>CM059214.1:7553571-7978571 GCA_030347435.1 Clarias fuscus | reverse complement strand
ACATACGAACGCGCACACATGATTCCAGCACTTGGGTCAAAGCAAGACTGGAGAATTGCCTTTAGCTACAGACTTACTGTATAAGGTCATTTATTTTGCTCTTTTTCTGTCACTTTTGGCTTTTTCAACGCAGGAATTGATTGATTTCTTTTTGAATAATGTGAAATACTAAGAAAACCACTTCCAGGTCTTGAATAATGACTCTGTGTGGAAGTATGGTGAACAAAACTTTTTTTTTTTTATGTACAGAACGATCAAAATGAACGTTTTATTAATTGGTACTTTGGCGCCTTTTATTTAGTTTAAATCCAACTATTTGTATTCTTGAACACAGCTCTGAAAATAGTTACGGCTGTAGCTCTCGATAACCGGTTTTATATGCAAAAAAACAATTTGTCTTTCAGTTCATTCATAACTTGTGACCAACTTGCGGATGAGGCGCATCTGTCCATGGGAACTGTAGCTAATCATTCACAGACACCACTTGCACATTAAAGGGAGTTCCCATAATGTGTAATTGTACCTGGGGGTTCCACATCCACTGTACAGTCCTGACCTCGCTTCACGCCATTTCCACATGTTTGGGTTATTAAAGAGGTTCCTGGGGGGCCAGCGTTTCAGATATGGCTCTGTTGTACTGAAAACTCTTACTTCCTTGATGGTATCCAAACACTAGAGAAATGCTGAGATAAGTGCATTAGTGTAGCAGCACAGTAAGATGCACTGATAAGATAAGATAAGATAAGATAAAACTTTATTAATCCTGGAGGAAATTCTTGTGCAAGTGAAATGAAGTAATAAATAAAGTAAAAATAAAAAGATATACAAAAGTAGAATGCTGCAGCCAGAAGCAAGAAGAATCGCAGAACCAGACTCTGATGTAGAACTGAACATAGCGACAGTGACGAGTAATATCACATGTGATATTGCTAATTGATATTGCACGTGATATTTAGGAATACAAATTGCAGTGGTAAGGCCTGTGCACTTATTGTTTATAGAAGGGGGAGGAGTCATAAAGTTGGATGGTCTACAGGGAGGAGAGACCTCCTGGTGCTTCTCCGTGGTCTCATTCTACGGCTGAATTTTGCTCCTGTAGGACACCAGTGTGGCATCCAGTGGATGGGACGCATTGTTCAGAATCCTGAGAAGTTTCTTCTTGAGGAAAGAGCCAGCTTTCCTAATGGGCTTGTTGAGTCTGTTGGCATCTTTACTCTGCTGCCCAAGCACACTATGGCATAGAACATGGCACTGGTTCCCGTTGAGTCAAAAAACATCTGCAGCGTGGTTCTGCAGACATCTAAGTCTTCTAATTATTGTAATACCAAAAAAAAATAAAAAATCTGTGTTTTTAGTCCAATCTAAGTTATTGTCTATGAGGACACTCAGATACGTAGATGCAGAAGGTTTCCCATATAGATATGTAGAGAAATAAAGCTAGTTTCTACACAATCAAAAGTGCTGGTTTGACTTGAACGACCCCTCGAACAGAGTTCACTATTCTGAAACGTTTTTCTGCGATTATAGGAGACAGATGCAACAATCCGAGCCATATGCTTTTCTTTTATGCCCCGCACTTAATTGCTGCTGGCTCCGTCCCTGGTTAGTTTATCACTTACTTTTCATCAGAAGTCTTTTCTCCCTAATTTAGTCGTAGCCACTCAGTTAGGGCTTCTCCTCAGAGGGCAAAGACTGTCACATGGTTCCTCTGACACACAAACAACGTTGCGGAGGATCACAGACACCCGTGATTGGCTTGTGTCGCCATGATTGATGCGAGAGTGCAGGTACGTGACCCCTCCTCTCTGAGAGAGCGCGACCAATCTCCTCTCCAGACTACAGTACGTATGACTGTAGCATCACCTCATCCTCCATCTCACGATCCTCAGACCACTCAGTCTCACAATTCCACAGATACTTACTATAATAAGTTTGTGTATTTATTGGAGCCTTAGGGATTCTAAAGTTGAATTTTCCTTCCGAGGTCATCATTCTTACTTAGTAAAAATAGGTCTCCTTAATAAGTGGTTAAAAAATAGGTAAATATTTGCATGAATCCTATAAAATAAAAGTATGTAGATGAATTTAATTTGTTGTAGTAACGCGGACATTATAGTATATCAAAACGATAATACTGCATGATCTACTTAAGTGAAAATCCTGCCCATATTTGAAATACATAAAATGAATTAATTATTCTTATATATATATATATATATATATATATATATATATATATATTTTTTTTTTTTTAAATTTATTTATTTATTTATTTTTGTTAATTTACATTTTTATTTCAATATGGGTTTTTTTCTCTTCTTTTTTTTAATATTTGTTTTTGTGTTATTATATGGCTTCGGATGAAATGCAATCGCAATTCAAACAACCAGTCAAACAAATATGAAAAATAATAAGTGGAATGTACTGCATGAGAGATGTTCAAGTCAACCCGGGACTTGTGATAAAATGTCTTGTGATGGGAGGCGTAAAACCGATTGCTATTTACAGAAGATTTCAATCACAGTACAGTAATGAGAGAGTACATCTGAATGGTGCAAACTTAAAAAAAAAGGCTGTACGTCCCTGAATGACGATTCAGCAAACTGCAGTCGTTCCAGTGAACCGCAAGCGAGTGAAACACCCGATCCTTGAAACTCGACGGATGAATTGGCATCAACTGGCGGAAGAGGCGTGGCTGTCTGCGGCACATGTACACACAATCATTCACAAACACCACTTGCACGTTAGAGAAACTCGGCTGGAAGTTATTGCCACATTTCTCGTAAAGTCCCGACCTCGCTCCAAGCCGTTTCCACATTTTTGGTTGATTGTGTTCCTGCCTTGATAGGTATCCACACACTACTGAAACACTGGGATAAGTGCATTAGTGTAGCAGGGGATTATACAGAGAAATAAAGGTTCTGCTATTCTGCAAATGCAATAGTCCAGGTTTGACTTGAACGCCCTGGTATTATTGTGTGTAATTATAGGAGGAAGATATTTCGTGTATTGTTGGGATGCGATCACCGCACCATAGTGATGACAGAAACTCAATAGCCTGATGTCACTGATGTCAGTATTCCACAATGGTGTGCTTTGTTCTAAATGTCACGAGACCTCAGTCACATTGAACATGTCAGTAAACATGAGGCTGATGTGGAAGTTCATCAATTGAAATTCACTCGCTTTGACATTGTGTTTTAGTCGCTGCTTTTAGAACAAGCCTTTGAATTAAGGATGAATCAGTGTTGTCGAGGGTGCGTTTTGTCTCATTATACATTTTAAATAGTTGTACAGTAAACTGCCTGAATCTGTCCTTAAAACACCACCATCATTTCAGCACCAGTGTCATGATATTTATTGTTATATACCTATTAAGTATCGAGTTTTATGTATCGAGAAATGTTTTTTTCCAGACAGGAAAGATTCACCAAATTCACCTGATTAGTGCTATGCTGTTAAAAAAAAAAAAAAAAAAGTCTCACTGCAGGCCGTGGAAATCTCAGTAAAAGCTGATGAATCACTGGAAGTCGCATATTAGTGAGGAACTCCCCAACACGACAATCTCTATTTTCCTCATTAGGTTGCGCTGCAGTGCGTCTGGCAGCAGCCGAACGATTATCCGAAAGGAGGAGGAAAAAAAAAAAAAAAAAACAAGCTCGAGCCGTCAATACAGACTGCAGCAGGAAGTGTGTGCCTGCGGATCGTCGCATCGACTTCAGTTTACGTCCAGCCTCGCACTGTATTAGCGACTGTTTATTCATTTTCTTGCTTCCCGGAGGATCTTCGCTTCAGAAGCGCTTCGTTTTACCGCTTCTCTGGAAAACTCTGGCCGGTTCGCAGTCAGAACGGACCTCTAGAAGTTTTATTTATTTATTTATATATATATATTTTTTTTTATCAGATACAGGTACATGACAGGGGTCATAATTGAATTATTGTAAATAGTAATGCTATAGACATGTGATTCTGTGGAATGTTGACGTGAGATAAGGCCCTGGTTAAATCTTACAGGTTACATGAATGTATACATGGGGCACTGGGGGCTCAGTGGTAGGTGTTTTGTCTGCCATGCGGAAGGCCCGGATTCAATTCTCAGCCAATGCTTAAACCCCAGCCACTGGATGCAGTGCCGGTCCCAAGCCGGGATAAAATTGGAGAGTTGCGGCAGGAGGGACACCAGGCGTAAAAACCTGTGCCAAGCTTGTACTGTATGTGCGGACCGGATAGTCCTTGCTGGGAGCAGTCGAAAAACCAACAACATATAAATGAATGTATACGCCAGTCATCATTGATGAGCGCATTTGAAGAGAAAAATTATAGGACCGGTAGATGTGCAAGGTTAACTCACAGAACCAACTCAGTGTAATAGGCCATGATTCTAGTAATTATCATAGCCGACATTCTACAGGGTGTCCACAAAGTCGGGGTACATAGGAAATTTCATTATTTTATTTATCTCTTATTTTTCGAGGGGGGGGGGGGGGGGGGGGGTAATGCAAGGTAATGCAGATCTATTCAATCGAGTTCACCTTAATTTTGCAAGGCGCGTCAAATTATGCTTTGAAAATGATGAAAATCATATTGAAAATATTATTTATTAACATTAAAATTAAATAAAATTGTTTTGTTTTAAAAGTATGTGTTAATCCCCTATGTACTCAGACTTTGAGGACACCCTGTACCCGAAAACGAGATAGGTCTTATTTTTTATGGCTGTCTGAATGCTCAAAACGGAGATACGGAACGTGAGATTGTGTATTTATCTGATGCATGATCATGTGACTTTTGTGTCTAAAACTGGTCCAGTCAACTGCTCCGAGTCGTGCTGAGGATGTTCAACGAATTTGAATCTGAGTTAAATCGTTTTAACGCATTGATGATTTTAAATCACAACCTTGAACACCTTAAAGCTGAAAGCCTTATTTTATATATATATATATATATATATATATATATATATATATAATCTATAAGAAATTGAAAGAGTGATATAGTTCATATTATTCAGGAGGAGATTTTTGATTTTCTGCATATTTAATCCCTGATTTCTTTTTTTTTTTTTTAATAATCGTGAATCAGTCTAAATCATGCATGACGATGAGTGTAGAAAAAAGGGCAAAGTGCATGAACCTGAGTGCACTTCTCTTCTTTTCCTCTTTCTCTTCTTGTCTTTGTCTCTTTGTCTTTGTCAGTAGTTCAAAGACGGCATTATGCGTGACGGCACGTCAGGACGCAGCGCAAACATCGCCCTCCTTTTCTCTGTGTCAGATTTCACTTCCAGAATTCTTCTCTTTTTGTTTAAAGTCAGAACTCTGTACTCCAGTACACTCTCTTTCTGAATCCATCTCCATTTTCTTGTCATATCTTTTTCACAGTTTTAGATTGACTCGTTACTCTCTCTAACTCCCCATCCCCCCCCCCCCCCCCCCCCCCCCCTCGGTCTCCCCCCACTCCCCAGTCTCCACGCACTCCTGCGATGCAGAAGAACTTCCTTTTCTCCTCTCATCTCATCTGCCTACTCATCTATATCAGGACACGAGTCCCTTCATAGGGCTGCACCAGCTGTCACTGTCGACTGTGCCGCGTCCTTTTTTTCTGCCATCCATCATCCCAACCCTCCCATTTCCACACCAATCGTCCGTCTATTGTCAGACGGAGAGACAGGTATACTCAACCGTCCTCCCTCCATCTCCATCTCCTTTCCCTTCTCAGATGGGCGTGTTCCTTCCCTCAGCCACTCTTCTACTTTTTAAGCACAATTTACTCTGGGCTAAGTGCTGAGTGCAGCTTCTTACTTTGATGGCTCTGTTTTTTTTTTTTTTGTTTTTTTTTTCATTCCTTTTCTTTTCCTCATAAGAAAAAAATATATGAATGCATATTATTTGCTGTTCCGCAGACTGCTGTTCCGGAGAAAAATGCATTCCTGCCCTAGTAATTGCCACCACGATATTACACCGGATCTTTCCATAATTCACATGAATATGTCTTTTATACTGTACGTTTCTGAAAGGATATTGCGGTGAAATGACGACGTTCCGGTGGGTTTCTGCATCCTTGCCACAAAAAGATAAAAAAATTCAAAAATAAATAACCTCAGACACTTTGAGTGCTTTCTAGAGTATATCTATAGCTGCCAATTAAAAGGCTTGTTTTGTTTTTTGTTTTTTTCATCACCCGGAAGGAGCCATAGTGCTAAATCGATCTCATAGAAAATCTGAGAAAAGTCACAGCAATATGGTTTTGCCGTGATGAAACCTTGCAGCTGAATCGCAAATCACAGCGTAATTTGTTCTCTTCTATTCTATTCTAATTATATATTCATTTATTTATAAAAGTAAAATGTGAATATACGGGAGCAACATCTTAATTTTTATGTTATTCATAAAAATACGTGTGTGTTGAGGAAAAGGGAAAAAAAAAAAAAAAAAAAAGAAATTTTGCCTAGTAATACCAAAAAAAAAATGGTTTCCGTACAGTCTGTTGGTTTTTTCTTTACTCACACATTTAGTCCCGATGATATTTCAACCTGCGGTGCGTTTTCATTCTCACAAGACGTTGACTATCAGAAAGAAATCATTTGTAAAGCCTTCCAATCAGTCTCTAACTGCAGGAAAGTACAGGATTCCTGCCATACAGCAGAAATAAGATCTCAGCTGGACAACTGGAATCTTTACACAACGACACCGAGGAATATGAGCGAGCAAAATGGGAACTGGTCTTATTACTATGTCTGTTTCACCACCAAAATGTTCTGCACCCGGTAAGAAATGTCGTACTAGGAAGAAAGAAAGAAAAAAAAATGTTATATATATTGTATATATGCACACTGTAGATTAAAAAAAAAATAAAAAATTCTGGCATAAACAATTTCGAGCATGCACGAATCCCTTTTTTTTTTATATCTCTGACATTTCTGTCAGCCCGCAGGCAATATAGAGCAAGCTTTGCATTCGGAGCATGCCATCAAAAAAAAAAAAGAAGAAAAAAAAAAAACGCCTTTTAGCGGCTCGGCTGGAATCGAAATGGGGTTCACCACAGGTAACTCAGAAATGAACTCGAGTGTCAGAGCAATAGGCTCGCTCCAGCACACTCCTAATATCAGAGCAAAGGAGGACAATGCTGGAGCAACATCTGATTAGAGCGGCTCAGCCTGAACATTAGGTTTCTATGGGAACAGGATATTATGTGCCGGCCCTGGCAAAACAGGAAGTTTATGTCTGCCGGCTTGCCGCGTTTGCTGTGCGACCTCTGGCCTTGCTAACGCTGGGATTTTTATTTATTTATTTATTTATTTATTTATTTATTTTTAGCTAATATTAGGTTGATTTTTGGATTTTGTTGTTTCGGTTGCAGCAATTTTGATAATCGAAGCCGTCTGGATATATTTAATAAAATTCCTCAGCTACATTTGGATATAAAAGCTATTATCTTTGTTTTCATCTAGAAGGAAGGACAGAATTACAAAACTGCAACAAAGCACAATAAAGCACATTTATATTGTATGAACTTTTTTTCTTTTTATTATTAGTTTTTATCACGGTTTACCCTTTTTTAATTACGACTTTAACCACTTCAAAGAAAAGGATTGTGAAGAGATTAGCTTCTGACTGAAGTATATTTGCCTAGGCATGTCAGAAAAACACATACATAAACTTTATTAGTTAGCTCTGTCTTAGATAGATAGACAAGATAGACAGACAGATAGATACTGGTCCTGAGGGAAATTCTAAATATGTTCAATATACAGTATAGTGCTAACAATGAGCTAATGTTAAGATCAACTACTTAGCTTCTCACTGGGTTGTTAGCTAGCTACCCAGCATGGTGGTTTTCACTATTATTTGTGGGTAAGCTACCTTTTTTGCTCATTTTCTGATAGTTGTTGTTGTTGTTGCTATATCAGTAATAAAATACTTAGTACTATGTTTCTGCCTAGCTAACTGCCAATATTGTGCCACTGCTAACAGTGGTTACTTGATCATATCAGTTAGGAAAACAAAACAGACATGCTACTATGCTACATAATCTGCTAGCTGGCTATCATGTACTGTACTACTGTTAATATCTGCTACATGCTAATGTCAGCTAAAAAATGCTATATATATATATATATTTTTTATAATGAACTTGAATGTTAAAGAATCCTACTAATTCGCAGAAACGTCACATATAGGAAGTTGTACTATGGAATGTCCTATATGTAGTTTACCATGGTAAGCTATAGGACATAGCATGATATACTGCTACTTCAGACATTACCATGGTAGCCACCATACAGTACGACTTTCCCAGGGTCCCTTTTAGTACTATGGTATGTAACGTACATCTTTGAATACCATGGTAAGTACTTTTGGACTTCAGTGGGCATCGCAATCATAATAACTGTTGAATATCATGCTCCTTATTCGGTATCACAGAGGCTACAAAGATTTTATAGTAGATATGTTGGTACATACTGTACTACTGATATGGTGTTAGTATCAAAGTATCCTGGTGCATGTTCGATTGTACCATGTATCATACTACAGTATCTTTGTACCAAAGTATGTACCCTGGTGGAACCATGTATCATAGAGTAATACCTGTACTACATCAGCAAATACAGTACCATGGTACGGGTAGAGGGTAACAACCATTGTAACCTACCTATACCATGCTAATCACTAATCACCTATGCCATGCTAAGTACAGTAAATAAATATATTTCCATGTTTTCTTAAAGTCAAGTGCAGAAGAAAGCACCATTATAACTTCTTCTGGCCAGAATACATCCACAGTGGTTTCATCCATACCTGGCATTAACATGAATCCTGGGTGATCGTATAACTAGCGGACAGCCGAGAGAAATAGCCGTTCACATCTGGCATTATGAACACACCGCTCCAGTGATGACTTATTATTTGATTTCTTACATCGTTTCCGCTGGAAAAAGGCGTGAGGCACGTTTATTACGCCAGTCTTCTACTTTAGGGATTTTTCTTTTTTTTTTTTTTTTTTAAGGCAATGTCCCATGAATTATATTTCATGCATTTCAAATTAAGTTTTAATTGCATGGTTTTCCACTACATTTATTATTTAGGAGGAAATATAATCATGTAAACCTGTAAAGGTTGTTTTAAACATTTTGATCCCGGGGTCTGCTAGGACAACATGAATAATCTGAGATGAGACAACAAATAAACTGGTTTTGTTTTTGCTGTATAAAAATCATCTTTATATATGTGTATACAAGCACAGAAGCAGAGGAACAGACACCTTAATTGAGGAACTGAGGACCTCTTAGTCCGAGGGTGGGATTCTTTTTTTTCTTTTTTTTTTTAAGCAGTAGCAGCAGCCAGATCTAAAACATGGTATTATGGCAGCTGGACAGAGTGGACAGTTTTCCCTCAGGCCATTTGACTTTTAGAGGAAATGCTGGCTTCCTTCCATGCCAGGAGGACTGATGTCATCATCCAGCCACACACTGGAGAAGAGTGTCTCCTTCAAGCAGCTTTGCTCAACTCAAGTGTCCTCGATTGCGCTAAGTGTGCACCAAGAAGGAAAGCAACAGCAATGCGGAGAGACTTCCAAACTATTATTTGCCGGTGCAGTGATATAGCTAAAAGGCCATTTTACCCGTATCACTAGACTGGCCAAATAAGGGCAGAGAATCGCTGTAAAAAATAAAATAAAATACTCTGAGCATAGTGAATTTACAGTCATTAAGCAACTTTTAGGTCGCTGATGTGCAAACGCCCGTGCACTATTACTCAACCGGACGCTTCTTAGTGTTTAATTACTATTTTCCTCAGTTTGCTTAAAAGTGTTGGTGAGTTATTGCAACATGTATACTCGCTGACATTTCTCTCCCTTATGATGGGCTGATGCAAGCTGGTGATTATCTAGCTCCCAGCATGCCTGTGTGCAATAACAAGCCATAACGGCGCAAAAAGAAAAAAAAAAAAAAACACAGCAGCCTAATTTCAGCCTGATCTGTCTCAAAATAAAAAGCGATTTCCTTCAATTTTTGTGAGAGTAAATTCATAAGAGAAGACCAAAATTCTGCCTTGTCAAAAGTTTCACTTGTTTGGAACTTTTCTTATGAGTCGGCTTGTGCATATTTTCAATGTTTTTTGTTTTTGTTTTTTTAAATCATGAGATGGCTATGCTAGCTAACAGTGCTGTTACAATGTCGCTAAGATGCTTGTTTTTTTTAATTAATATGCACGACAAGTAAACATAATTATACTAAAAGAACAAATATAGAAAGAAATAATAATAAATTAAGCTTAAAATACTTAACAAATATTTGTTAAACATTTTAAATATTGTTATTATCTTTTTGATATATATTTTTTATTTAAAAAGAGAAACATTTCATAAATAAATACATATTAATAAATATTACATTACCTTGCATATAAAAGATGCAAAAAACCTATAATAATAACAATAACAACAACAACAACAACAATAATAATAATAATAATAATTATTATTATTATTATTATTATTATTATTTTAAAGAAGTATATCTTTTAATCATTTATTGAATTTGTATGTAAATTTCCATTATTAAATTTACAATAAAAAAAAATCAGACTTCTTGTTTTTATTGACATGGGTGCTCAATCAGATTGGTATTGGGGAATTTGGAGGCTGGGTCAGTGGCCTTGGGCTTTTTGCCTGCTGGGTCCCCTGTGTGCCAGGCTGAGGTGCATTGGATGCGCTGGCGCCTTTCTATCATGGGCAGCATTGACTTTTTTTGCATTGGCTTTTCTGTGGGTGGGATCAGACCAGACGTCTGGCCTTTAGTCCCCGTGGGCATGGGTGACCCTTGGACACCCTGATCCTGTCAGCAGACTGCTGGTGGTGATTGGTGATGTTGTTCAATATAATAACTTTATGTATATACATATTGCACAAGATCACCATCACCAATATATACTATATACATATGTTGATGCATGTATATTGTATATGTATCTGTAAAGTGTGACTTGATAAATAGACAATGAGTTTTGAAAAATTAGCTATAATTTAGGTATACCTAACCTTCTGCATTCCCTTGACCAATTTGAACACTTTACTGAGATTGTTCTTCTTTTCTCCTATGCAGGTCAGTCTGCCCAATGACTCCAGCTGTGTGGAGGAGATTTTGCGGGTAAGTGAGTAATTGCGCCTGCCTCCTACACCTCTCACACAGTGACACATAAACATCCCTAGCATGGGTCCTTAGCTTATAAGCCATACCTAAAAAAAAAAAAAGAAAAACACTCACACAAAGAAATCTATTACTTTTCAAGGATTTGTAGCATTAATTAATTTATTTATTGCTTGTTAGTTATTAAATGAAAACTCAGATGCTAATTTCGTTTCCTCATTAGCGAACATGCAGCTGCTCGCACTCTTCTATTCTGTTTCTAGATCAGTTTTATCTCATCCTCTAAATAGATATGGGTTACTATGTTTCCTATATCTTAGTTCATGCCCGGTTCTGTTAACCGTTGTTTCCCAGGCAACCTGGATTGTTTCTGTCAGTCAGAGCACGCTCAGAGCTTACGGTGACTCAGATATGACTCACGTTCACGTCAGCAGCTCGGACAAGGGCACGAGCATCGGACATTTGTGATGTCAAGCAGTAAAGCGGCTTTCTTTAGAGGAGAAGTCTCCGACTGGGTTCCGAAATAGTTCTTGAGTTGACGAAGCGCTAATCTCATGTAATCATGGCTAAGAAGCTGCCAAGCCTGGGAAAAGTGAAAGTCAGTATTAGTTATCAGAGGTGTTACAGCACAAGCAAGGCTTGTTGGGTTGCATTTACTTATTTGGCAGGTGCGTTTTATCCAAAGTCATTTTAAAATGAGTTAGAATCCATGGATTTATACTTACAAGCTTCTGGTAATTATTAAATTGGTAATTGGTAATTCTGGTAATTCACTAATGCTCTGAAATTGCAATTTGGCAACAACAAGATCGAGTTCATGTCCAACATTATGTTTTATTGAGTATTTCTTTATTTAAGCTTTTAAAAAGTCAACTTGTACTGATCTTACTTGAATGGAAGTGATGTATCAGTCTTTTCAGAAATATTTTTTGGGCTAAACAGAATTTAGAAACATTTTAATTTATATATATAAATATGATATTAATGTATTTTTTTTTCAGCATCATTTGCTTTTACGTAAAATATGTAAAGAAAATTCAACTCAAATGCACAATTTAAAGTCTTTTACACAAACATGGGATCTCTAGTAGTATTTTTTTTTCTTTTCTTTTTTTTTTTGCAAACAGCTGAATTTTGATGGCCATTTTTTCATTAAATACATGTACATTCCTAAGGAGACATTTTTCTTCCATCTTTGGCTACTGATAGTTACACATTTTATATTGGTTATGACAAAAAAGTTGGATAAAAAAAAAAAACATTTGGTTACAGGAATCTGTTTTATGGTTTTAAACATGGAAATAGACTAGTCAAGCTTTGCAAAATACAAAAATCACTGTACTTCTAAGGACTTGGCAGATCTCATGATCCTTCCTTAATCATCTCAGTTAAAAAAAATTTTAACTATTATACACTACCAGTCAAAAGTTTGGACACACCTTCGAACTCCATGGGCTTTCCTGATTTTTCTTTCTTTCTACATTGTAAAATGCTGAAGGCGTTTATCCCAAATATACAGTACAGTAATCTCCTTTGAACAGTTGATATTGAGATGTTGTTGATCTGCTATGTGACACATCTGAGGTGCTGGTTGCTCTGAGGCTGGTGACTCTAAATGAACTTCTCCTGTGCAGCAGATGTAAGTTTCGGTCTTGCTTTCCTGGCAAGGTCTTCATGAGATCCAGTTTCATAATTGTGCTTGATGGGTTTTGCAAATGCAGTTTCGATACTGTTCTTGCAAGAACTATTCCAGAAAGGCTGACCTCTGTGTCTTTTAAAATAACAACTGACTGTAGTTGTTAATTAATAACCTAATACCGTGCAGTATGTGTCATTTCACAGTTTTGAAAGAATCCATTATTGTTCTAGAATGTAGAAAATACATCCAAACTTGTATCCGGATTTTTTGACCGGTACTGTATATGCATGTGTATATAGATAGTACAGTGTATACACTTTAGATAATAATATTGCAAATCTGCATATCACATATCTGTAGCTGTAGTTCGGACATGTAAAAGCATCGGCTCTCTACCACACTAGACTCAGAACACATCCAAAGGCTCTGCTTTGCACTGGTTATCATTAGCTTTAAAAATGGAGCAGATGAAAGAGGCTTGACCTGCTTTCCTCACCCCTATCTGACATTTTCTTTCACTCTTCTGTTCAGTAGCGCTCCAGCCCTCAGGGCCTAGTTTATCACAGCTAGAAATGTTTATAGATTGATATCACCTCTGCACAGAGAAGGGAACAAGATGGTATCTTGCACAGAGAAACATGAGTAAACAGAAGGAAAACAAAGGCACAGAGATTAGTACTAGCTAAAGGTTTCAATAAAACCTGCAACCTTTACAAATTGAGACTGACTTGATTTGGTTACATACTTTTGCTGTTTTGCATAGATAATATGAAATATTTATTCTAGAGAGTAATGTCTTATTGCACAGGACTTTAGTGTAACTAAGAGCAGCCTTTTATGATTCCACATAATGGATAACATGTAAGGATGACGCATGTTGTCTTTCTGTCACTCTCTCTCTCTCTCTCTCTCTCTCTCTCTCTCACACACACACACACACACACACACACACACACACACACACACACACCAGGCGGTCTCTCCCTAGTCTGCTATTAATTGCAGTTGAATTGTTTTTGTCTTGACTCAGGTGTGTTCATTACAGCAGCTGAATGCAATAGTAGTAGTAGTAGAAGAAGGATGATGATGATGATGATGATGATGATAAGGAGGAGGAGGAGGAGGAACATGTTTGGGAGCAGCAGTGCAAGGACTGGAAGAAGCTCTAATGGTAATACTAAAGAGCAGTGGTAATGAGGGGCTAGAAGCAGCAGCAGTAGTAGTGTAGAACTCTTCAGTAGAACTAGGTAGAAGCCGAGGGAGCAGTAGTTAGTGGTTAGGGTAAAAGCAGAGGGAGCAGTAGTAGTTGTGGTGATGGGGTAGAAGCAGTGGGAGCAGCAGTAGTAGTGGTTAGGGCAGAAGCAGAGGGAGCAGTAGTTAGTGATTAGGGTAGAAGCAGAGGGAGCAGTAGCAGTTGTGGTAGTGGGGTAGGAGCAGCTCCAGTAGTAGTGGTGAGGGTAAAAGCAGAAGCATCAGCAGTAGTAGTGGTGGGATAGAGGCAGTATGAGTAGAAACAGCAGCAGCAGTGATGGAGGGAGTAGAAGCAGCAGCAAAAGTAGTGATGGGGGTAGAAACAGAGGGAGCAGTAGTAGTAGTGGTGGTGGGGTAGAAGCAGAGGGAACAGCAGTAGTAGTGGTTAGGGTAGAAGCAGAGGGAGCAGTAGTAGTTGTGGTGGTGGGGTAGGAGCAGCTCCAGTAGTAGTGGTGAGGGTAAAAGCAGAAGCATCAGCAGTAGTAGTGGTGGGATAGAGGCAGTATGAGTAGAAACAGCAGCAGCAGTGATGGAGGGAGTAGAAGCAGCAGCAAAAGTAGTGATGGGGGTAGAAACAGAGGGAGCAGTAGTAGTAGTGGTGAGGGTAAAAGCAGACGCAGCAGCAGTAGTATTGTTGGGATAGAAGTAGAGGGAGCATTAGTAGTTAGTGGTTAGGGTAGAAGCAGTGGGAGCAGTAGTAGTCATGGTGGTGGGGTAGAAGCAGAGGGAGCAGTAGCAGTTGTGGTGGTGGGGTAGAAGCAGAGGGAGCAGTAGCAGTTGTGGTGGTGGGGTAGAAGCAGAGGGAGCAGTAGCAGTTGTGGTGGTGGGGTAGAAGCAGAGGGAGCAGCAGTAGTAGTGGTGGTGGGGTAGAAGCAGAAGCAGCAGCAGTAGTTGTGGTGAGATAGAGGCAGTATGAGTAGAAACAGCAGCAGCAGTGATGGAGGGAGTAGAAGCAGCAGCAAACGTAGTGATGGAGATAGAAGCAGAGGGAGCAGTAGTAGTTGTGGTGGTGGGGTGGAAGTGGTGGTGGTTAGGGTAGAAACAGAGGGAGCAGTAGTAGTAGTGGTGAGGGTAAAAGCAGATGTAGCAGCAGTAGTATTGGTGGGGTAGAAGTAGAGGGAGCATTAGTAGTAGTGGTGGGGGTAGAAGCAGCAGCAATAGTAGTGGTGGTGGTGTAGAAGCAGGATCAGCAGCATCAGTAGTGATGGGGGTAGAAGCAGCAGGAGTAGTAGTAGTGGTGGGGTAGAAGCAGAAGCAGCAGTAATATTAGGGGTGGGGCAGAATCAGCGGCATAAGTAGTTGTAGTTAATTGTAGAAGTATTAGAAGTAGCAGTAGTAGCAGTAACAGCAGTACTAGTAGTAGAAAATGTAATAGTGTTATTAGGAGTAGAAATATGCAGTAGTACTAGCAAAAGTATTAGTAGTATTAGTATTAGTCCTACTAGCAGTAGTAGATATTAACAGTAGTAGTAGTAGTAGCAGTAGAAATACTAACAGTAGTATTAGCTACTGTATGACAATAGTAGAAGTAGCAGCAGTACTAGTAGTAGTAGTAACAGTAATTGTAGTAATAATAGCAGTAATTTGTATTAACAGTAGTAGTAATATCAGTACTAACAGTAGTATTAGTGGTACTAACAATAATAGTAGCAGTAGTACTAGCAAAATTGCTAGCAGTATTAGTTTTAGTAATAGCCCTACTAGCAGTAGTTGTATTCACAGTAGTAGTAGTAATAGAAGTACTAGCAGTTGAAATACTAACAGTGGTATTAGCTTCATCAATAGTAGAAGTAATAGCAGCAGCAACACTAGCAGTAGTAGTATTAACAGTAGTAGTAATAGCAGTAATTGCAGTAGTAGTACTAATAGCAGTACTAGCAGTATGAATACTAACATTAGTAATAGCAGTAGTAGCAGTAATAGTAGCAGCAATACTAACAGTAGTAGACCTAACAGTAGTAGTAGTAGGATTAATAGCAGTAATAATAGCAGTATTAGCAGTAGTGCTTTGAATCCTTAAATGAAAACCAGTGTGTAACCAGCGTTTAAGGACTCGCACCACTGGCCAGAGGACTGTGAGTTGAATTCCCCAGGCTGAACATGGATGCATTGACAGAGCATGCATCCCTGAGGAATACCACTGTTGTCTCCACTGGACTTCTGCACTAAACCCTCAACCTTCAGCTGCTCCAGTGATGTCCAGCAGTCCGACTCTGAATTCTGACTTTGTACTTCCCTGAGTGTGAGACGGGCCAATGGGACACGACTTCAAGGAGATTCTGACCTACTGTGGAAATAATTAGGTGTCCAGGATAGTGTGCTGAAAAGGAAATAAAGAAGGCACATATGCATGTTTACGTTGATTTCCAAACACGTGTGTGCGCGTGCGTTTGCGTAAGCTTGCTCCTGTGCTGACCAACAGAATAGCTGCAGATTCATCATATCGGGCAGTAAGGTTCCAGCGCCGGTAGCATTATCCGCAGCTTTTATGAAAGGTAATGCTTCATCGCTTGCATTAACGCCGAGGTGGCAGTATGAAAGACCCGGCACCTCATTTATCTCAGCCTGTCTCCGTGACTCAGACTCATCAGGCCGGAGGGGAAGAGGACAAAACAATGTTTAGGAAGAATCCGAGTGTGTGAAGCCACTGTATTATAAACAATAACTCGGCTCTCTCTTGTAAAAAAAGAAAAAATATTAGGAAAGCGCTCGGGTTGAAAGGATTCGGAGCACCAGAGTTTGATAGGAATTAGATTAAAGTTTGTGTTTTTGCTAGGGGAACAAAAAGGAAATGTTTATTTTTAGGGTTTTTCAGAAGGAGTCTCCAGTATCAGTGTTTTTTATTGTAGATCTCTCAGACGAGATTCTTTTTTTCTTTTTTTTTTTTTTGTTGCAAATATTAAACGGAAGATAAAACAGAGACCGGTGAGGGAATATGAGTATTTATACGTAGCTGCTGTAACATAAGTGATAAGGGGAACGTGTCTTGAACGTCTTGCAGAAACCCAACAAACTAAATACAGTATACCCAAAAGCAAATAACGACCTTCTTGTCTAGACGTCTAGGTTTTCATGTAAAACAGAGGAAGTAGGTGAAAGGAGTCAGTCCAGATGTAAGCTGCTCATGGATGAATGCTGGCCGATGCACTTTGTGCATGCTGATAGTTAAACAGTGCATCACAAATGTGCGAGTGTGGGTGTGTGTCTGTGTGTGTGAGTGTGTGGTGGGGGTATTTGCACAGGAGCAGCAGATGATACATGCATCTTCAGGCCATTTGGGACAAAGCACAAACACTCCACACACTTTGTAAATGAACATATCATACCTCTTTGTTCCATTATTGAACATTAATAGTCTTCATCACAATAGTATAGTGTAGGTACTGTACACAGTCACATTTTATTTTAATACTGTTTTAATAAAAATTTTAATGATGTAGAATTGCATTTATCGCTATAGAGCATTCAAGAGACAAGCTATATAAGCTTACAATATACTGTACACAGTTTCTGTTTACCCGTATTCCGTCTCTTCAAGTTAATGAGACAAAAAAAAAAGAAAAGGAAAACACAGACTGACTTTTTGCCAAGAATCCAGAAAAGCAGAAGCTCATCTGTCCTAATATGTCTGACTGATTTTTTATTAGTCTACAGTACGAGTGCATTTATACTGTGTTTTATTTATCGGCCTACATCAAGCAAAGAAAAGATTTCAAATGACTGGAAGAACCGTCTTAGACATTATTAAAACCTGAAAGAATAGTGCTTAACTGTCAGCTTCGTGGAGAAAAAGGGGGCAAAATATTTCAATGGAAATTACTTAAACGATTGGTGAAGTTCTATCGTAATAGAAATTGTTAGTAGAAATCACACCTGCAGGACGTTTAATAGTGAAAGTAAGAGCTTCTTTACACGCAGCTCACAGGCTTGAGACTAAAACAGCTGTTTGGGAACAAGACAACCAGATGTTAGTGAGACTAATCAGAAAACAAGGTTTCATTTTGCTCTGGACATAAAGTTATGACTGCATTTAGATTAATAGAAAAGGGTCACGTGGTTTACTCTATTCCAGAGCAATGGGTGCGTCAGGGTAAGAAGGGAAACTCATGATTTGATGCACTCACAATGCATAATGTCTACTGTACAAGCCTCTAGAGACAGTGTCAGGATCTGGGGTTGCTTCAGTCGGTCAGGTCTAGACTCAGCAACATTATGTAGCAATAAAATGAATTCATAAAGTGGAGAGTCTGTAGGCGTTTTCACATTAGGGCGCTGGGATCCAGTTTCCAAAAAAAACTTTGTTCAGTGAGAACACAATCATTCCAGACCTGGGAACCGTGCCTGAGTCCGCTTATGAAGAGGTCTCGGGGACACAGCACAGTACAGCGTATTCGGCCATGGATCGATTCAGATATGGAAGCCAATCGTATGCTAACATTGACATAGACCACTGGATAGTTTCTTTTTTTTTTTTTTCTGAAAGATCACCATTATTAGACATAGTGCATAGTAAAGTTTACTTCCTTGTTTGATGGTGGCTCACAAACCAAGTAGGTGCATACTGCCACCTGCTGCATCGGAGAATGTAAAAACACAACTGTACCCGAGTACGGAGAACGAAAATAATGTCACTGTTGGCCAACGAGGGAGTCGGGAGTGGGGGGGAGCAATCGTTCCTATGCATGGCACAAATTAATTGTATATTAATTTGAAAACGTCCTAAAATGTGGCTAACAAGTTGGCGGATCCAAACACAAACAAGCATTTCAAATGGGTTTTCTCAGCCACTTAAAACACTTGACCTAGTAATTAAATAAAAAAATAATTAGACTAATGTACCTTTTAAGCAGTGGTCACTTTTATTATCGGAAATCTTTCCCCAACAAACCAAGTTGTTGCGTTTTTATATCATGGTGGGAACCGAATGTCCTCATGAGGATAGAAATCTATCTGACAGTTTTGTGAGGACATTTTTTAAACACAAAAACAACAGCCTTGATTTTAAAAGCCAGATTATTTTGTTTTAATTACTGACAATGAGGCTATGGTTGGGCATACTGTAGATGTAGGCATAGGATTAATTAGCTGCATTAATGAGTATGTCAACAGAAGGTCCTCATAAGGCTAGTGAAACAAGCTTGCGTGTATACATGTTTGCTTGGGGGAGAAGAGAGGACGGTTTGTGTGTGCTAAACACTTAACGCTGGCTCACACACATTCAGTTGAACCTGGGGGCAACTACACACACACACTCACACACTCACACACACACACACACACACACACACACACACACACACACACACACACACACACACACAGTGATATAGGCAAATGCACATTCACTCAGATAAGACTAATTCAGTAGACACACAGATGGATAAACACACAAGCTTTTCTCTACTCTCTATAGTGTGCATTATGACATGTTTTTCTGTTACTCCATACACCTGGACACGGAAACACACACACACACACATATGCGCGCACGCACACATGCACGTGTGCACATGGAGTCTGGAATCAATCAAAAAAGGCCACATGAAAGACAATCTTGGAGAGTGAGAAACGTGCAGCACACAATTGTGCAGAAGCGTAAGGGGCTGATTACACGCAATGCTTTTTTTTATCTCACGCATGAATATGGATGAGTTTCTATTTGCTTATGAGCGGCGGTAATTACAGGATTCTTCTGCCACCATCTCTGTAGGTATTGCATGCTGATGTTGATATTTAACACATGCAAACAGTGTGTGTGTGTGTGTGTGTGTGTGTGTGTGTGTGTGTGTGTATGTGTGAATGTGCATGTGTATGTGTTTGTATATGTGTGAATGAGAGGGAGAGAGAGCGAGTACTGTAATTAAGAAAGTTAACCTGTGTTGAACATTGTTGCCTTACAGGAAATGACCCACTCCTGGCCTCCCCCCCTCACTGCCATACACACACCGGGCAAAGCGGAACAGACCAAGTTTCCCATTCCCAACAAGGTACTGTAACACACACACACACACACACACACATACAAGAAAATCTGCATTTTCATTAAAAAAAAAATCATGTCATTGCTATCCTTGAACTTTCAAACATTTTATACATATTTTAAATTTGTACATGTCGGGAAATCCATTATTTTAAAAAGACTGGTGTAAATCATGACCAGTAATATGTTGAGATCCTGAAACATTTCCTACCTTTAGTAAAAATGAGCCAAAACACACATATTTTTAAAAACAGGTGTCTTTCAAGTACTTACTAACTGCTGCAGAAGATTTAAGCTATGACCCATGCATTCATTTTCAGTTACACAATTATAGTACAGGCATTTAATGTTTATGAACATCTGAGAGACAAGTTCATGTTATCGCTGAAACCTATGAAACAAGGATTTTAATCTGAAAAAAATCTGGATTTTATTTCTTTATTTGTCTTTGCATATGGAATTCTTTGTACAGTAGTTACATTCCATCAGGCTGGAATTGTAGTCCATTTTATGAATTTGCACTCAAAAGTTTCAAGGTTCAAATTCAATTTCATCATTGAAATGTGAAGAAATCAAAATAAAATGTGTAACTCAACGTCTCAAAAACTGCTAGATGGCTAAAATTCTGTCCGTGCTTGTTTTTTTTGGTCGTTTGCATTTCTTTCGCCAAAAAAAAAAGAAAAAAAAAAGGTAATGTTTAAAATTTTATGACCTGAAATTGAAATTATATATAATTATAATATTTTGTGGTCCAACATATCAGAATGTGAATTTCTTTAATATACCTAATTACTATACTATAAAGTTTATTTTAAACACTAACTGCACCTTCAGTTTCATGATCATTAAAAAGATAAAATCGAAGGCGTCATATTCAGGTATGTATATTTAAAAGATTTGACTGTAATCCCACTGTCCCCATACAAACAGCTGTTAAAAAGATTAATAAAAAAAATAGATCTGCTGTATGTTTTTTCATTGTTAAATAAGAACAAGTTAACAAACACGATTATCACAAACATAATTTATTTTTTAGTAGGCTAACTTTATGTAAAATTTCTGCCATACAAATAATTTTGTAAGTTGTTACCATAGAAACAATACAAATTTATAACAACTTTATTTAAAGTAACTTATGAAGTACGGCTGTAACTGCTGAAAGTTAATCAAAAGTGTTAATGTTAAGTTTAATTGTTTATGCTTTAACTGGTGTTTTAGATATCAATGTTTAAAGGAAGTGAAATTGACTTCATAAGTTAACGTGAAATTTGTCAATCAAGATAATTAATAATAACAGCTATACTACTGTTTTCCGTTTAAATGACCCTGTCTAGACGTGAGACAAAAAAAAAAAAAAAACGTGTTTGTTAAAACATTCGCAGAACCAGGCCTTCATGATGGATACATCCAAAATTACCCTCAAATTTGTGTAAAATAAAGTACAGTACCCCGATGACCAGCTGCCATCCAATTTGGACAGCTTTTTTTTTTTTATCTCAGGAGCTTGTAATCGCTGCCCAAAAATTCCGTCTCTTTCTCTAAGTGGCTTTTCTCCAGTTGGACCGGAATGAAAGTCTTCTACTTTCTGAGCTGTCCAGTGTACACACCCGTAAAACCTTATTAAGACATTTCACTTTCTTTTCACAGGAAGTCTTTGAGAACGGTTTTGTTAAGTTTTTATTTCAGTCGAACCCTTGGCTGTTCTCATAACTACCACCTGTCCCTCTCTGCCCTCGGATGTCATCCGACAAGCGTCCAGACACAGCGCCAGGGGCTCAGGGCCGGGGAGAAGTCACTAGGATGATCTGACAGAGATATTGGCTGAGGCACAGTGGTTTGGCAGGGCTTTTCCACTGAGAAAATCTTTTGGCTTCACTTCGGGTCGACATCATCACAAAGTTAAATCCATCGCCGTGTAGAGCGTTCCTGAGCCTGATTGGAGAAGGCCAAGTCTTGATATATCATATATGTTCTGTTCACTGTGAGGCAGTAAACTTCTCCTGACCCGTACCAATAATATTAATATAAATATAAATATATGATATTTATGAAAGTTCCCATGATAGTTTTGGGGATGCGAAGTGTTAATAAAAAATGTGAATGAATTTAAATTTGGAGGTACATGTGGATTTGTTTTGTCCTCACCATGCAACGATCCTTTACCTCTAAGACTTAATTATGATACATGATCTTCAAAATATAATAAAATTTTATTAACCAGCAGTGCCATCTTAATTCTGATTGGTCAGAAGGTGTGGCTTTCTATAGGTTTATCAGATAAAACTGAAGCCGACAAATTCAGATTTGTACATTTTAAAAATTAGACTGTAATCCTACATGATATACAATGTCCCCATACCATGATAATACTTGCAGTTATTAGAACACCTGGGACGTGGAGTGATACATATATTTAAAGGCCTCAGTGCTGTTACTGTCTATTATCATCACTCGTGGAATGCCTTAGGCCAGTCAGGTTATTCAGTCGGAACTATCTGTTGTATAATATGTATAAAATGTGTTGTTATTTAATGAATAAACCCTGTAATTGGTTTCCTCCATACTGTAGGAAAGCCTCGCGACAGGAACTTAGTAACAAACTGCATGTTTGTGTTATCATTATCGACATAACATCAAGCAACGTTTATAGCTGATAGTCATATCAGAGGAGCGAATATGTTTTGCAAACAGTCAATAATGTGACTGTAAATGGATAAGTTGTATGACATGAGAAAAAGTGTAATTGTTTGCAAATTGCTGTTATGTAGTATTAGGAACAAAGCCACTTCAGCATGTGACAACAATCACCTTCGCCGTAGGGACAGCATCTCACCGGTCCATCGTTGATTAGTTTCCTAGAGCAGAACACCACAAAGTGCTTTATTCCTGATTTAATCCCAGCATATAATATTTAGACCCAAGCTCACCTTTATTGGTCTCTATTTGGTCTGAAAAGCATGGTGTAGATTATTAGGATATAACTAACTTATTTTATTTTTAGGTAAAAATCATTTAGGCATGTGCTTTAGCAAGAATGATACACTATAAAATAATTGGGCTGAATCACTGTGCTGGAAAATGTCAACATTTTGCCTGTGTCTGTGCCTTCGGGATGTCATCGACTATGGGTGTATATATATATATATATCTGTGTGTGTGTGTGTGTGTGTGTGTGTGTGTGTGTGTTTGCGTGTGGTCTCCACTAGTTCCACTCAAATCCCATGCCACTTCACTGTCAGTGATAAAGCCGCTGTTATTTACCTTGTAATAGGACACGGTCTGATTGGCGTGAGTTGACCCAGGTGACATGACTAATAATAAAGCTCACTCTTTAAATCCTAGTTTAACGTTGCCGCCCACCAGTGTAGTCATCTCTCCACTGCTGTCTCGTCAGTGCGTGATTTGTTTAACGCTCCTAATTGTATTAGTGCAAAATCAATTAAAGCAATCAGTACGAATTATGGCTGTCCACAGCTTCTCTATGCGTGTGAATCGTTGAGGTTATAAGTTTGCGTTGGGCAATGAGGTTATAATCTCTCTCTCTCTCTCTCTCTCTCTCTTTCAGGACCCCCAACATGTCACACCAGCATACAATGGACAAAGTGAGTAAAAACCCAACTTGTATACATAAACGGTATCAGTCATGCCCCAAAACAAGCGCTAATAGCTAAGAAATGAAAAGCCAGGTTTTTGCCGGGTTGCAAGCCCTTGGCCGGGGCTTAATCAAAAATAATGAAAAAAGAAAAAAGAAAGTCTCTAACATCTCTGTGTGCTTTCTTTTGGCAGAGCGCTGCACGGTTCCCGGTAACAAGCCCTCGACCAAGCCGGCGCCACAGAAGTCGTGAGTATTCATTCGATTAATTATTTGAGAAATGTGTCATGGAGAGATGGAGAGAAGGCAGCTCGCATTTGTGCACTTTGTGTTTCTCAAGTCCCCGTGCTTCTCACCTCCTAGTGAAAAAAATCATGAAGCTGACAACTAAACAGTGGTGGTGTTGCGTTGCTTTAACTCCCGTGTCAGGAGCTGCAGTTTGAAATATGCTCATAGACAGGTGTAGTAGAGATCTAGTTCAGCTTTCATCAGTGCTGGAATGGTAAAAAAAAAAAAAAAGAAAGAAAGAAGGTGCCACGCGGGTTGTCAGAAGTGCTTCGTAACAGTGCTTTGTCCTGTTTATCAGGTATTGATGAAGTGTTTCTGCCAAAAATACAATTTGAATCTGATTTGAATTTGCTCTCAAGTGTTTTTGCATAATTGTTGAACTATAATGTGTCAGCTTTACCCGACAAGGTTTGTACAGTATTTCGTGTTTTTTCACACACAATGGGTACTCGTATGGTGTTGTGACAAGTTTAAGGGCTTATGCAAGGTTAAGTTTCCAAATTTGCACTGACTCAGTTGATTAATTCAACTAGGACTATTCACTGTAGACTCTTGTTAGCTGTTTACTTCAGTTCTTGCCATCTTATATTTTCTATATCACCGTTTGTTATTCTTTCATTTTGTACACTATACAATGTTTGACATTTTTTATTTATTTTTTATTTTTTATTAAAAAGCCCTGTCTTGGGCACTTCTGCTCAAGAAGACTATGTTCACATGATGTGACTCAAATCCGAATTTGTACCCTAATCTGACACAGATCAGATTTTTTTTTAATGGCTGTCTGAACGCACAAATCTGATGGCTTTCAGATCGGATCTAAGTCACTTTTTTTTTATGTGGTCCTAGATTGCTTAACATTGTGACTTAAATAAGAAGAGTCAAATCCATGCCACGTTTTGCCTCTGCACTAGTGATGGGAAGTTTGAATCATGTTAGCGATTCGGTTCTTTGAATCTCGTTCATCAAAGTGAACGAATCTTTTTTTGAGTCATTTAGTTCATTCGTTCTTTCGTTACATTTTCAACAAACAGACCCCCAACACGTCAACATACAAAAAATTTGGCTACAGTTCCACTAATGAAAATATTACAATGCAGCTAAGGACATATTAGTATAAACAGAATGAGCAGCTCACCATCATATCTTCTAGTCTGAGTCGTTCGTTCTTTTGAATCTATTGTACTGCAGAGCGTCTATGGGAGTCACGTGACAAAAGAACAAACGACTCAGACTAGAAGAGTCATTGAGAACCGTTCAATTCTGTTTCCTGTACATAACCTGCGAAGGTTTTTCTATGATTTTGCGCATGCGCGCCCAATAGAAAACGAATGAATCACTCTCCTACTCGTTCTTCTGAGTCACGTTAAAGACACGTTCAAAAAGAAACGAATCATTCATGAACGACCCATCACTACTCTGCACATGCGTAGGGCGCTCAAGGGAGTCAGCGGCAGCGGCGAAGAGATTTTAATGCAGTGCTAGCAGTAGTTGCTCAAACAGCTTTCTCCCTTCCTCTGGACGTCAACAATTACAGACGACTAACAGCTTGCCGTCCTCTAGAGCAAAACCCCAAGCATATTTTTGCTAAAGTGGCATCCATTGTTTGAAATGAATGAGCGCTTAGACAAATCTGGTAAGACAAGATATGTCCCACACTGGGGAAATTTCTATTTCTAAATATGACATGTTTTAACCCTGATCATATGAGCAAAGACATATCGATTTGTGCGTGCCATAGGACAGACATGAGACATGCCAAAATAGACATCAGACAAAAGTCACTTGTAATTATGAATGACGAGCCGAATGGGCCTGTCCAAGGAGGCTTTGGATGGGGAGAACATGGAAACTCCATACACACAGACCGGAGGTGAGATTCAAATCCCCGACCATGGATGTCACAGACAACAGTGCTGTTCACCAAGTCACTGTGCCCTTAGATATCGAAAAACTACTGTACTGTACAGAGAAAAACGTAGCTTTTTTTTTTTCCCAGTCGCCTTTCCATTTTTGTTTCTCAGGCTTTCTTGACCGTGTCCCATTTCAACGAAAACCGATAATGAAACAGCAGCTGGTCCCCATACGCACTTTCCCCAAGTAAGTCCGAGCATGTCCAATGAAAGCCGGAGCAAAATAGTAACTGGCAGATTTTACATCTAATTCCACGTTCCGAATGAACGTCCGCGTGCGAAACGCGCAGCCGAGCGAGCGCGAGCTGCAATCTGACTGGCTAAGCAGAAGTGACAGATCCAGATGAATTGAATCAGAGCTTAATGCGTCTATCAGCTCGCTAAAAGAGATGTTTTCTCATGAAGGCACGAGGGTTACAGGGTCAGAGCCGGCAACAATAAAGAAGAACGGCGCATTGTTAGCTGCTGAAGCAAGCTGAAAGGAGCCAGTTATCTGCCGATCTGACCACAGACTGAGAAACGCACGTCTTTATTCGGAGGCCAAAGGGGTTTTTCATCAACATCTGTTTGATTCTCTTCCGCCACTGTGCTCGCGCTCGGGCTCCTTTTTTTTTTTTTTCCTTTTCCCCCCACTGAAGTCAAGATGACTCGGCTTTTGTTCCCCTCAATTGCTCACCAGTTATTCAAGGGAAGTCTTAAATGATTTAACCAGTCAAAATATTTAGAACGAGACCGCCTCAGGGCGAGAACGTTCCTGTCAATACTGTCTTTGTGTGAGCACACTGACTATAGGTCGAGTCGTGAGCCTTTGTATCCTGCCAGTGTACACTGGATGAACATCTTAGGTGCAAATTAGTGCTAAACTGCAGCTAAAATGGTCTGAAGAGCTGCCAGAGCTTTAATAATCAGAGTGTAAGATAAACTGTGACATACAGTACAATACTGCCATGATAAAAATATTTTTCCTATGGCTCTACAGTACCTTCGCTTAAAACAAGTATTATTATTTTTTTTTTTTTTATATATATATATATATATAAATGTTTTTTTGAGTACTGCCTGGCCGTTTCAGAAGGGCCAAATTATTGGCCTGCATCAAGCCCTGGAAACAATTAAGGAGATTTGGAATTACTGGAATCGGGTTAAGAACTGTCCAACAGATAATTAAAACCTGTAAGGGCTGTGCTGAACCTTCAAACTCCTGGAAGAAATGTGGTCAGAAGAATATGCACGAATGAGATCACTTAAATGATTATTAAAGATGCATGGCGAAAATTGACAGCTATGTTTAACAGTCTTAAGTTAAATGTACAGGAAATGCACACGCATTGTGATGAGAGCTCACAGGGAAAGAAAAAACTGTAGAAAACCACTTGTTAGTGAAAGTATTTTGGAAAAAAAAAAAAATATATATATATATATATATATATATATATATATATATATATATATATATATATCAGAAGTTTGGACACACCTTCTCATTCAGCGAGTTTTCTTTATCGTGTTCTTTATTGTGTTCTTTAGCCCAAACGCGTCTCTTCTGCTTGTTGCCTGTCCTTAGCAGTGGTTTCCTAGCAGCTATTCTACCATGAAGGACTGATTCACACAGTCTCCTCTTAACAGTTGTTCTAGAGATGTGTCTGCTGCTAGAACTCTGTGTGGCATTGACCTGCTCTCTGATCTGAGCTGCTGTTAACCTGCGATTTCTGAGGCTGGTGACTCGGGTGAACTTATCCTCCGCAGCAGAGGTGACTCTCGGTCTTCCTTTCCTGGGGCGGTCCGCATGTGAGCCGGTTTCTTTGTAGCGCTTGATGGTTTTTGTGACTGCACTTGGGGACACTTTCAAAGTTTTCCCAATTTTTCCGACTGACTGACCTTCATTTCTTAAAGTAATGATGGCCACTCGTTTATCTTTACTTAGCTGCTTTTTTCTTGCCATAATACAAATTCAAACTCTTTGAATGAGAAGGTGTGTCCAAACCTTTGGTCTGTACTATATATATAGTCTTATGCAAAGTTTAGGCACCCCTTGATGAATAACAGATTTTGGTGATGTTTTAATTTAAAAGATGTTAACACAGTCTCTTTTGGAAATGGAAAAAATGCGCAATATTTTCAGCGAACGTTAGTTACTTCTTATACCATAAATTGAACAAAAATAAAAACATTATTATGGCACCGTGCAAAAGTTTGGGCACCGTAAGAGTCTCAGATTCTTTTGACAAGGTTTCAGACCTTAATCAGCTCGTTAGATCTGATGCATGGCAATAGCTGTCATTAGTAAATGCCAATTTCAAAGCTTTTATTTCAAATACTTTGACTCTTGAAATCTAGTGCACACACTTGCGGACATTCAACAACCATGGGTTCCTCTAAGCAGCTGTGTAAGACTCTGAAAATGTAAGTTATTGACGCCCACAATGCAGGAGAAGGCTACAAGAAGATACTGTAGCAAAGCGTTGTCAGCTTGCAGTTTCCACAGTGAGAAATGTACAGTAATTAAGAGATGGCAGTTCAGGGGAACTGTGGAGGTCAAGATGAGATCTGGAAGAGCAAGAAAACTGTCGGAGAGAACTGCTCATATGCTGGTCAGAAAGACAAATCAAAACCCCCATTTGACTGCAAAAAACCTGCAGGAAGATTTCGCAGACTCAGGTGTGGTGGTGCACCGTTCCACAAGACCTTCATGGAAGCATCGGCAGAAGGAGACCTTACCCGCGTCCAACGTCGTATATATATATATATATATATATATATATATTTGGTAAGAGCATATATATATTTGGACTTGGAACAATGGAAAAAGGAAAAAGGTCAAGTGGTGAAATGAGTTTAGATTGACACTATACCAGAGGGATGGGCACTTGAGTAGAGAAGCGCATAAAGTGGTGCGCTCATCATCCGGCTAAAGCTGTGGGTTACAGGGTTACTGATTTAAACCAAGTTGCCAGTGTTGCCACTGTTGGCAAAGGTGGTCAATGAAATCTTTAAAAAAAAAAGTATGCACCTTTTTTGGGGGGGCCAGACAAAACCACACCTTTTAATTAAATTTTTTTGTTGTTGTTGTTGTTGTTATTGTTTGTTTGTTTTGTGATTTATTGTCGACATTCTTGAGCAATACTGAAGATTTCAAAACTATGAAGTAACACATAAGGCATTCGGTGATTAAGTAACAACGACAGCAGTCAGTTGTTATTTTAAGAAATGAAGGTCAGCTCTTCTGGAATGTTTTTGCAAGAACAGTATTGTGTCAAGCGCATTTACAAAATCCATTTAGCGCCATGATGAAACTGGCTCTCATGAAGATCATCCCAGCCACGGCGGCGTAGTGATGATAGGATTCCTCCCACAGGCCGAAGACATGCAGTTTAGGCTGAATGCTTGTTTTATGTGTGTGTGTGTGTATGTGTGCGCGCGCGCATCCTGCAATGGATTAGCACATCTTACCAATGGAGTAGAAAAAAAAACATTGAATTAGAAGGTATGTCCAAACTATATACACTACTGTATATGTAGTACTATAAAATATTGGACACAAGTTTGGTTTTATTTTCTATATTCTAGAACAAATGCTGGACTTTTTTCCTAAACTATGAAATAACACATATGGCATTAGGTAATTACATAACTACAACAATGTTCTTTTGTTTTATATGTGAAATATGGAGAAGACTAACACCAGATGATCTCAAGATATGATTTGGGCCATATTTTAGGAAATCTTGTGAAATGAGACATATGAAATGAAGTAGCTGCACTGTACTAATAAAACCCTTTACAACTAGTAATACATTTTTATTGTCCATTCTAAGAGACAAACATTTTTTTTTTTCCCCAGATGATTTAGATTATTTGTAGCTTCTAAAAACGATCTTTTACACTTTTACACTTGTTCCACACTGGATGTCTGCATTCACCATCATCATCATCATCATCATCATCATCATCCCATGATCTGTAATCATGTCTAGATGAGATAAGCAATTGAAGAGACATGGTATGACACTTCCCGTGACTCCATTAGATAATTGGTGTTGCCTCTCTCAAGTCTCTCATCCTTCAGCTGAGTCATTTCTTTCCAAGTGTCTCACAGGCCCTTTAAGGCAAAAGCAAAAGCAGTGCGTTCTGACACGCTGTCGTATAAACCTTTAACGCTTCAATCTGTCCCTCTTGAGCCACAATCGTCCATTAGGCAGAGGGCAAAGTGACATTAATTTGAAGTTTACCGTGTTGGGATGTCATAAAATGGCACTTTCCCTCGGTGGATCGACTCTTCCGTGAGCTCCTCGCAAAGTGCTGGTGATCAGCACCGTAATTTACTCCAAACCTGACATTAGTCACACTCAGACCCTGCCATTCTCCCTGACTGAGGTACACCGAGAACAACAATGTTCTGCTGTTCTCACCCTGTTATCTCATGTTTTTTTTATTATTTTTTTTTTTAGATGTATTAGTACTAAACATTCAGTCGCTACACCTCTGCTGCACTGTAAACCCTAAAGTAATTAAACGTAGTGAGTACTGTTAACTTAAATAATTACAATTAGTTCAAATTAATAGACCTTGATGAGTGTTTAGAATTTTTTGGTATTTATGAGTTTGTAGAAATGACACTTTTCAGGTTAACTGAACAAATTTTATATTTTAAGTATATTAGTCAACTTAAAGTTCCACCAACTTAAAATCTTTCAGCCTAGTGATTTTGTCTCTGACATCATCAGGACAACAGGGCACTGGTGGCTCAGTGGTAGGTGTTTCACCTCCCATGCTAAAGGCCCGGGTTTGAGTCCCAACAACTGGATGAAGTGCCTGTCCCAAGCCCAGATAAAATGGGAGGGTTGCGTCAGGAAGGACATCTGGACTAAAACCTGTGACAAGCTTGCGTGCGGACCGGATTATCTGCTGTGGCGACCCATTGCCGGGAGCAGCCGAAAGACCAACAACAATTTATTTGATTTGCAACAAATAAAAAAAAATGATAATTGCTATTAAATAGCAAGAGTTAGGCTACTCAAAAATGCAAGTACAGAACGATTAATATGAATGAGTACAACAAACTCAAAAACTGATAGTTCTGTTTACTTAAACATTCTGAAACATCATTAGCTAAAAAAAAAATTGATGTAACTGATTACCACAATTTTGTTTTGTTTTTGAGTTTTGCCAACTTATTCGGGTTTACAGTGTGTATATCTAATTATGTTACTGGAATTAATGCAAGCAATGTGGGGAAATCATACAATTACAAATTTATCTACATTATTCTGCATATGATTATAGACCTCGCCTTTGTCCATACAGATGCAAAACTCTTCTCTTCTCCGTTTTGACGATGACGAGTTAGTGCAGGTGCATTAACAGCTGGATCACAATCTGATTTTATTAGGCTTATGCAGGTAACCGTCTGAAAAACAAGATCAATTTGCGGGAAAATAGCATTTACCGAACACAGTTTTAGATGTGATATTGCTGTAGTTATTTAGACAGACTGACTGTTTTTGCCCCTTTCAGGCAGACACCAAGGTGATGTTAGAACGTAGACAAAATAAAAGCATTTCCATGTTGTTTTGGTAAAATATATGCGTATGAGGTTGTTTATACTTCGAGGCATCGGAGTATATAATTGGAAAGAAAGAAAAAAAATCAGCCTTGGTTTGGCTGTTTTCCAAAATCCAGCTACAGCCGACATCCGATGGGTTCCCGCACGTATAATAGCTGAATAATAAGCCCTGAGTTTTAAGCGGTTGAGATTACAAGCAACATTATGATTTAAAAAAACACGAGGGAAAACATCCATTTAGCAAAAAAGGCAGCTCAGACGTGCCGCCTTCCCTTGAATCAGATTTATTTAAAAAGATTGATGTTCGGTGGAGTTTTCGCCTAACGGAAAGCTTGTCGTTTATTCCGACAAATATATTTATCATAAGGACTTTCTGTCAGATGTTTCTTTTTTTTCCCCTCGCAGACGTGTTGCGTCTCCATCCTGGCCCGCCATAAATTTGCACTCGTAACACAGCAAAGTGCTCGTTTTATCCTTGTTAGGCATGGATCCTAAAAAGCCCTGACGTTGCCTCAGTTGTGAAGATAAATTTAGACAAGCAAACCCTGCCTCTGGAAGACAGGAGGAGGAGGAGGAGGAGGAGGTAGGAGGGAAGGATAAAACAATTTTTTTTTTTTTTTTTTTTACCATCCTAAAACGGCTTTCTTTAACGTGACACTCGGAACGGGCCCTGAAACCGGAAATGGCTGAGGGCCGATCTAAATAATCCATCGGATGGAGGTTATGTGATGATGGATGGACCCTCTGGAGTCAGTGTCCATCACGGGCTTCTTAATTAAACGTCCCCAGGGTGAAGGATGGACTGAGAAGTGGAAGGGGTGGGTGGCGTGTTGGGAGGGGATCTGTACACTTTAATAACTCACCCTGCATTCCTCTTCACTTTATTTCATTATACTTTCCGACACCTCGGAGAACAAGTCTCCTCAACTACCATGTCTATAAAAGCGCCCTCGCATTTGTATACTGTATCCTACACATGGGTGTCAGATCTTGTTTTCACAGTGTTAAATTGCGAAAATGTTCAACAGTATTCCTCATGATGCTTCGCACACTCTCGGATCCGTGAGCGAGCTTCATCCAGGACTCGTAACTAAATTGTCATGAATTCCGCCTCTCTGCGCATTACAGTTTGTCGCTTTGTTTCAGTTTCACATCATATGCTTTTGTATACATTTCCATGGTGCATTATCCAAGTGTCATCAACTGTCCTGTGCTTGCTAGTTGATTAGTTTATGTATTTATGCTGTTACGCAAGACTACGCTGTGGTTCAGTCTGTTGATACACCAGTATTACATAACAGTGTCCTACGATGACCCTGCTTGCCCGTCTTTATACAAGCTGTACTAATTTACTTAAATAATGATAATTACTACTGTACATCCATCCTTTCATTGGGTATACCACTTCTCTATCCTGTGTGGGGTCGCAGCAGGACTGGAGCTTACAGTATCCCCAACGGGGTGCCAGCTCATCACACCTAGTCATATACTATAGGCAATTTGGAAACAATCCACAATGCAAATCTTTGGACTGTGGAGGGGAACCTGGAGTTTTACTCCTAAAATTAAATGTTTTTTTAGTGAAAAGAGAATTACACACGGCAATGCATTTTGATTCAAATCGATCTCAACAGTAACCAGTGTTGGTGAAGTTACTCAAAAAAAGTTATCTACTACAAATTACTAATTACTACTTTAAAATCGTAATTTGATTGCATTATTGATTATTACATGTAAAAAGTAATCAGATTACTAATTACTAATTGACTTTGAAACTCTGTCACGGTGTCCGTCTCCTCGCTGTACCTGTTGTCGCCCCTCGCTCACTCCGTAGGTCCCTATGTACAGTAGGTGCCCTCCGTAGATAATGTTAATGGATCTCAGGCGTTCTCCGCGTTAAAAATTCTCCTTCCTCCCTCCTTTAACCTTTAACATGATATTTTAATGCATTTAGATAAATTCTTAAACACTGCATTTGTAACACTAGTAAAGTAATATTATTGGCATTGGTAAGTGTAATCAAACTACATGTATTTAAAATGTAACGTGGTATACCCCACTCTGACTGCACAGTAGTGATGGGTCGTTCATGAACGATTCATTCTTTTTGAACGAATCTTTTTTGAACGAGTAGTCTCGGAGAGTGATTCATTCATTTTCTACTGGGCGCGCATGCGCAAATCATCGCAAAATCTCCGTAGGTTATGTACAGAAAACAGAAATGAACGGTTCTCAATGACTCTTCTAGTCCGAGTCGTGGTTCTCTTGTCACGTTACTCCCATAGATGCTATGCAGTGCAATAGATTCAAAAGAACTAATGACTCAGACCAGAAGATATGAGAGGTGAACTGCTCATTCTGTTTATAATATGTCCTTAGCTGCATTGTAATATTTTCATTACTGGAATTATAGCCAAAATGGTAACATTTTATTTTGTTTCTGATCAAAAGAACGAAATGAACTAAATGACTCGAAAAAAGATTCGTTCATTTTGAACAAGATTCAAAGAACTGAGTCACTAAATGATTCAAATTTCCCATCACTAGAGTACAGTAACTGCACTGTTCTAGAAACCACAAGCCATAATGAATATGTCTTTAAGTCCAATATTTGAATTGTATGTAACTTTTCTTTTAAGAAATGTTAACGAAAAAGAAGGTAATATAAATTGTCACGTATTTTGCCTCAGGACAACAGTAGTTCCCTGAAATAAACTTATACAGTATTTGCCAGGTTGCTATAACGACTTAGCCCAGTGATTGACAATGTGTGGATTTCACGTGACCCCCTAGTGGCCCATGAAGGTAATACAATAAATAAATGAAAATATTTTAACTTTCAGTTTTGTGATTAGGTACAAGCATTATGTTATGGTTAGCATTACGGAGTCGCACCTCCAGGGAAGAGGTTTAGATTCTCGCCTCGGGTCCAGTATGTTTGTGTGGAGTTTGCGTGTTCTCCGTGTGCTTGGTGGGTTCAAAGTCCAAAGACATGCAGAGTAGGTTAATTGCCGTGCAATGGATTGGTCCCACATCCAGGTAGTACCCCATCTCCTGCTCCGAGTTCCCTATGACCCTGCACAGTATATAAGTGGTATTGAAAAGTTTTGTACAGTAAGTAGATTTGAAATTGACATTAATACATTTTTATGTAATATTTAAAATAGAAAGTGAACAGAAATAATAAAAACCAATGCATGGGATTTAACTTCCATTGCATTAATCCTCATTTGCCTGCGTGTCTTGAGTTGCGGAACATGGACCTTGTAAGGTACAAGATACTTAAAAGTACTAAAGCTGCCGATGGGTTATGAACAAGTGACAAAGAATAGCAACATTCACAATCCTTTTTTTCCTGAAAGAATAAAACTTTGAGATTTCCAGCCAAGCCTTTGTGAGAAATTTTTAATCTCATCTATCCAGAATTCCGACTGGTTGTGTGTGTGTTTGTACTTTATATTAGGTTTGTGAGTGTCATAGACATTAGAAGTGTGTTGTATCTCTTGAGTCGCTCTCCAGACGAGTGTAGTGTTGACAGATCTGGAGCAAAACTGATCTCAGGGCACCGCCGGCTAGACATGTGTGTGTGTGTGTGTGTGTGTGTGTGTGTGTGTGTGTGTGTGAGAGAGAGAGAGAGCTTGTCTCAGACACAATGTGTTTGTTTATCACCGTGCGAGTCCAAGTGCATTTCCATGTTCCTGCCTGTGATTGACACGATGAGGCCAGGCTCGGCTGCTTATTTAAGCCTCGCTCTGTTTCCTCAGAGATCATCGGCCATGGAAGAAGGTGTGAGTCAGCATCAGGCGGACCTCGGCCTCGCCGTACCCCACACGCGGCGTGTTAACTGTTTGCCTGCTTTAAAAACGAGGTGCTCTGCAGTAAAGCCGAAGCCACAGAAGTTACACGTCACGTAATGAAAGAGAACTCTGCTTTACGACTCCCATAACGAGCAGGATGGTGTTCTTAAACTTAACAGCCTTCCACATACACACATACACACACACACACACACAGCAGTGTTATATCATAACACGCCGAGCAGACGCTTAGCCCCTGGGATGTGTTCTCTTATTCTCCTATTTGCTGGAATAAATATTCCCACCGAATATTCCCTTCTTATTGAGAAGTCCCAACACAACCGCAGCAACCCAGAGCACAATGGTAACAAGCGTCTACTGTGTGGTTACCCACAAACCCCTGCTCCTCCAGGGAGCTTTTGCTTAACGCCGTTGCTCGCCTCAGGAAAACTGCGCTCTCCCCGAGTGAGCTAACAAGATGAAAGCATGCGCGCTTGTATTTCATGTCATATTTACATATATTTACATATTTTGCAGGGTCATAAACACACTTTATTACCAAATTTACATTCTTCAGGACCCTTAAATGGACTGGAACATTACCTTTATAATGGAAAGGTCGCAGGATTAATACAGTATGCTTTAAACATATATACACTACAGTGCAAAATGTATTCGCTCGCATGCCGTCACATAATGTACTGTACGTATGACCTTGAGTAACATCCCACTCCTAATCCATAGGGTTTAATATGATGCTGGCTCCACCCCCTTTGCAGCTCTGAAAGCTACAACTCTTCTGTGAAGGCTTTCCACAAGGTTTAGGAGTGTGTTTATGGGAATTTTTGACCATCGCATTAGTGAGGTCAGACACTGATGTTGGACGAGAAGATCTGTCTCACAGTCCTCGTTCTAATTCATCCCAAAGGTGTTTTATCAGGTTGAGGTCGTTGAAGTTCTACCACACAAAACTGTTCTGATATTCTGCACAATCAAAAGTCCTGGTTTGACTCGAACGGCTTTGTATATTTTTAAAAACAATTTCGTCCAAAAAAAAATGGAAAATGTTTGAATTTCTCATCCTACAGAACGAGGTGTTACGAACGATCCTGTTGTTAGCAAAATAAGACCACGAGGGAGAATAACACCACAGGGAGAAAGCCCACGGGGCGGCTAGAAACAGCAACATGGCTCCATGACGCAACTATTTCTAATGATAATAGCTACGCAAAGGAAAAACAGGAGGCTGTTTATCCAAAGGTGCAAGAGCAGACATATTCGCAACAGAGGTGAGAAGTGTGTTGATGAAAAACGCACTTGTGATAGATGGGAGTGCTGGCTTATTGAAACAACACGAGCAGCCTGATGGGATTCTCACTACAGGCACTACAGGGAATATCGTGATATTAATGGCACTAATATATATCTTTTTAAAGCAGAATGATCAAGTCTCTCTGTACTTTAAGTTCTCAGTGTTTGTACTTTTTCTTAATATATATATATATATATATATATATATATATAAAAGAGTTTTTATTTTAGTTCACATCCATTCATATTATCCCTAAGTGTTAGTATTAATTTCCTACTATCTAAGTCATGCTTATTGGGTGGCTAGCAGGCAGCCGCGGTGGTGTTCATTGGCTAAATAGCTTGCCGTGGGCCTTCTCTACAGGACACCGGGCATCAGTAATGAACAGTGAATGCGCCAGTGCTCACAATGCCTCAGAGAGATAGCCATTAGAAACTCAGACCGGTATATAGTCGATTACGATTTTTATTTCACGAATTATGAGAGATGGAAATGTAATGAAGATATAAGTACATGGGTGTGATGTGTGCGCAGTATTTTGCATTTGACTTTGTGCGCAAGTGTAGTTTAAGTGATTTGTTGCGCTACAAAACTACTAGCACGTGCCTTAGTTCCTGTAAGCACCCAAAAACAATGACATGCGTAAAAATTCTGAAGTAAAGAAGACAGAATTGTTTACTACCATATGAGAAGAAACCCGTTCTGGGTTATAAGTCGTCTCATGCCGCGTTCATGTTCCAGCTCTGAGACATACATCTACAGTACAGCACATGTGTGAACACTAATTAAACATGATGAAGTTATCGTACTCCATTTAACTTTAGGTTTAATTACAATTTTTGGATTAACACCATCAATAAACACCACTAATGCTTAAACGGCTCCAACAATTGGATTATTATAATGCATTTTCTTTTATAAGAGGTACATTAACCATTAAAAACATTACATTTGTTATGTCTGAGTTAAAATGTAATAAAAACAAATCAAAAGCTAAAAAGGAAATGGGAGTAACTTAAATGTAAGGCAAAAATGCAATCATAAAAATGTTTCTAAGGTAAAAAAAGAAAGAAAAGAAGAAGATAAAATACAATAAAAACAATAATAATAAAACATTATGTTTGTTAAATAAATATAGCAATGAAGTTAAGTAAAAACAAAAGGTGTTCATTATCATGTGGAGTACAATGAATAGAATAAGATCAGATCAGGATTAAATACAAAAATAGAAATAAAGAATGCATAAGAAGAATATATTTTTTTTAAATCCTATGAGAAATATGTTGTTTTTAAATATTGTTTGTTATATACAAACAAATCATATCTTATAAATAATTTCCATATTCCATACTGAGCGTAGTGGTTAGCCCTGTCACCTTGCACCTCCAGGATCCAGTTTCGATTCCCACCTTGGGGTCTGTGTGCATGCAGTTTGCATGTTCTCCCTGTGCTTGGTGGGTTTCCGCAGGGTCCCCCGGTTTCGCAGTCCAAAGCAAAGACATGAATTAAGTTAAATGTGATTCCCAAATTGCTTTTAGTGTGTAAACGAGTGTGTCACGGGGCGTGGCTGCCGTGGTAGACCCAAGTGCAGATGAGCAGCAAGAAGAGATCCGTTGAGGCTTGTTTTGACAGGACAGGCTTAAATCCGTGCATTTGACAGTTAGATTGGAAGCCTGCTTGTGCTGGCGCGTGCATTTTGAACTGAATGCGGAGGCGGAGTGCCAGCGCGATGTGGCTGAGCTCCGTGCAGAGAGCCGGCGTGTGTAACTTGAGCTCGTGTGGAATGCGGAAGCGGAGCGTCGATGCGATGTGGATGAGCTCCGTGTAGAAAGCCGGCGTGTGTACTTTGAGCTTGAGCAGGTTTGCAGGCGACGCAGACGCATGGGGATTACTCGTGGGTGTTGAAACAGGCAGAGGTCGAAGCCGGAGAGTGGGGGAAAAGTCGGAGGGTGGTAATCCGGTAACAAAGTCAATGGAGATGTGAGACCAGGGACGGCGGGGAATGGGGAGGGGTCTTAGGAGACCCTCTGGGGCACGATTTGTAGTTTTATTTCTGGAGCATATGTCGCAAGATGCCACAAAGTTTCCAACATCTTCCCTGATGGTGGGCCACCAGAAGCGTTGTTGCGTCAAAAACAGGGTACGGGTCACCCCTGGGTGGCAGGCTAGTCTGGAGCAGTGTGCCCAGTCCAAAACTTGGGGGCGTAGACGTGCTGGTACAAAGAGTAACCCAGGTGGGACATTGCTTGAGCCCGGTTCTTGTTCGAGGGACTGAAGGACTGCATTCTCCACTTCCAACCGTGTAGTGGCCACAAGACAGTGAGGTGGAAGGATGGTCTCTATGGAAGATGTGTCCTGAGGAGGAGAGAATTGCCGGGAGAGGGCATCGGGCTTGACATTCTTCGAACCTGGGCGATAGGACAACGTAAAGTTGAAGCGTGAGAAGAACAATGACCAGCGTTGCCATGAGTTGAGTCTTTTGGCAGATCTTAAGTATTCGAGGTTCTTGTGGTCAGTCCAGACTAAAAACGGATGTTCCGCCCCCTCCAGCCAGTGTCTCCATTCCTCGAGGGCAAGCTTGACTGCCAGTAGTTCACGGTCTCCAATGTCATAGTTGCGCTCAGGGGCCGTGAGTCGACGGGAAAAGAAGGAACAGGGGTGGAGCTTGTTATCCTTTGGTGATCTCTGAGAAAGGACGGCCCCGACTCCTGTCTCAGAAGCGTCGACTTCAACAACAAATTGAAGCGAGGGGTCTGGGAAGGTAAGGATGGGTGCTGTGGTGAATCGGTGCATGAGTTCAGTGAGGGCTTTTTCCGCTAGGGGATTCCATTTGAACAGGGTTTTAGTGGAGGTGAGTGTTGTGTGTGGGGCCGCCAACGCACTATAATTCCTAATGAAACGTCGATAAAAGTTGGCGACCCCAGAAAGCGTTGAAGCTCTCGTCTAGAGGATGGCACTGGCCAGTCTGTGACTGCCTTGACCTTGGTCGGGTCCATTTGGATGCCTGCAGATGAGATAAAGAACCCCAGGAAAGAGGTGGAGTCACAGTGAAACTCACATTTTTCAGCCTTTACATAGAGTTTGTTTTCCAAGAGCCGTTGCAGAACCTGACGTACGTGGATCTTGTGTTCTCTTAGGGAGCGAGAAAAGACCAAGATATCATCAAGATAAGCAAACACAAAGACGTTGAGGAAGTCTCTGAGGACATCATTTATGAGTGCCTGGAAACCGCTGGTGCGTTGGTTAATCCAAATGGAACCACCAAGTATTCATAGTGACCAGTGGGGGTGTTAAAGGCGGTCTTCCACTCATCACCTTCCCTTATCCTGACCAGATGGTAAGCATTTCTCAGGTCTAGGTTTGTGAAAATGCGAGCATCCTGGAGCACCTCAAAGGCAGTAGTCATTAAAGGAAGTGGATAGCGATTTTTAACAGTGATGTCATTTAATCCTCTGTAATCAATGCAGGGTCTGAGGGACTTGTCTTTCTTTTCCACAAAAAAGAATCCCGCACCGGCAGGGGAGGATGAGGGACGGATGATCCCTGCCGCAAGTGATTCCGTAATATATTGTTCCATGGCCTCTCTTTCTGGGCGAGATAGGGAGTAGAGTCCCCCTTTGGGTGGGGTGGTGCTGGGGAGGAGGTCAATAGTACAGTCGTAGGGTCGGTGAGGTGGGAGTGAAACAGCCCGTGACTTGCTGAAGACATGCTGCAGATCGTGGTAATCTACCGGGACCTTGGATAAACTGGGGATCTCCTCCTGTGATGTGGAACGGGTCTGAGTTATGGCCGCTGAGCATAGACACGAGGAGTGACAAATTGAGTGCCAATCGAGGATACTCATTCTTACCCAGTCGATGTGGGGGTTATGTTGCCTTAACCATGGAAGCCCCAAAATGATTGGGGCATGTGCACTTTTAACAATGAGGAAGCTGATGGTTTCAGTATGGTTGCCAGAAAAGCATAGAGTAACAGGGGCAGTGCGGTGAGTAATCGGTGAAAGTAATCCCGGTGAAGGCGCCTGAACATTAAATGGTTGACTGACTGGAAAAAATGGAATCTCCAATTGAGAGGCCGTGGCTGAGGAGATTAGGTTCTGGTCGGCTCCAGAGTCCACTAGGGCATACGTGATATGAGACTGGTTTTCATGGGTTATTGTGACAGCAAAGCATGATCGTTTATCTGAGGCAGAGGTAAATGTGGGGTTTCCCAGGGTCCCCAGCACTACCAGGGGGGCTCAATCCTTTAATGGACAGTTACGTACGCCATGACCAACCCTTCCGCAGTAAAAGCAGGCTCCATCGTCCCTTCGTCGTTGCCGCTCCTTTGGCGAGATGTGTATGCGGTCAACCTGCATTGGTTCAGGGGATAAATTTGGGGTGCCTGAGGTGGTGGCCGGAGCGTATGGCCTGGGGTTTTGATGTTCCTCTTGCCGGGTCCGTTTACGGGCGTCTATATGGGTCGCTAGGTCAACTAGCCCCTGCAGATCAGATGGAAGCTCACGGGCCGCGAGCTCATCCTTGGTTAATTCGGAAAGCCCATGAAGAAATGCATCAAAGAGTGCTTGCTCACCCCAGCCACTAGAGGGAGCCAAAGTACGAAAATCAATAGCATAGTCTGAGACGGAGCGGGATCCCTGGCATAGCTGGAGTATTTGGCTCGCTGCCTGGTGTCCAGTGGATGAGCGGTCGAAAACTCTCCTCATTTCATCAGTGAACGCTTTGAAGGTCATACAGCAGGGAACCTGAGCATCCCATAGTGATGTTCCCCACTCCCTTGCTTTCCCGGAGAGGAGAGTAATGACGTAAGCGACTTTTGACCGTTCTGTGGGGAATGAGGAGGCCTGCAGCTCAAGCACGAGAGAGCACTGAGAGAGAAAAGATCGACAAGTGAAGGGATCCCTGTTGTAGGTAGGCGGTGCAGGGAAATGTGGCTCATGACTAAAAGTATGCACAGGAGGGGGGGGCAGACAAGGGGGTGCTGGGTGCGTTTGCTGAACCTGGTTGGTGAGCAATGTCAAGATCTCTGTGAGAGTTAGGAGAGTGTTCATGATCTGTTGAATTTCCTGCTGGTGAGTATTCAAGAGAGTTCCTTGACTCTTTATTGCCCCCTTCAAGCGAGTAGTCTCTGCTGGGTCTAGGTTTGGCCAGATTATACTGTCACGGGGCGTGGCTGCCGTGGTAGACCCAAGTGCAGATGAGCAGCAAGAAGAGATCCGTTGAGGCTTGTTTTGACAGGACAGGCTTAAATCCGTGCATGTGACAGTTAGATTGGAAGCCTGCTTGTGCTGGCGCGTGCATTTTGAACTGAATGCGGAGGCGGAGCGCCGGCGCGATGTGGCTGAGCTCCGTGCAGAGAGCCGGCGTGTGTAACTTGAGCTCGTGTGGAATGCGGAAGCGGAGCATCGATGCAATGTGCATGAGCTCCGTGCAGAAAGCCGGCGTGTGTAACTTGAGCTCATGTGGAATGCGGAAGCGGAGCGCCGATGCGATGTGAATGAGCTCCGTGCAGAGAGCCGGCATGTGCACTTTGAGCTTGAGCAGGTTTGCAGGCGACGCAGACGCATGGGGATTACTCGTGGGTGTTGAAACAGGCAGAGGTCGAAGCCGGAGAGTGGGGGAAAAGTCCATGATCCAGGCTCGTGGTCGAGAAACAGTTCCAAAGGTCAGTACCGAGAAGTTCCGAGATGGCAAGTGATCCATGACGTGAGGCAAAGACGTGGTCATTGAAACGAGGCGAGGTCGAAAACGAGAAGGCAAGACGAGACAGAACGCTGGAATATTGGACATGGTGAGTGCACAATAATCTGGCGAGGAGGTGTAGTCTGAGTGCGAGTTAAATAGGGAGGAGAGGTGATTATGGATTGAGTACAGGTGTGCAGAGTGGAGAATGAGGCGGTGGAATGAAAGCAGTGGGGCGGATCATGGAACTGGGGTGTGTAGGTGATCATGACAGGGCTGTGGCTTGGCAGGTCGTGACAGAGTGTGTGTTTGTGTTCTGCCATGGATTGGCATCCCGTCCAGGGTGTACCCCTCCTCAAGTCTCCTGAGATTCCCTCGACCCTGTACAAAGGACAAAGTGGTATAGACGATGAGTGAAATGATATTCCATTGTTGATTGTTGATTGTTGTTATCACAGGCAAGGATGCAGGGCACAAGCCACAGGGAGAACATGCAATCTACTGGTTACAGTATACACATAGAATGGAGGTGAGATTCAGCCCTGGAGGTGTAAGGCAACAATGTTAGCCACTGAGCTAACAGCACTAGATCTTAATCATTTCATTGTAATAAGGAAGATTTCTCAAACATCTAATGCTAATAACAATAAAAAAGCACATATTTCAATTTGAATTTATAATAAACAATAATTGTCACCTGAGACAGATTCTGTTTGAATACCAGTCTAACAGGTGCCTTCCAGCGTTCCCTGGGTTGTATCAAGGTGCCACAGTAGCAGTGGTGCCGCACAACACCACGCTAGCTTCCTGGGTGTGCAGAGTTTCACATGTTCTCCGTGAGTCCATGTGGGTTCCCTCCGGTTCTTCGCTTGGCTCTCACCTTACAAAACCATGGCTGCTAATGGATTGGCTGTGTTTAATTGTTCTGTGGTCTGAGTGAGTGAATGTGTTCATGTGTGAGGCATTGGAGTGGACATTTCCGAATGTCTTGACTGAACTGCTGCATCTGTTGCTGGAGTAGTTACGGCGTCACCAAAAATCAGAAACACGATCAAGGAAAATGAATGACTTATTAATGCTGAAATTCTGAATTTCTTTTTTTTCTATTATTATTTCTTTTTTTTTTTTTTTGGTTTGTTTTCCTTTTTGGAAAATAAGTAATATTTTGTGACCGAATGTTAAAAAAAAGAAAAAAGAAAAATCCCACATCAAAACACAAGTAAAACTACCACAACAACAACAACAACAACAAAAATAATAATAATAATAATAATAATAATAATAATACCATTAAAGTAAAAATATATATATATATATACCATTTTATATATTACTATAATACTGTATATTACTATTACACATTATATATATATACACACACATATAGTATATATATTACTATTACCATTTTGTACTACATACTTTTTAGATACATTTATTGAAGAAGTATTTGTTAAATGAAGTTCTTTGCTATTAAAAATGTTACCTTTACTTAGGTAATAATAATAATAATATAATAATAATAATAATAATAATAATAATAATAATAATAAAAATGTTCCAACTGATGAAGGTATTTTAAAAAAAATAAACATAAAAAGTGAAATGTATTTACTAGTTTTTTATTTTTTTAGTATTTTGTATTGTTTAATAATTTTAATAATTTAAAATAAAATTTCTTGCGTGATTAAAAAATCCCTTTATAGATTCTTGTAATAAATGTATTGCTATGGTTGTTTACAGTTGTCTGGGGTTATTGTTGGTGGTTTTGTGTACTTTGTTTATTCAAAAAAATTGTTACGTTTGCTTATTTTTGGTTTGTAACCTAGTATTTTATATTTTTTCCATCTTCTTTTTTTGCTGCTTGCTTGCTTTTTTGAAAAATAATAATTAAATAATCTTATTTATGGTGACATTTTTTCCTTGATCTTTGTTTGGCTTTTTCGTTCCCGGTTCTGACCTGCAGTAAACTTTATTTCACGAATGCGTTCAATGGGAGCTTAGAATAAACATGCTGACTTGTTTTAAATATTTGTTGTCATTATGCCAAGTTATGTAATGAGTGAATGGAAGGATGAGCATTTTATTGCACGCATTTTGGCATGTCCCTTTCCTCTTTTGTCAGAGATTTAAAAAAAAAAAAAAAGAAGAAGAAGAAGAAGAAAGCAAAGGAAAGACAAACGCATTAAGCAAATCCACACCGGAACTAATTGAGTTCCTTTGCATTTTAGATCAGCTTTTCACTAATGAAACTATGCCTCAGTGACGCCAGGGAAAAAACTGAACGCAACTCAGGTTTCTCCTGTCAGATGTTAACACTTATGCCTTTTACGCCATCGGCCTCGGGATTTTTCTTGGCTTCATATCCAACACAAATAAAGCTGCTCTCCATTTATAATCTGTGCTCGCCGTATTTATGTTTATGGGCCCTTTTTCAAGTACAACTGTGTCATGTTGAATGCCGCGACCTTTAGATGACTGTCTTCGTACTGCACAGAGACTCGGACTTGACGAATTTATCTGCGTTGCTTTCGTAGTGATATCTTCGCACAATATAAACATTTAACAACACTTATTGTTTCACATTACAAACACTATGCTTCCATTCTCATATCTGCTTATAAACCAACTAGCTGTTCCTTATATCTGTTTATTAGAACCTAGAAACTTCATGTATTCTACATGTCCTTGTGGTTAAGAGGTTAATTTAGTAGAGTGGTAAACACTGGAGCAATTAGCCATTAAATATAGCTCCACTCTTAAACCAAATTGCCCAGATGGGATCTCGCTCTGGAATAATATGTCTAATAAAGTCGGGTATATTAGATCACTAGTTTAGGAGTTTCCCTCTCCGAACGAAGCTGCAGGGTGATTGTTTGTGTCGGCGACCTCGTTTAATCAGTAGTCGAACCCCGGGCAAAAACAGATGCGCGACAGAAGAACGCTGCGGTTGCTTACGAGAGCCCGGAGGACGTCGCGTCGGTTTTTAACACGACTTTTTTGCGGCGTCATAAAACTCAGGAGCCACGTCACTTCCCAGAATGCAAAGCAGTCCGTAACCCCAAAAGAGCACCCAGTCAGACGTCTCTCCTCCGATATCACCGTCTGAAATACTCAGACACTGGATTTATTCGGTCTGTCCGAGAAAAATCATTTCAGTTTGTGGAATCAATGCTTCATGCCAATGACTTTTAGTTTCCAATGCCAGGAATCAGCTGCTATTCAGTCCTGACCAAAACTGAAAAATTATGTCTTGATTACGTGGCACATTCGTATAATTATTAATTGTGCCACAATCAGAAAATTTGAACGCTAAACTGAAAAGCCCCAAGGAAAGTGAAAGAATTTGAACTTTGTGAGTATAGAATTACAGCTTTCTGTCTTCCCGGTGATTTAATCCCTGGCTTGTTCATTTCAGACTAGCAAGATTCCAAATAGAGACAGATATCCAGCACTTCCAGTATCATCGTGTACTTCTTGTCAAATGCTAAATTCATTTGCAAATCAATGCGGTGTGTGTGGAATCGTGTCCAAAGCTTTGCCTGGAAATCTGTGAATCGACTTCTTTTTTTTTTTTTTTTGGAAAATGACTCCCAGGCCTTTCTGTGAAAGCCGAAAGCAGGACGAGCTAAAATAAATTAAAGTCGCAATTGATCCGCGTTCGCCACAGTGTGACTCATGACGTAGCTCGTAGTAATCTATAGTGAAATTTGCTCGAAGGCAGGTGTACCCAAGAAACCTGGGTTTGCAGTGTTCCCCATGACATTTCTAAAACTTCTTGTAACTTGTGCGTAATCTCTCCAAACCACGCTTTAAAATCCATACAGATAAACACAAACGCTGGCCTTGGATCAGCCGCTATAAACTGAGACCCCGGCCTGATTGCACCTCCAGCACCTGGGCTCCTGCGCTGCCCGATGCTGACATCTGCTAGGTATTACGAGGGTAATGACTGGGAGTTTTGTTCAAAGTTCCCCGCGATCTGTGCTGCCGCACGACAGCTTAGGTCATAGAAAACTAAACCTTAAACACATTTCTCTCATTTATAGAGTCTGTTTTTATTGTTCCAGCCTTAGGAGGAAAATTCCTAACCACCCCCACAACCCCCCCTTTTTTTTAACAGTCCTGTTGTGTTCTGGTGGCCATCAGGCACTGACATTCAGAAGTATCGCTCAACAAGCCATCAGGATGATGTCATGTGACCCTCGTAACTACAACAGCGATGACATCATGCCCAGAATCTTATGTTTTAACAGGGTCACGGCTTGGTGTATTTTATATACAGTACTGCGTCACAAGATTTTATTTGCAGGACGGGAGATTAGCGCTCTGTTGCACAGTACAAGCAGGACAATAGAGACAAAATCCCTCTCAGGAAGAGGTGAATGGGAATGAATAGGGCTTGGAGGGCCCTGAAATTCTGTCCGCATGGAGAAGAAAAAAAAAATCATAATGCGTAATAATTGTACATGTTGTTTATTGTATTTTATTGTGCCGACCGAGAACTCAAGTTCAATAAATTGTTTGAAATAATTTCCGACAGTAGTGCTGATGTTGAGACAAATAGGACAAACGTATATTTAATGCATTTCTTTTTAATCAACATTTTTTTCTAACAACACTCTTGTGAGTGTCTTGAAGCTCAGGGAATGACTTTGAAATATTAATAAAATAATAATAATAATTGAATGTGAGTAAGGAATAAAATGTTTATAGGTTATACTGCATGCTATGAATGATAATTAAGGAGTAAATTTTCCAACAGAAGTTACACCCTGAAGTGTTTCATTTCTCGTACAGTATAACACCGCGTTGCGCAAACTCTAGGAATCTTTTACTTGAATGACATCATCATTTTAAAACAGTAACTGTATGGCTCATCTCTGACTGTTGCAATATACTGACTCTGGAGACTCCTTCCAAATATGCAAAATGATTTAGAACATTTGCTTTATAATATCTGACCGTGCTGACTCCGCGAAGGTGAGATATTAGAAAATTAATCAACCACTAAAATAAACCAATCAGAGTTGAGAATTCGGTTGGGTTCCATACAAGCACCCTGTTACATAGTCAATTCTTAGGGCTGTTGTGCTTTATTCCTTGTTGCCTGTGAGGTAAATACGGATTATTGGGGCTTATACAAATGTAGCTGTTCTTTTAAAATGACAAAGCCTTTCTATTATTTATGATTTTTATTATTTTTATTACTTGTGTTTCAGAATGCTAGAAGATGACCTGAAGATCAGCAGCGACGAAGAAGACAGCGAACAGGTATTGATTTAAAAGCTGTACAGTAACTCACGCTTAAGGGAAGGTCCCCAGGAAATGACAGGTGTGGTGTACGTAGCGTGTCACGGGGGGAGATTTCTGTGCTGTTTGTAAAGCTGTGAAGGAGCGTACTGATTGTGTTCTTACTCAGTGATTAGCCTTTCTTAGTCATTGACCTTTCTTATGGCCTTAGGAACCACATTTTTATCATCTATAGTTGATTTGTTTTGATTGAGCATGCATATTAGTTGTGTCCTGTTCTTCTGACATGAGACATTTTCATAGACAATCCAACACACAAACACATATTCTTGTATGAGTATCCTTGTGGTGATCTTCTGTTGCTAACTACTGTATATACTGTGAGTTTTTCAGTAACAAATCAAATTCAAATTTTATTTGTCACATACACAGTCATACACAGTACGATATGCAGTGAAATGCTGAAAACGAGAACACTTTGATAAGTTTCTTTGGTCCCCAGTTTCCCTTGTGGGGACCAGCCAGCAAGGTCCTCTTAAACCTGTCATATGCTTGTGGGAATGTTCGTATACCTTTTGCTTTGCAATAAGATTATAAAAACATGTACACACATGCACACACACACACACACACACACAGGTCTTAGTATCCTTGTGAGGACCTTTTGTTCACATACTGTAATTATATAGTTTTGCCTACTTTATTTTGTCTGTGTGGTCCCCAGTTTTCCTTGTAAGGACCAGCCAAATGTCCCCTTAACCCTCAAATTGTCCTGTGCCCCCCCCCCCCCCTCTCTCTCTCACTATGCCTACTTCATTCCTTTATCTCCCTAAGATGTACACACTTACAAATGCAAACATATAACGATATAACACATATTGCAGTCTGCCACATTGGTTCATTACGGACTAGCTGGACAAGGCACTGGATAATGATAATGTTTTCCAAAATTGTGTGTGTGTGTGTGTGTGTGTGTGTGTGTGTGTGTGTATCCTCACATAAAACCATATCAAACCAATTACCCTTCCTCTGCCCCCTCCGTTCACACACACACACACACACACACACACACACATACACAGATTTTCCTTGCTCATGATTGAATACATATACAACACCATCTGACACAAATTACCTGAAAAAATACAGACAACGAAGTCTAAGCAGATCCTCAGGGTGGATTTATTCGTCCCTTGCTTATAAGCCTTGCCCTTTCCCTCGCAATGCTTTACACTTTTATTTTCTCGAGCTTTTCTTTCTTTTTTATTTTGCTATAGCACAATAAAAGCCACATAGTCTCCTGACACGCATAGTTGGGCTAAAGCAGCAATTTCCCTAAAGCATAGTTTCTGCTAAGCGTTTATTTAAGCTCATGATTATATCAACATTGTTTCTCCCAAATGGTTCTAGAGCTAGGTGGGATTACCCAGAGGCCTCGGAGATAAGACACCTCCAAACCCACTTTGCGAATTAGTGCTGTCTTTTTTTTTCTTCTTCTTTTTTTTATTTATCGAGTCTCCTTATTAATCAGTCAGTGTCTTGCTCCATTTTCAGCGAGTGAAAGGAGTACTGAGGATGAGCTAATAGCCATTTTTACAAGATTGTATTGAAGTCTGGCCGTGCATTTTGGGTTCTAATCAGTGCTGTATTTGTTGGGTTGGTGTTCATACTGTACCAGTGTATCAGGTGCAATGTGGACATTTACTGGCCGTCTACACATTATCTGTGTCTGTATTTAACTACACCATTACGATAGGCCAGATAGGTTTGATTAGTGAATGTTTACAGCCTTCAGTAACACTGAAAAAGCAGGTTTACTCATAATATGCAGTGATTGGTGCACTGGTCAGATTAAGAAGATTAAGTCATTAGTGGTGTTCTGCTGAAGCATGGACTAGACAAAGAAGCTGGTCATTTGACAGATCATTTTTAATATGCATAAAACCATAGGTTGTGTGTATTTTTATTATTTGACAAAAAAACAGACGACTGGTTCATTCAGTTCTTGATTTGTTGGCTGGTTACGGGTTGGTGAATGAAGTCAAGCCTTTATTTGTCACATATACATTACTGCACAGTGAAATTCTTTCTTTGTATATCCCAGCGTAACTGGGGTCAGAGCACAGGGCCAGCCATGATACAGCTCCCCTGGAGCAGACAGGGTTACGAGTCTTGCTCAAGGGCCCACCAATGGCAACTTGGTTGAGCTGGGGTTTGAACCACTGACCTTCCGAGCTGTAACTTAGCGTCTTAGCGCCCACAGAGCCACCACTGTCCCAACTAACTGGTTGACTAGTTGGTTATTTGTTTGGTTTGTTTGTTTGATTGGTTAATTAGCTGTTGGGTGGTTTGTTGGGTAGTTATTTGGTTGGGTGATGGTTGTGCTGACTGGCTGATTGCATGGTTGGACGATTGGTTGTTTGGCTGGCTAGTTGGATGTTTGTTTGACTGATTGGTTGGGTGGATGGTTAGATGGCTGGCTGACTTTCTGGCTGTTGATTGGTTATTTTGTTGGTTGGGTGGCTGAAAGTCTGCTTGGCTAGCTTTTTTTAAAGTTTGTAACATTTCCTTGTATGTGTGTGTGTGTGTGTATGCGGGGTGCTGTCTGTGTGTCTGTGCATGCTTGTACATATATATACTGTTCTTATATATATATATATATATATTACATCCTTTGAATCTCCAAAATATATAAATTTGTTTTCAGTATTTGATATTTGCTTAAGTACAATCACCAATGACATTAGATCCCCTGCTACATCAAACTGTCGGGATGTGTCATTTCAATAAGGCATAACTTGTGACAAATGTGACAGACAGATTGTATGACCAATACACTTAATTTGGAGTAATTTTGGACCTCGGTTTGAAGCCTTTAACATTAAAAGGGCAGCCGCTGCTTTCAGATGGCATTAAAAAAATATCCCTGTCAGTGGAGTTGACAGTGATAGCTGTTCTCAACAAAATTACTCTGCAATTTGTGTAACCAGCACATTTATTACTAAATTTCCCTATAATAAATCCCTTCTTGGGCCCGATGTTCTCCGACTGGAGCTCTTAATAAGTGATGAACAAACAGATGAATGTATCATTTTATGTGTTTTGATAAATACACTCATTTAAGCTGTTTGATGCTGCTTTGTTTAGTGCACTGCATGACCATTTTGCAGTGTTTCCAAATAATTTTGAATTCACTGTACATTTTATTTAGCTAATTGATGGCTTGTCCCCCCCTGTTGTTCAGAACTGAACATTTGAGTTGTGCCATTCATCATGCTGTGAATAGCTTCAGCTTAGGCTTGATTTCACTCTGCTAAAATCTTTTGTCATGCTGCCTTTTTGGAATCCTAATGTGATCCATAGCAACATAGTAGGACACACATACACACTTATACACACACTTACACACATACTGCTATCTCAGTCTGCTGTGAGAAATCTTCCCTTTTTCTCTTAAGCAGAAAGGAAAAAAGAAAAAAAAAACACAAAATTCCAAGAGGGCAAAAAAAAAAAATTGTACTTGTGTTTGTGTGTGAGCTTGTATCCTTGTGTTTGTGTCCATATGTGTGTATGTGTGTGTGTGTACTATATATGTGTGTGGTCATGTGCCTATGCCCACGTGCACGTGTGTGTGTGTGTGTGTGTGTCTGTGTGTCTGTGTGCGTGTGTGTGTGTGCCCACACATACCGCGCTATCCTTACTGCCCCCAGCCGGGTTGCCTAGCAACGCCGGAACGTGTGCGGCTTGGAAGAAGCCCAAATTCCCCGCAGAGCAGGAAACAGCAATAAGAGCCTCTGTGACAAACGATCTGCGCTCTTTCATCTAATACACTGTGAAGATCACTGGCTCCTCTCACTGAATGATAAATGGACTGTATACAGATCAATGGCCACAGCAATAAGCCCGGGACGCCAGTCTGTGCCCGCTTATGCGGCCCAGGTAGCACCAGACAAGCTTCATGTTAACGTATGGCTCAGATATCTCAATCCATCCCTATTTACTCCGATACACCCGTTTTCGTCCATCAAGTACTGTCATTTATTATTGTAGGCCTATATACAGATATATAGTGCGATGGAATATTGAGCCTCACTGACCACAGTGAAAAGACAATCATAGAAAAACAACCATAGGCAAAAACATCCGCAACATGTATGCCCTTAAAAGTCTGTTTCAAAGTCTGATAAACGTAAAGCACAAATGTCACCTCGCACCGCCAGGGCTGGGGGTTCGAATCTCACCTCCTGGGTGTGCGTGTTTAAAGGTTGCATGATAAGACTTGTGGGTTTCCTCTGAGTCCTCCAGTTTCCTCCAAATTCCAGATTGCCTGCTTTTGTTCTGTGATGGGTTGGACGGAATGGGTGTAAGTTCGTTTTACCAACATTGGGCCAAATTAAAGTCTAAAGGTATGTCAATATGTATGTTAATATTTTATGTACAAGAGTACATGCATGTAAGGCTAGACATCTCGAGTTAGTTTAGGTTCTTTTATCCCTCCCTATTTTGAGTTTAATAATTTCTAAAGGGTAGGAAAAAAAATAATACCAGTGTATTTGCTGCGATCTAAGCAGTCTTATTTCTCAATTACACATTTTATCCTCAAGACAAAATGTCTCTCATTAAGATCCCCCCCCCTCCTCCCCCCAAAGAAATGTAACCATGGTATATCATTTTTGTTTCAACACTGCCACCATCTTGAATTTCAATATTTAATACTTTTTAATGTAGTAGACTTCTAAGGCCAAAAACAAAAACATGTTACATACATCAAAGGCTTAAACAGTCAGAAATTAGTGAATTTGTGAGATGCTGTTATTATAAAACATTTTGATGAGACTGATTAGCTACAGTACATCATAATCTTATGTCATATTGTCAGATTATTTTTTTTTCTTACAAGATATGGCCGTCTTTGGTAGCAAGAAAAAAGTCTACCATAATGGAAATAATAAAAAAATAAAAAAATGTATTATTTAATTAGTTTTGTTAGTTTTATGGCCATTTGCGTGCTGAAAAAAAGATTAGATTCAGTAGATTTTAACAGAAGAGAATGTATATTAAAAGTATATTCAGTTATACTCGGAGAAAGAAAATGCACATTTAGCCCTTTTCGTATTTTTTTTCAGAAATAGAAGAAGAGAATCTCAAATGGGCAGTGAACATCCAGATATAAAACCAACTCTTCTGCGCAGTATTTATAACTTCAGGTCGCCTCATTACTGCGAACGTCTCTTCAAGTCTGGCCACTAAATAAAATAAGAAAGTGCTCCACTCACTCTACTGTTGCGATGGCTCGCTCATATTACAATCATTTTTTCCTGCTTCGTCACGAACACAGGACTTCTGTCAGGGCTGGGCTTAAAGACACAGATCCCTATAAATCAGATCATACAGACATACACATGGTAAAAGTATTGATTATTTCAAAATGCTGGTATAGTATATTATCATTTGAAAAATTCTAGTACTACTAGTGGTACTAGTACTGGTATACATACAACACTACATGGCACAGTATGCTGTAGGTACCATGCTATTTTTGAGAGTAACATAGTACTTATTTTCTGACATACTGTATATACTGTGTAAAGGTTAGTTTTAATTGTATAAAAACATAATAAAAATCATCTGATCATAGCATTTATATTCGTATGAGGTTATATTTGTGTTAGACAAATATAATCTCATACGAACAAAAATTTTTTCAATGTGACAGTATTTATTTAATCAAAATGAAGCCAAAAGAAAAAAAAAAAACATGTGGGCAGTACTAAGTGCCCCCATGATTCAATAGCTTGTAGATCCAACTTGAAGTAATTGTCTTCACTCACTCACTCATCATCAATACCGCTTTATCGTGTATCGCGGAGGGATAGCCTGGATGGCCTGGAGCCAATCCCAGGAGACTTAAGACACGAGGCGGGGTACACCCTGGACGGGGTGCCAATCTATCGCAGGGCATACACACATACACTCACTCATTCACACACTACGGGCAATTTGGGAATGCCAGTTAGTCTAACCTGCATGTCTTTGGACTGTGGGAGGAACCCGGAGTACCCGGAGGGAACCAACCAAGCACAGGGAGAACATGCAAACTCCAGAGGCTGTAATTGGAACCAGATGGGACTCGAACCCAGACCCTGAAGGCGCAAGGTGACAGTGCTGACCGCTGAGTCGACCATGCTGTTATATAATCGTATCCTGCATGATTACACCAAATTAAAAAAATGGTTTGCACAAATAAATATCTTTGCATTTCCAGAAAGCAGTTCTGTCTTTGACTGAGTCTATGTGGATATATTTGTATTTATACGGAATACATTAAGAAATGACATTTATCTTAGAACATCTATTTATTTTTTTTTCTATTTTTAAAGACTCTCTGCCTAGCTTGGTGTTAGACTTGTGGAAGTACAGATAGTTACATGCTAACAGCACTAAGGTGGAGGTTAAATGGGCTGTGTAATTGTGTTAACCTGATGTTCCTGACTGTGTAAATTGCATGTGATTGCACATTCTCTGTTCTCCAGCTTTATATCAGTTGAAAGTGTAACAGCAAAACATTCAGCATTTATATGTATATAAATAGAGTCAGAGAGTGAAGCCAGACCCAGAGCAATTAGCCATATAGCTAACTTCAGGTTCGCTAAGTAAATAAAATACAAATTCTCTGTTAAGCATGATAATCCATTTGTTGGCTTGAAGCCAACATTGATCTGCTGTCCAAAGTGATCTCGCTACAATCCCAGACTCGAGCAGTTGTGTTAATGAAATTTGTATGTATGATACACTGACGGCTACGTTGCTCTTCATCTAATTGGCATCTTGTCTCATTCGCAGGCTGCAGAGAAACCCAAAACCAGGAGCACACCTCCAAAGTAAGTGACTGTTTCAAGCTGATTTGTTTCATCATGCACCCAGATGGACTATTAGACACAGTCCTGCTTCGACTTTTTTTTTTTCGCAGCTGGAGGATTGGGAAGTGTTGGATGAGACCCGAGTCTTGAACATGAGAGTTAATTTTCAAGAACCTTTCCTTTTCCATCTGTTATCAAAAAACTACTCATCTCTAAAAGTGATGCTTCGCTCTTTTATACTGGTGTCTCTTTTATTAAGTTGCTTTTATTGTCTTAAACCGGTAATTGAGGAAATGTGCTATACGATCAGTTGCCACTTTATGAGGAACACCTATACGTGTACAGTACTAGTTTGCACAATTATCCGGTTGTTTGCGGCACCATGATGTGTACAGTACAAGAATGATACAGATACAGGTCAGGAATTCATGTTTCCATCAAATACCAAAAATACCAAATACCAAATACTAAGGGCCTCCGAGTGGCGCAGTGGTAAAGTGCTCGCCCTATCATCCGGAGATCGCTAGTTCGAATCCCGGGTGATGCTGTAACCTCTCGCAGCCGGAGAGTCTAGAGAGAGCTGATCTGACCCCCTTAGACTTTTATCTTTGGGGTCATCTGAAGGCAATTGTCTATGGTGTGAAGATACGAGATGTGCAGCACCTGAAACTACGGATACTGGAAGCCTGTGCTGGCATTTCTCCTGCGGTGTTGCTATCAGTGTGTGAAGAGTGGGAGAAGAGGGTTGCATTGACAATCCATCACAGTGGGCACACCATTGTTTTTCTTGTGAAATTCCCAATAAGTTTGATGTGTCACATGACCCTCTTCCTATTAAAAAAAACAAAAGTTGGATCCAAGATGGCCGACTTCTAAATGGCCACCATGGTCACCACCCATCTTGAAAAGTTTGCCCCCTCACATATACTAATGTGCCACAAACAGGACGTTAATATCACCAACCATTCCCATTTTATTAAGGTGTATCCATATAAATGGCCCACCCTGTATATGGACTGTTCTTCTGTGGTTGACCACAAACCTACTTTCTTTCCTCAATGGGTAACATACAGTAGATGTGATCAGAGACAGGTGTAACAAGAGAAAGCAAAACGTGTAATTGTTTTTTACGACGCTGTGCAGTACCGCAGATATAACAAAAGTAAAAAAAAAAAAAATACACCCAAACTGTTGCACACACTTAGCAACCGTACCTAATCTACTGAAACACATTACTGTGTTCTTATGACATGCTAAGCAGTTTTGACCATTATCGAAGTTTGCTAGCAAGCTGACTAATAATATAATGTGTTAATTCTATAATTAGGGAAATGTCCTATTTTACTATTTAATGAGCTAGCATTAGGCTGACCATTAGATTGTGTAATTAAAACAGTTGCCAGATTTGCTGGCAAGCGTTAACCCCTTGATTCCCTTCTTGTTGGCGATCATACGATAAATGAAGACCTGACTAGTGCATGGGATTCCTAAACGAGTAAATGAGGTGCAAATTGTATTTTCAAGTGGAGGCAAACAGTCATTGTCGTTAATTCCGTTCCACAACATGCTGTACTGTATATATACATACACCTCATCACCAACTCTATATAAAGGGTTATGTAATATAGTATACACCGTGTGCCGATTTCATATATTCTAGTCTGAATGATGAAAGATAACGAGATGATGTATGTCACATTATAAGGAAATTTCCTCACTATCCACTGGAGAAGCGCTGCTCCTGGTATTGTTCCTGTTATTAAGTCTCCAGCGTTTATTTCCCAGCATCCTCTCCTCTCTCCTTCATCTCTGACGATGCCTCTGTTGGCTTCTCAGAGGCAGCGTAAGGTGCAGACGGGGTCTCATTAAGAAGACGGAGAGAGAAATATGGCCTGCAGCTCTGTTGTCAGCCAGGGAGCCTGGGAGTGGAGGAGCTGTGAGCGATCCCGGGGCCACGACTCCATTCCTCTAACAAAAGCAAAGAGTGGGGCGCAGAGACAGAGCTGCAGGGGGTGGAGGGAGGCTGGAGGAGGCAGTTAAAGGGGTGGAGGGTCTTGTGGAGAAGGCAGTTACTGAGAAGGGGTCTGGAGCGCAAGTGGCAATTAGACTAGTGGTGGCTTAGGCTGTGTGATCATTTCCTAATGAGGTCTCGAATCCTGCTTAAGAGGTCTTTGAACGCTTTGCTTGATATTCATTTTCATCTTTTGTTCTCTGTCATAAAATATACCGTGTGTCCTACAGACTTTTTTTTTTTTTTTTACATTACTGTGTGAGGATTGATACCTACTGTATACGAGTAAGCCAGTTGGGATAAAGAGTGGCATCGCAGAACATTTAGCTCTGTTTATATGGTTTCTGCTTCCGCCGCCAGTGAGTTTGTGTTAAAGATGTTACAGAGTACAAAAGAACTTTGGCACTAAGCTAGCAGGAATTGCACCTTGGCTTAGAAACAACGTGTGGACCCCTGTGTGGCCCAGAGCTCAGTGCTCGCTCAACTGAAGTGCACTCACATCATGCTTGCGTCACTGATTCATGCTTAAACGCGTATATAGTACTATGAGTGCATGTAGATGAACAGGTCTTTAGGAAAAATTATACAAATAAACCAACATGAAAAGAGTGATATGCAAAATCTGTCTATGCTTATGTGAGCAATCCTAGTTGACGTACACTACCAGTCCAACATTTGGACACAACTTTTAATTCCATGGTTAATTTTTCAGATTTTTATTTCGCTCTACATTGCAAAACAATGCCGACGGCATTCAAAATAGCACGATATTCTTCTTTGAGATGTGTCTGAGATGTTATGCTCTGTGAAGCCTTCTTATCAGCTCTAATCTGAGATGATTTCAATTGTTCGGTGACTCGAACTCGAATGAACTTCTCTTCAGCAGAGGTAGGTTTTGCTCTTGCTTTCTTTGGATAGTCTTCATGAGAGCAGGTTTCGTCATGGTGCTCGATGGGTTTTGCAAACGCACTTGACAGTACTGTTTGTGCTATAGAAGAACTATTGCAGAAGAGATGATCTTCACGTCTTAAAATAGCAGCTGACTGTCGCCGTCGTTACTTAATTAACTAACGCCATATGTTTTATTTCAGAATTCTGAAAAAATCAAGAATTGTTTTAGAATGTAGAACTTTTGTGAAGGACTAACTCTAGGTATAGTAATAGTGAATCCTGGTGGTGAGATCGATTTCCAGGAAACACGACACGTTTGCTTATTGTGAAACGGTTACTGACTCTCATTACTAGTAGAGACAGCGACTAATCTATTTGTCATTTTTAAGACTGATTTCACCTTGTTGAATTCATTTTAAATTGATCTGATCATACTGTTCATCGTAGAATATTTTAGCAATGAATGTTACATCAAGTGGTTGAGGTGTAGTGTTGTAAAGTTAGTTTTTTAGCGTGTCAATTTGGTCCAAGCCTAATGCTAAATGTCCTGCAGCTCACTTTTGGGACATTACGGGATGTTGTTAGGCAGCTTGCCTTGCAATAAAGTCCAATTTAGTTTCCTGTATAAATGACAGCATTTAAAAATAGCGCTCGGAATCGCACACCAAGTCAAATTTAGCTTCTTTTTTTTTTTAAGCTGGGAGGGTCAGATCAGTGGGTCGGTTTTTGACTTAGACATGATCTCTGTCATGTCCATGGAGGCCTGTATGAACCATCTAGCCATTCCGTACTTCCACAGTGAGGCAATGTGCCCATTAAAACGTAGCCCACAGTTCAGCCTAGGGCTCCATGCTGCAGAAAAATCCAGCTACATGACTGCATGGGTTTCATACAGCCCTAAAATCAGCACTCCTATGGTGAGGAATCAAGCTTCATGTTGTCAGGAGTCTTACTAGTATTGAAAGATCAGGCTGATCCTGGAACAGTTCTTGCTGACACAAAGTCAGGTCTAATTTATTTTTTTAAAGCAGTATCCAGCATACCCACAGAGAAGGCATTATTTAGGGCATCACATGTATATTTTGCCCATGTGTTATATGTGATATGGTATATCGCATGCATGAACAGTTCGTCTTTAACAGCATGACAACAACCATGTGCTTACGTACGCTAACACGTTGCTACGTAAGAGCATAAGAATCTGAACTGTTACTAAGTGGTACAGTATTGAACGGTTCTTTAATCATTTACAGGACATGACATTCACAAAAACACATGGTATGGTTCCTAAATAAAGCAAGTTATCACAACGAGCATGTTGTCTAAAAGCAAAAGCACTGCCGCTGTTTATTTACTGTTATTTAGCAAGGCTAAACTCGTTTAGCGCTCAGGAATTTCTCTCCTTTTCGTAGGTTTTTTCTGCATTTGACATTGGCAATCTGTTTAAATATTTTAAATCTTCTGATAAGTGTGTCGGCATTCCATAGCTTAGCATAAAAATCCTTTCAGAAATACTTTTACTCAGCGCCTTTTAGTATGCTTTAGCTAAAAAAAAAATAAAAAAACGTTATTCATCGCAACAGGTCTTCTTTAGCTCTGCAAGTTTCGAAATAAACAGCTGAGACGTTATTTTCCTGCTGTTTAGTCTGCAATGTGAAAATGTTCTTTTCCACTTAGTTTTTGTAAAAAAATTTTTCCTTTAACCCAAACTGTCACTAAACGTTTTCCCCTCCTTTTAAAGTGCGTTTACAGTAGATATGCGTAGATACAGTAGGATATGAAACCCAGAACCTAGAGCTTAGCTTCGTCCATGCAGGCTATTTCCCACATCATGCCATACACGGAAAGGAACTTTAAGCAAAGGTAAAGACTTATATTTCAGTGTTTACGGTGGTTCATCTGAATTTTCATCACTTAAGATTCAAACATAAGGCTTTGATATTTTCTCACAAGTACGTGTCTGTACGTATACTCCGATCAGCTAAAGCTACAGTATAAAAGCATGAACATTAAAGCCACCTACTGTAGGTTCCCCTTGTGCCACAAGGGCAGCTCTGGCCCCTCGAGAGCCGCTGTGGATCAATCCTGTTCGTCTGGTGCATCCAATGGATGCTCGTTAAGATTGTGCTCTGGGGAATTTGAAGTCCGGTTCAACAACCCTGAACTCTTTGCCTGTTAAGCCCTGTGCGTGGCAATCTGTGATGCACTGGCTGTTCTGATACCATTCTGTCATGGCCTGCATTGTCTTTTCTGTGGGAATTGGGCCTGGCAGGCTGGCCTTTGGCACCGTGGGTATAGATGAACCATTGGTGCCAATGATTCCGTCATCAGTTTACTGGTATATGATTGATAATCAATTCACCTGGCAGTGGTGTTAATGTTATAACTGATCAAGGGCCGTTAGCTAAAATTTGTTTTCAGAATTCTTTTATCAGGCGCTAATAAAGAAAAAGTGAAAAGACTATGCGTTGTACACAGCAGTAAAGTCCAGGAGGCTAATAAACTGTATTTCAATGAACACCTGTTGAAATGAACGACATTGATTTGGTCCAAACTACTAACGAATGTTGGTCACATTTTTGGGTTGAAGCCAAATGAAAAAGTAGCATGCCATCAAACACAGAACAACACTAAAACCTCTATTTCTTAGCGCTTGTGAGTGAGTATCTAAATATTACAATATTATATTAAATTAGATAATTCACTTACTGAATAAAATTAACCAAAATTGAAACAATTACGTTCCTTATCGTTGCTAAAAACTTAATTAGTTAATTTTACCAAAGTACAATTTTGTAGCTTTCTGAAAAGTTTGATTGGATGAGGCAGGATTAGGATGTAACAAGTATGGGGCCATAAGGAACACACTTGTTATTGAGGCTACACAAAAAAAAAAAAAAAAAAGAAAGAAAGAAAAGGGAAAAAAATTGCCGGACTTTGGACAGACGCGGACATTGGTCAGGTCTAGGCTCAGCAATGTTATTTTCTATACAGATAATAAAACTGTAAAGTTGGCGTGTGTGTATAAAAATATATATATATTTGCGGAGATGTAAAATGAGTAATAGTAATAATGACCATCAACATGGTTTTCGGAATTTGTCTGTTTGTCTGTTTGCTTGTGCATGCATCATGTAAAAACTGCTGAATACATTTTAACGGAGTTTTCACAGCTGTATTTGGCAGAGCTTGAGGTAACATATAGGCTTTGTTTAATCACAATCGGCTGACTGGAAAAGAAGATGCGCTTAATTTGAAATTTAAATGAAAACGCCCCCGTATCATTAAAAAATCATTAGTTCATCTCAAAATTCAACAGATGGCGCTGTAAATTTTTTAACATGCGCTTATAATTGAAACAACTTAATAAACGCGATCTCACGCATTCATTCCGCGCACTTCACCGTAACGCTTAAAAACGTTAGTTCATTCCAAAATTCAACAGGTGCCGTCGTACATTTTTTTAAAAACGAGCTTATGAGTTACAATTAAATTCCACACAAACAAAGTCGCGGGCACTAATCTAATGTGGCAATAAAATGAAATCAGCTAACTCCCACCAATAAGTGTTTTTTTTTGTTTTTTTCCTCTGATGGAACTGGCGTATTCAATGCACAACAATTCCATGATTCATGAGCCTCAAATTATGAAATGGTGGTTCTGAGAGCATGAGGAATCATTTTCACACATCACGGAGTCCTGACCATTTAAAACCCAGTTGAAAGTCTTTAAGGTGTGCTGGAGACGACTTTACAGAGCGGTTCGACTTTTCGGGTTATCAATCAAGATCTCATTCCAATGAAAGATCAGAGTGTGTGGATTTTTTTATTTATTATTTATTTTATTTTTTTTACCAGGCACTGAATATATCTGTGTATATATAAACACGTCTGTGCGTTTTATAAAGGAGATAGTTTATCAAGCGTGGCTGCAGAAACAGCTGTAGGCTATGAATATACAGACAGGCTGGGAACACAAGCGTCATTTTTATACGTTGTTTGTTCGGATATTTCATTCATATGTTTTATTTACTACATGTTCGACTCAATTTCAATAAAACTGCTGGATATTACAGCTGCTTAGAGAACATCGGTATGTTCTGGTGGTTGGTTTAAAATGGGAACTTTATATGTAGTTATATCTCTTCTATTTATACTTGTGATTCAGATCTGTGAAATATATTTTACATAACTTTATCAGAACTGTAGAAGAAGAAAAAAAACGGTTTCCGCAGACTGCTACTGCTTAATAATGAAATGAGAGCTGTGCTCAGAGCTTCTAGACATTTGACAGGTGAAGGTCATACTGTAAGTAGTGTAAGAACGAGTGTAAAGAGTTTATCAAATACATTTATGAAAGACATTACTGTACGTCTTGATGTTTACGTTGTAGATCATAACGGTACTGATCCAGAATGAGTGAGTACTGTACGTTATAGAAACACTCTTTCAATAGGAACCATTTGTCTGTGATCAATCAGTCAAGCATGTTGTATTTTTCTCATCCAGCATTTAATCAAACAGTAATTAAACGTACACTTCAATCTTTCTATTAAGCACACCTTATTATACACTATATTACACTCTAATTGATTTCACACAAAGCATCTCTCTAAGGCTAAAGCAATCAGACATATTTCTTTTTTCTCTTTAGGACTAAAAGGTTCTACGCCCACACACTCACACACTCTCACACACACACACTGCCGGTCTAAAAGTAAATGTTATGATGGTTGGTTGTAGAAAAAAAAAAAAAAAAAGAAATAATGCGTGTGTATTGAGTTTACCTCTGCAGACGGGTTTTTGGCTGATAGCAATCTCTGTGAGCAGTCATGCAGCAAATACATCACCAGCTTCACCAACCAGCAAAAAAAGAGAGGCAGATGAGGGAGAGGAGGGAGAAGGAAAAAAATTGCTCCCCTATCCTCGCTTTCCAGTCTGACTACTTGCTTCTCCATCATTATTCATATCTTCTCACCCCACACTGTTGTGTATCATATGAGAGACTGTTTCACCATCATCGCAGCTTGTTCCAAACAATATGTTTTAATGTGCTGACGCCGAAACGGTTGCCATATTTCAGAAGCATTTGTGCCGCAACAAGAGAGGAGAACGGCAGGGTGCTATAAAGCACATGCCGTGTTTCGTTTGGTATGTAAGGGATGACACATCACGGAGAGTGCGGTTATACTGTATATACTGTAGTTGATTGGTTTCTGATGACAGCATTTTCCGACGTGATTTGTTCCGCTAGCCAAATTGCCAACTTTTTTGTTATTGTTATTATATTAGAATAAAACAAATCTAAATCTTTTTTCAGTGATATTTAATGATCTAACCCCCATTAAACAATACGTCAGTTGAGTTATAGCATCCTTTTCTCACTTTGGTCCTTCGTAAGGTTAATAAGACAAAAACAATCATTTACTTGAAAACTTTCCCATGATGGAAAACGTACTCATTATCACTAACCACTGTTCAAAGTTTTCTCTCTTTATAGATAATTTGGCTCTCACCGTGGTTCCCTGCCATCCAAAGCCTTAAAAATGGCTTTGTAACTTTTTCCAGACTCATACATGTTAATTAATTTGTTTCCAATGTGCTTGAATTTCTTTACATTGCAGCATGATGAGATTTTTATTTCTGTTCTTTTTAGCGTGCTTCAGTTTGTCAGACCGGTTCTGTTCAAGTGATTTCTTGATTCAACCGGTCTGGCAGTAATCAGTCCTGGGATCTGCAAGTGAAATGTAACTAAGCTTTCAAAAAAATGTGGTTAATCACAGTTAATTCATGATTTCGCAGGTAGCCTGGGGTTGTGGGGGGCAAATACTTTTTTTCACATAGGGTCAGGTAGGTTTGGACAATAAATGAATATCAATTAATATATGAAATCATATCAGTCATTTATAAAAATTCACTTACATTTTCTCCTTCTTGACTTTAATAGGACAAAAACATTCGATTGTGGAAAACGTACTTACTGCTTTTAAATAATGTTTTATTAACTGGTATAAGTTGTAACTCTAGAGTAATTCTTCCTCTGTATAAAGGTAGTACACAACCTCGCCTCCATCACAAGCCATGCATTTGTGCCATCTTTGTGCAATCCGCTTTGAAAATCTCCTTTGTCGCAGTTGTAGGTTTCCCGCTGTGTAACTTCTCTTCAATGCTGTTTTCCAGTCTTTAAACTTCTATATTTCTCCATCTGTGCACACTGCTCTTGTCATCCCTGTAAACATTCTGTAGCTTTCTGTGGATGCCGGCGAGCCTACAGTACACCCCTCCTGCATGAAGAACTTAATGATGAACGATGAAAGGGGAAGAATAGATAATAATAAAGGAAGAGTTACTCTATAAAAGTATGTGTATATATATATATATATATATATATATATATATATATATATATATATATATATATATATATATATACAGTATATATACACACACACACACAGGGTGTCCCAGTTTTATATATATATATATATATATATATATATATATATATATATATATATGTTAAATTGTTAAATGTAACTTTTATTAACTTTTAGATACCCATCGGTCATCACTGTGCATGTTTTTATTTATGTTTTTCATTTCTTTAAGCTTAAACAAGCAAGTTATTTTTTTTTTTTATCTATATAAGAAGATATCCTCCTCCAACTTGTTGCTTAGCTCTGCCTAGCTGTGCTCAGCTATGCTGTTCCTTATTGCCGGGTGGCTAAGCGGAAGCTCATTTACATAGACACTGAAATGGTGCATTTGAAAAAGGAGTGATGCAGAGGGAGTTTGAAACAAAAATTGCATTATCTGAGCAGGATTTCAGTTGGAGCAGTAACAGGCACACCGTGAAGGAGCTCTGAAACCTGCGTTTACTGATTTAGGAAATAGTAAAATATGGGATCTTTAAGAGCTTGTGAATTAGCTTGTCTGTACGGTATAGAACAAATATGGTTATTCTAAAGTATGCAATAGCTGTGAGAGCCAGGCAAAGGAAACCTAATGGAGATGATTTATTTTTTTTCTCTTTGTTCAGGGTGATGGAAGAAATTGAATTTTTATCAACCTGAAATGAAGGCAGGTAATTGTATGCAGTGCCAAGCCAATGTTTAATGTTTAAAGGAGCCCTTTGGAAAGTTGAGGCAATTCAGAGGTTCCCTTAGATGAAACTCCAATTGCTCTGAGTTTAATCTTTGACCCAGTGGGAACCACTCTCTCCAGTGCAACACGAGGTAGTAATGGCTTGAGTAGGCATTGTCGGCACGCACTGATACTGGAGTAAACACTCTGAAGAGTACTCTGACCCGCACCTTCATGGGCCTTTGTCCCGGGCAAGCTGCCAGTGTTTATGTACACTAAGTGTATGTATTTGAGAAGGAGGAGTAGCTAAAAGACAGGGTGTAACACGACATAAAACAATACATATCCTAGAAACAAGCATCCCTCTGACCAAGACATGACTGCAGAGGATGAAAAGACAGTAGTAACAGTAAGCAATCATCGTAAGGGCAGAAGGGGAGAATGGAAGACGAAACCAGACCCTGTCGGAGAGGTGTATGCTTTCAGCACCGCTCTTTTGAGCCATGTGATCCGTCACTTGCTGTCTGTGAAGTCTGGCCCCGTGTCGGCGAAAGACAGAAAAATTATCCCTCCTACCTCATTCTATCATACGGCAACTCCCCCACCTCCTGATCCTGCCAAAGCTCAGTGCAACTCCGGATCCATATGTAGACAGGAGAAAAAATAAACACAGATCCTGAGGTCTGGTTTCATCTTGTAAGAGCAGAAGAGGAGTAAAGAATAGAGGGAAATTTGTGTAAAAACTCTATTAGCTCTTTATAAGCATATAAGATCATAATTATAGATATGCATACGTAGATAACCTTCTAATTACTATGGAAAAACAACGTAATTGCATTGTATTGTATTGAGGTGCTAAGTGTCAAAATGGAATTTTCTAAATTTTCCATTACTTCTACAGTAAAATGACAAATACCCAGTAATTGATGTTTTATATCTAATGTTTAGTTAGGTATTAGAATATAGAAAAATCCTACAGTAAGCTCAAGGATCATACTTTTAGAAGCAGCTTTTCCATAAAATGTATTAAACTGTGAGTATTTATCACATCATTCCTATAAGCTGAACGACGTTGCATAGTGAGACGCAAAAATTCTAAGCGCGGTAACGTGCGTAGCTGCAAAAAAAATAGCTCATTGTTTTGTTAACTTCTGGTCAGCACTGCCATGTTCTTCTGTGTGATTGATAGCCGTTGTGTATAATAAAGTTTTGAGCGTGATAGATATGATTGAACTGGCAGCAGAGGAAGCAGCGCAACGTTTATTACAGTAACGGATCACACTGCCAAAGGGTTTTTCAACGCTGTCCACATCCACTACACTGAGAAGCGGAGCTTGCTGTAGTATGATTTAAGAGTCCAGATGTCACGATGTCCAGAAATCCGAGTCGTAGCCGGACACAAAATAAATAAGAGCTACTGAACGAGTTATAGACAAAGAAATGCATTCTTCGAGGTATTTTGAAAATGTCAGCAGTGCGGTAACTGTCAAGTTTGGCTCTTAATCTTGTTTAATTGTCTTAAAGCATACATTTTAGCAAGTTTAACGGTTTGTGTTTAAAAGTTTCACAGGGAGCTAGTTCATTTTGAAACAGCGATTTACATGATTGAAGCGAAAGCGTGTAGTACTCATTCATCTTCATTGTCTATGCTGGTTATCCAGGATCACACGGCCCTGGAGCCTATCCCAGGAGACTCTGGGCACAAGGGTACAATACATCGCAGGGTACGCACACACTGGACAATTTGGGAACGCCAGTTAGCCTACTCTGCATTTCTTTGGACTGTGGGTGGAAACCAGAGTACCCGGAGGAAACCCACCATATACGAGGAGAACATGCAAACGTCATATACACATTCCCCATGCAGGATTCGAACCCTCGACCCTGGAGGTGTAAGGCCACAGTGCTTAACCTTTACGCCACCTTGTTACCTACAGTATAGTACTATTTATTTATAAGAAATTAATGATGTTTGTATGTTTAAGAGTAGTCTAACGTTTTAAGCGTAGCTATTTCTTTTCTTTTCTTTGCCCAGTCAGCCAGTTACAGCGGAAAATTTACCTGATGTGGTACCGTAAATGTTTTAACTCCGGGTGGTGTTCTTGACCTCACAATTTTATCTGGTCTTGGCACTGGCACTGACCTGGGTTAAACCCTTGTTAACGGGACCAGGATTCAACCCCATGATGTCGCGGTGTAAGTGCAACTAACTAGCATAATAGTAGCGACATACCCATGAGAAACAAACTTGTACTAACTTTAGAGCTTTTCTAGTGCAGGGTTAGCCTTTTTTGTTGATGTTATTTATTTTAGATTCTGATTGGATGGATGCATGGGAACTATCACGGCCCTTTCCTTTACCAGCTTTGGCTTCAATTCTGTCTCAATTAATCTTTCCAATTACATAATATAAATCCATAAAGTTTTTATATACCTTTATGTATTTATATCTAGTCATATATGAATATTTAACTGGACATCAGTTGATTACATGACCATCAGTTAATTTCTTACAATTGGATCGTACGAAATCTTGTTTTTTTTGTATGTTTGTTTGTTTTTTGGGTGGACTGACAACTGAGAACTTTCTTCACTGATGTAAAGATGAATGGATGCTTGATCTCACTGCCACGGCAGATTAATGTCACTTGGTCCACTGGCCAGGATGTGAATTGGATGTAATTTAAATGATCTGGCCAAAGCAAACACAAAGTTACAGCAGATACATCAAATATCAAGTTGATTATGCTGTAATCTCTCTCAGATGTTATTACCGTCCAAGTCCAAAGGAGCAGGTGGTTGACTTGCTTTCCAAAATCAAAGTACAAGTCATTCGCTCCGTGTTTGTTTATGCCAAGAATTCTTCATTAGCTACAACAGATGCTCAGTCTTCCTATTACCGCAACATCACTTGAAACTAATGACATGTTATTGAAATATCCGTCATGCATGGATATGAGAGTCGCAAACAGAAGTAAGGACGAAATTGTGCTGTTAACGGATTTATGATTTGCTTTGATAGAATGTATTGGTATATTTCAGTTTGATGGTCTGGCAGACAATGAGGACTTGGAACCTCGGGATAAGGCTTAAACCGATTTTGAATGTCTGTTGGTTCAAATGGAATGATGACTGTTAGCGATCTAAAAAAACTTCCAATATTCTCATAGAGATATTTGGCTGCAAAATAGTTTCATTACAGCTTTCATGTTTATTCAACATGTTATTTTTAAGGATTTGAGTGTTTGATTTGAATGTTTCTGCCTTAGAGACATTCACAACTACAAAACTCACACAACAACAACAACAACAAAAAAAATGTTGAGGTGCACAGGGTAACATCTTTTGCTTTTTCAAACATGAAAACAACAGAAGTTGCTTTTGGCGTGACTGGATAAGAAGGAAAATGGCTGTGGTCTCTCTCGGGTCAATAGAACTGGATGCGTTGACGTGAGCATAACGTCAGCTTTGATTCTTCGTGTTGAACGTGTCAGTAGAATGATGTGAACTTGGCAGGACGGAGCTAACCACCGCTTGGCAGCCAAAACGCCCTCACAGCTGGCCCTCCAGCCTTTGATACTGATATATAACGGTAACTCAAACCAGTCAGACGGGTAGATGCGCATTCACACACGCAGAGTCTGATGTAAAGGCTGTTCCATCACCGTAACCACAGACGCAACCGTTGTAACACAGCCCACAAGTGTAATACACGAGTAAGCATGTATGTACAGGAGATGTGTATGAACATTGATTCGAGAGAGAGCAGTCAGAAGATTCCTGCCCTGAGGACTTCAAAACCCTCTTTTGATGCTTTTTGATGTGTTGCTCTGCTTCTCGCTGCTTTGGCCCATCTGGATTTCAAGATGAAGGATTGCTAAGTAAGGAATAAAACACTTTGAGATGTCCAGGTATAGGAAAATATTCCGTTGTTGCTTCTTTTAAGGTGATTATTTTTTCGAAAGAACAGCTCTTCCAGTCCTTATATTACCACAGTCTTCCAACAATGACATCTTTTATTGCAGATTTTTTTTTTCTTATCTATTTGTAGTTATATTAATCAGAACATCCTGTAGACGGCTTTGTTCCTTGTGTCATTCCCATGAAAGCACCTTTAAATGGGCTTTTCTTATTTCTCTTTCTTAAAGTTAATAGAAATTTTTTAAGGTAGCTTGTGATACAAAGAAACAAACAAAAAAATGTATTAAAAAAAGCTCTTAATTTATAATTCTGAAGACCGTTTCATGGCGGAAAGCGTTCTTGCTGCTCAGACACGGGGGGCTCCTTCTATAAATGTTTGATAACTTTACAATGAACTTAATTCTAATTTCACTATATTGACAATTTTATTTCTAATATTTCTTTAACAAGCTGACGCAAGTTTCAGGAGTCCCCCAAGGCCCGTCTGTTAATGCTCCTTCTGAAATACTCCGGAGATAATACTTCTTCGTTTTTTTGCATTGTTAATGCTCATCAGCTCATCTGGCCATGTTGTTTCAGTGTCAAGTCAAGTCAAAAAAACATTATTTGTATATGTTGGTCATTGTCGCAAAGCAGCTTTACAGAATTAAAAGAAAATTATTATGAAATGTGAGAAAATATGTATGAATCAAAATGATCAGATAGTCCCTGATGAGGAAGCCGAGGGCGACGGTGGCAAGGAAAAACTCCCTGAGATGGCAGTAGGATGAAACCTTGAGAGGAACCGGACTCAACAGGGAACGCATCCTCATTCGAAGATAACGGATAGCAGGGATTGTTTTGCAGTCATACAGTGTGATAGGCTCCTGGAAGTACAATATAATAGGTGATGTGTTTAAGTTTATACGGAGTCTACTTTGTTATTGGAGACAGCATCTATAGTACTGTGCAAAAGTCGTAGGACCCTGTATTTCTTAATACAAACTTTGTTATGCATGTTTATTTTATGGCTTAATTATTAAGAAAAATATTTTTTAAATATCTGATTTCCGACCATTAGTATTCCAGAAAACATATTTGATTTTTAATCGTACAGACAAAAAAGAAAGCAGCATAAAGCTTCTGGGTTTTGCATCAAAAGAAAATTGAAGAGCAGGTTCGACAAAGTCCTCAGGATCAACGTATTTGGTTCTGCAGGACGTTCAGTAAAAAACCAAGCAGCTAATTTCCTTATAGAACTGTCCAAATTGTACCTAAGACCATATTTTAAGTAAAGGATCAGACCAGGTATTGAGTTTGTTTCATTAATTCATATTTTATACTTTTTATAGTATGTTTTTAAATGTAGAAACATTTTTGAAGAAATCATTGCAGCAGTTATTTGCCTGGGCCTAAGACTTTTGCACTGTATGTACTCTACGCTAATGAGATACTGCTAAGCCACACCCATTTTCTTCACAAGAATCAAGGATTATTTTTTAAAAGACTTAAACATAACCCTCTTCCAAACGGTTGAGATGTCGTTTCATGGTAAAAGTATCAACACACACACACACACACATATATATATATATATATATATATATATATATATATATATATATATATATCCTACGCAGATATTAAAAAGGCATATTATTTAAAGGCACATTTTTTTTACATGGCAGAAACTCAACCGAGTGGTAGAGATGACTTAATCAGGTTACATTCAACACATTTTTCAATATAATATAGTGACTTTGAATGCTACACTCCTATACCAAAAGTTGAGCAGAGCATTAAAGTATTAAAGGGCTCATATAAATCTACTGTACATTTTAATTGAATTTTAGCTGCTTATTATAATTTTTATAGAAACTTGTTATGGAAAATTTATGAACACCCTTTGACCAATCAGAATCAAGCACCAAATAACTCTGTGATAGAATAAGACTTAAGCAATTTGAATCTTTAGATGATACATGTAGCACAAAACAGCATACGGACAAAAGAATTTGAGCTCAAGTATGAACGAGCGCATTCGGCAAAAGTTACGACCCCCTACAAATAGAAACATGTTGTAATAAGGCTGAGGAACTGCTGTAGATCAAAGCGCATCACTGTTAACACGCTGTTTAGTTTAGTGGGGTTTCTCTTTCTCTAGTTTGTTTCTCTTCGCTGCCTTTTTATTCATATCACAGAATTCCTGGCAGGGGGTTGTGTTTGTTATGATGCATTTGACTTGGATTCAGATATTTCTTTTTGTCCTTCGATTTTCTTTTCAAGACGTCTGCAGGCATTTTCTCTACTAATAAGTAGTGACACACAGAACAAACCATCGGATAAAAAGCACAGCTGGATTATGATCTCCATAAAGCCTGGAAGGCTGTGCAAAAGAGCCAGCGCATTAGACTTGCAAATGATTTTTCGGAATGAAACGAGCTTAATGGTTTCAATATCCTTTCTCCATCTTGACCCGCGCGTTAGAACTCACAGACACCACGGCGAATCCGGGGAAGTTCGACTGAAGTTCCCCTTAAGAGAGGAAATAAATAATCTGTTCCAACAGTGTGACACTTTTATCATGTAGCTACATGACAGCAGCTGAATTATTACGCTCTGTTTGAAGATCTCTGTAGAGCGTCTCTGGTTGTTAAGCAAACAAAGATTCGAAACTTTATAACTATACAACTATAAAACGATACCCTGAGTACCTCGAAGTTACTTTGAAGTGAGCATAGGTACACTGGATATTGTAGAACACACACACACACACACACACACACACACACACACACGTACACACACACAAAGTGTATCTCCTGATTTACTTTAAACCTCAAATATCAAAACATAAGGCTGAGCTTTTATGTCATCAAAGTAAAATTTGATTTGAGAGTCACAGGGCGTGTGTGTGTGTGTGTGTGTGTGTGTGTGTGTGTGTGTGTGTGAGTGTGTGTGAGTGAAAGAGTGGGTGTGGGTGCATGTGTGTAGGTGTGCGTGGGTGTACTGATCTATGTGTGAGGGTGAAAGAGAGTCTTTGTACAGTGTGTGTGTGTGTGTGTGTGTGTGTGTGTGTGTGTGTGTGTGTGTGTGTGTGTGTGTGTGTGAAAGAGTGTGTGAGTGTACTGATCAGTGTGTGAGGGTGAAAGAGAGAGAGAGTGTGTGTATGTCTGTGAAAGAGTGGGTGTGGGTGTATGTGTGTGTGGGTTTACTGGTCTGTGTGTGAGAATGTGTGTGTGTGTGCATGAGAGAGAGAGAAAGAGAGTGTGTGTGCATGGGTGTACTTGTGTGTGTGTACAGGTGTGTGTGTGTATGTGTGTACTTGTGTGTGTGTACTTGTGTGTGTGTACTTGTGTGTGTGTACAAATGTGTGTGTGTGTGTGTGTGTGTGTGTGTGTGTGTGTGTGTGTGTGTGTGTGTGTGTGTGTGTGTGTGAACGGATGTACATCAGTTAACGAGTGTTCCTGCATTTGTGTGTGTGTGTGTGTGTGTGTGTGTGTGTGTGTGTGTGTGTGTGTGTGTGTGTGTGTGTGTGTGTGTGTGTGTGTGTCTTAAACTACTTGAATGTAGTAGTATCACTTACATGTACATATATTCAATTAGAAAAATGATACAGGCAAGCATCTCTCTCTCTCTCTCTCTCTCTCTCTCTCTCTCTTTCCCACACACACTTTCTCCCTCCACCCCCCTGAATAATGTGCCCAGGAACAGAGGAGCCATTAGGGGAACAGCCAGATGTTGGCTTGCTGGATGCACACCAGTGAATCAGACACGAGAGTTACAGATTGTCCTGCGGTTCGGAAATGTCTCATTCTTCACCGCCATCTCAGACACACACAGCGCACGGCCCCCGTTCCCTTTGGTGATGCGAATCCACCACTGTTCACTGCACAGACCCCCCACACTCACTGCAGGAGACTGCAATGTCTTATATAGTGCATTATATCCAGATATGAGGTCGTTCTGTTCTTTCATTTTATTTATTTTTGTGAACAATCAAAGGACCAGGAATTCTTTTGGATGTTTCACAAAACAGTTAAAAACTGTAAAATAAGGCATTCATTATAAAATAAATAGTATACTCTGAGTCGGAATATTCTGTTGTATGAAAACACCATAGAGTAAAACTGTATATGACTGTAGCACGAGCTTTGGTGTTCTTGTGCAATGTACTGTATGGAAACATTTCTTTCTTTTTTTCAGTTTTACTTAAAAGTAGCTAACATGAATCAGTTATTAATATTTAATAAAGTGGAACTTTAGGAAAACTAAACAAACACGTTAAAGGCAAGAAGTTAATCCATACATTCTATTAGTAGAAACTAGCTATAACATAAATGAATGTAAAATAATGTTTTTTTATAATACATTTAGATTCAGTTGAGGGTGAAGCTGATTTTCCTTTTCTCTCTCTCACACACACACACACACACACACACACAAACAGTATTATTTATTATTTACAAGTATTGAAATCTTGAAATTTTGAGTACTGAAATCGTTTCCACATTTCCATATAAAAACATTAGGAAGAATTTGTCAATGTCAGCAGAACACAAGGACTATAACCTGATTAATCCTAAAATGTCATATCTTAATATAGATTATTAAAAAAAAAAACAATACTACTAATAATTATTATTTTGAAGTTATCTGTGTATGACCTTTTCTTCATTCTATACTTTTCATATGCCTAGCTGAAAAAAAAAGGATAAGACACTCTATAATGCTCAATCGTGATACCCTCTCTTTCATCATCTATACCGTTGTGTCCTTTATTCAGAGTCGCAGGGGGCCTGGAGCCTATCCCAGAAGTCTTAGGGTACAAGGCAGGGTACACCGTGGATAGGGTGCCAATCCATCGCAGGGCACACACACATTCACACACTACGGGCAATTTGAGAACGGGCAAATTTTAGAACTCCAATTAGCCTAATCTGCATGTCTTTGAACTGTGGGAGGAAACCGGAGAACCTGGAGGAAACCCACCAAGCACGGGGAAAACGTGCAAGATGGAGCTTACACAGAGAGACGGGAATCGAACCCGGACCCTGGCGGTCCAAGGCAATAGTGCTATGCGCAGTCGTGATCCCTATGCGAAAAAAAGGATGAATGTGCCCTGGGTTTTAGATTAGCGCTGTGCCATAGTGGTTAGCACTGTCGCCTTAGTCCTCCAGGGTTGAGGGTTTGATCAGACAGTCCAAATACATGCAGAGTGTGTGTTGAAACCCTGTGATGGATTGGCACCCTGTCCAGCGTGTACCCCTTCTCATGCCCAGAGTCCGCTGGAATAAGGTGACCCTGTACAGGATAAGCGAGTATTAGCAAGTATGTGAGTGAGTAAATCATTTTGTTGTGGTCCAGTTTTATGATGTTATAGTATGTGATAAAACATAACTTGTATAATGCTTTATGAATGCATTCATTCTGATATTACTATATTCCTAGTTCATTATAAATATGACCCCCCCCCCCCCGTCTTTCTCTCTGTCTCTTTTCACGCTTACATTCATACCCACTCTTAGCTTAGCTTCCTCCATCAGCAGCATGTGCGTTTGTTCTGTCTATTATTCAGTCGCTCCACATTTACTTAAATGACACCCAGACCATTTTTTTTATTCCTATCACCACGATGCTGTCAGACCTCCTTAAGCATTCCTCCATCACATCCCTTGATAAAAAGAGCCCCTTTCTTCCCCCTCGTCTTCCCCCCTTCCTTTCCATTTCGGGCTGTAATTGTGCCGTGGGAGCTCTCTATCACACCTTAAGTGTGCCACCAATGTGACAATCCCGCGTACTGCAGTAGAGAGATGAATGTGTTACAGTCGGAGTGTTTTTAAATTTCATTTTTTATTATCATTCGGAGAAAATATTTAGTAAAACCGTATGTGGAAATGAAGAAATATTCTCATATGCTGTAACATGTTAAAAAATGGAATGCAATTTTTTTTTTTTTAAATACTACATATATGTTTGATACATATGCGTTCTTATTCTGTATCCATTAGTTCTGTTATTAACGTTTTTTTTTTTTTTTCCTTCAATACCTCGTTTCTTTAGGACAGTTTCTCAGTCAGACATTTATTAAAATACTTTACACACTCAGAAGGAGATCTTAATAAAAGAGCACTTCACATTATTTTATTTATTTATTTATTTTGGTTCTTTGCCTAACCAAAACTCACTGCTTCATGTCATTTCATGTCTACTTCTTTAGTGCACTTGTTCTTTTTATTTAAGGGCCCAGGATTTATGAAAATGAATGACGCCATCTTTCTCTTTGTGCAACAAGCCGCACTTGGCTAATTAATAAGCTTTCATTGTGGTTTATTTTATTCTTAGCAAATACAATTAGCAAATACGTTTCTGGAAAACAAAAGCAGTCCTTGCATCAGTTTCCATCCATCATGATTGTTGATTATGTACGCAACGCTTTTGGTGAGATTGATGGTTAGAAGGTGTGGCCAGAGTTTCATATATTGAGGTCACAAATGAATTATCTATCAACTGAGTGCCATAAAATGAAATTTGGCCCCAAGCAGCCTACGCCTAGAAATATTTTGATACGATTTTTTTTTTTTTTTTTTTTAATGTAATTAAGACACTGGATTCCCATTAGCCCATATCATTCAGGTACAGTATCTGTTATATCTTGATCAGGACCCCAGAAACACCAGACGTAAGGTATGAGGTAGAAATACGCGATGGATTCGACACCAGTCCATCACAGGACACATTGACAACCAGGGGGGATTTAAACTAGTTTCAGAGGTGAGAAGAAACCGGAAAGAACCACATGGATGTGAAAGTGCATGCTCCAGATTTAGATTGACCCAAGATTGGGTTTGAGATGTGAGATGACGATGTGGATTTGATGGATCACCATGCTACAGATTTACCTTAAGCAGATTGTCCACATGAATAGTTTGAGGATGAAGAAAGCTTTTAATAGTCACATACACATAGAGGGGAAATTATTTTCTTTGTCCTTTGAAATTATTTTAATAATCTTGGTTGTATATATATACACACACACTGTATACACCTGTGGCTCAGTCAAGTTTATTAATAGTTTTTTTCTTTAGTGTAAGTCAGTCATGTTAGTCAGGAAATGTCAGAGTTTTGATGATTGACATTGCAATATACATCTTCCGATACATATTTGTTCTCCAATATTGAAGAAATGTTATATAAATGGTATACTGCAACTGCAAAGCAAGGATGAAAATGATTATTGGTTTCTAACTACGCTGCGTTTCCGAGCAGACACATACAGTATGCCCACTTCTTTTGGTTATACCATGATATATTAAGCTCCAAGGCTTTAATGTAAATGTTATGTTGCAGAATCACCGAAAGCATCTGCTGTAATGTTTGATTGTGAGCTTTTAAAGGACATACACCATGAAGATCCAATATTGTAGCGTTACACTATAGGGATAAAAGTATTTGGCCAAACAATCAGGCCCCTTATTCCCTTATATCTTAATGCTTCAGCATACCAAGACATATTGGACAATGCTTTGCTTCTAAATTTGTATCAACAGTTTGGCGAAGGCTCCTTTCTATTTCAACATGACCGTGCCCCAGTGCACAAAGCACGGACTATAAAGACATGGTTTTAAGAGCCCTGACCTCGACCCATCGAGCACTTTTTGGGATAATCTGGAACGAAGATGGCGAGCCAGGCCTTCTCATTCAACATCAGTTCCTGACCTCATCAATGCTCTACAGAATGAATGGGCACAAATTCCCACAAAAACACTTCAAAATCTTGTGGACAGCCTTCCAAGACCAGTGGAAAAGGGGGACCAACTCCATACTGAAGTATATGTGTTTGGATACAATTGTGATTGGATACAATTGTGTTTGGCTTAATACATTTGTCCGTATTGTGTATTAGAGGTTACCCATGTGCCCCTGCCCGCGTGTACATCCTGAAGCCAGCGTTCTACCATTACCTGCAAATGTAGTGTCCGGTCAACTCGCTCCAAAGTTTTGGCTCCAAAGTTTTGGCAGACATATTATTAATTCACAGTAAGACATAAAAGGTGATGCTGACACTGTCTACTGTTTTTGTACATTCGATGGCACATTCGTTGACACTGCCTCTGTTTCTCTCTCTATATCTATAGTATACATAGTATACAGTATATAGTATGTACTAATATATATATATATAAAGATTTTTTATAACAGCTGTAAGTGACAACTCCATGGCCCGTCATTTGTCTTTTTTTTTTTTTTTACTCACTAAATTCAATTGTTGTGTTCTGTCCTTAATTGAGATCTGGAAAAGATGTGTATCCTGGAAGAAGCAGACGTAGTTTCTAGCATGCATTTTAAAACACTTCACAAAGCGAGAAGGTGAAGTGTGAACACCCACTATCCACTTTCACGTTTCACATCTGTATGATATCAGAGCTGCAAACTCTAAGGTGACACATACACACACACACACACACATAGAGGCACATAATTAGAGATAAAGCTGTAAGCCAGGGTATCATTTGCAGCCCTTCTTTTGTAACATAAAGCATATAAGCTCTTAAACGTATGTTATTTTTATTATGGACTTTGCAGCCTGTTATTCAGTGACTGATCCAGTATCAATGACTCGGTAGCTGCAGTGGAGAGTGTAATTTTTTGTACCCCTCAACTTATTGTAATTAGATGCTTCAACTAATGAGGTACAATACAGACAATACAAAAAAAAAGAAAAAGAATCAGGATATCAGGAATTCTACCAGATCGCTTTGGTTTGTTCAACATGTAGGATGCATGTAGGAAGCCAGACACGTACATTTGCAAGAGTGCATCAAGAGAACAAAGACATGTGCACACACACACACACACACACATAAACAGAGCCATGGAGCATAATGATGCAGACCCACTTTGAGGTGCACACACACACACACACACACACACACACACACACACACACACACACACACACACACACACACACACAAAGATTGCTTTTAAATGCATGTGCTGGCCAATTTACCTGACTGACCCACATAATGCACTGCTTTCTACCATCCTATTTATTTTCAAACAGCACGTCATGCACGAGTGCATCCTTCCATTTCTGTAGTTTGTTCACATGTTGGTATCTTGTCTAACCTTCAGCTAGGTGCTTAATATGATGATAGAGGTCTTTTGGTTGTGTTAATAATCCAAGTATTTTGTCTCGTAACATATATTTATCCAAATTATCTATTTGAACTAAATACATTTATATAAAATATAAATATATAAATATAAATTAAAATATATTTAAATAAATAAGATAAAGAATGGTTTTGACTGTACATTAGTCAAAACTCGCTCTTTCAATGAAATTGAAAATGTTGTTTCAAAACATTGGAGCACCCGAAACCAGTCTCCGAAAATGGTTTCTGTCTGTACTGTATGTCTGTATGTCTGTATGTCTGTCCAGCCAGATTTAGTCACAGCATCACGCGTATAATTAAACTTTAATTTAATTAAAGAGAAGGAGAAGTTAAATCTGCTCCATCGTTGAAATATAAATGTTGAGCAGAAGTGACGTTATGAGCAGTTGAAACTTTTGCAGTTCTTAGATAACAGTTATGTGCCAGACTTAATAATTTGTTAATTGCTCAATGTAGTCAAACACCTGCACCAATAGATATTAATTTAAAAAGCTAAACTGAATATTTGTATGGGATTATTATTATTTTTATTATTTTCGATTATTATTATTAATAATAATAATAATAATAAATATTTTCACAGCTGAAATAACAGTTCTAAAGTGGTATAAGTGAATTTTAACATGCTGGAGTCATTTTAAGACACAACTTTATCTTTATCCGATTTACTTTTCCAATTTCAATTTCACATCTGTGATTCACTCTCCAATTAGTGTATTTGTCTGACGATGAAAGAAGTACAACGTAGTGTAAACAAGCGTAAGATACTCAACCTTACAATGTTTTAATTCTTTGTATTAATAAGTTAAACAGAGTTCTGCCTTACAGAAAGACAGTCAGACATGTACGTGAGCTTCAACCGGAAATAATAATAACATCACTGATTACAGCTACTGGGTACAGCTGGTACTGTAAATACATTACATGTTGTTGACTTACAGTCATTTACATACTACTCGGTAGTTTTTTAAATAATTTGTCCAAGCGACTTACTTTCACTTGTGTGTTGTCTTGATTGCAAATTCACTAGTATTTTTCTTAATTATTTCCTGATTTAAAACGGTTGGCTTTTTTTTCTTTAGCGAGAATGTAGACTCCAATCTCTTTTTCCATTTTCTATTTTTGATATGACACGAGATCAGCGCTGTGTCAATATAATTCATTACGACTCCCTGCAAGCCTCTGTTGTGAAATGTGCAAAATCTGTGTCTTGTCAGTCGATATCACAGCACTCACAGCATGAAATACAAGAACTTGCGTAATTATGAACACTGTTCTGTTGGGAGTTTAGCAGCTTTACTTCAGGGATATGCCTAATTGCTTTTCCTGTGTAGCGACTTGTGAAACTTGTGACTCCGTATTCTCTTGTCGCAGCTGAATACTTTACGTCTAATTCATGTAAGTTTTGTAAACTTTTTAAATGAGCCTGATGAAAATGTCTCTGTTTAACAATGGATGCTACTAATGCTCGTTTCTTTTCTTAGTTAGCTTTTTTCTTTTCTTTTTTTTTCTTTTCCTTTTTTCTTTTCTTGTTTTTCTTTTTTTCCTTTTCTTTTTTTCTTTTCCTTTTTTCTTTTCTTTTTTTTTCCTTTTTTCTTTTTTTTCCTTTCCTTTTTTTTTCTTTTTCCTCTTTTCTTTTTTTTTAGAGAGTCAACTGAACATTTTAGTTCCCTGGTACTTTAGCTCTGACAAAGCTCTATCCTAGCACCAAGACAGCACAAACCTGTACCGTGTCTCTGCTGGAGTTAGAATCCAGCACCGTCAGAGCGATTAGCAGTCCGCGCGAGCGTCATGTTCCGAGGGGAAGCAGAACAGCAACACAATGATGACCTGGAGAAGGTTAATCATATCAGGACCAACACTTACTACCACACCACCAGGTGTCATCCACACCGCCACTGCTCTGTGTGTGTGTGTGTGTTTGTTTGCACATGTGTTTTGGCTGGAGGTTTGCCCTTAACAGCTGGACAGAGTTTGTTTTGGGTTGTGCAGCTTTGCGGGGCAAACGACTCTTCAAAGTCAGGTGTTAGGTCACACAGGAACAAAACAAGAACCACAACAACACATGAAATTAAACGCTACGCTAAAAAAAAACTTCTGCCAGTCACCTATTAATGAGTCAAAAACTGTAAAGAGTCTTGTTGACGGTATAACACGATGTAAACAAGGAAGAAATTGCGATTTGAATGTTGTCAAGTTTTTATTGATCATTTCTGATCCATCACATTCAATCAGGTATTAAATCACATTTTGGGTGATATAAGGTATTTATATTTTCAGATTTTCCATTTTCCATTTGGATACCGAGATTATTACTGTATCATGTCCGGTTACTGAGATATGGCCAGCGTGAGTTTGTTTACATGGTAAATTTGATTTAGTGACATGGTAAAAATGCTGAAACCCTCAGTCTCATTTTGACACCAAGATTTCAACAAGATGCATTACTACCCCTACAATAACTTTAGCAAAAGCACATTTTTGCGCGGGAAAAAAAGTGACCAGCTTGGATAGTGTTAAAGTATTTATTTAAAGTATTTAAATGCTTTACAATAATGTTTAGGATTAAAAACTCAATTCTGTTGAAGCATGAAGAAGACAAGGTATTTATTTGATAAATTTCAAATAAAATTCAATACATTTCCTGTACAGCACAAAAAGTGACTTGATACCTTACTTGATTTGACAGGTCATATTTCACTCCATTTTGCCCTAATCTCATCCTTTTCTTAATTCTCTCTCTAGACTCCCAGCAGGCACTGTACCACCCCAAGAGGGTCAGGGTTAACGCATGCTTCCTCAGAGATGTGTAAAGTCTGCTAAAGCATCTGTTCAAACTTCTGCTCGGGCAACATCTTAGGACACACTATCTTAGGAAGTGATAACTCTGTTTCATCTGCATAAGATAACAAACTGTTGTAACTGTTTGATTATAATTTGATTGCATTTTTATTTTTTTTTTTCAAATTGTCACAAAGCAGCTTAACAGGAAGCTGGATGTAGACTTACGTTCCTAAAGCAAGCCAAATGTGAAATAGGTACAGTACAGTATATACGAAACCCCTCAAGGCAACATGAGGAGGAAATATTGAATGGAACCAGGCTCCAAAAGAACCCGTTCTCTTCTGGGTGATGCACAATAATTGGATTTTTCTATTTATTACTCTTTGTAAGTGTATTCTGTAAAATCAAACAAAATATTGAGAGGACTCCTGGAATAAGAAAAGGACAGGTTTATGGTTATAGCGGGCAGGTTGAATTAAAATGTAAAAGGTTAATATTGTCATTCCTACCTAGGAACGAGGGCCAAGTTGGCATCTACTGGATTTGTACTGTACCTGTGATATCCTGGGATTAAGGCCAATGCAATTAAGTAGCTGTAAATACTATCTTTAACAAGCCACTGGTATATCTATCATAATTGGAGACAACATGGACTTCGGACAATCCCTATTGGCTGTAGGTTTATACGGTCAAACCCAAGAACTCTTAGAGACAAGGTTGCCAAGCTTCACTTCAACTAGAATTGAAAATTTATCAAAATTTCTAAAAATTACCCAAAATTCTGAAAAAATATAGCATAAGAGTGACAATATACAGTAGTTTGAGGTTGTGCATCCATGCATCCGGAGTAGGCCTGGAGCCTACTCCGTGGATGGGATGTCAACCCATTCTAGGGCGCAAGCACAGACCCTCACACACCACAAGCAATTTGGAAAGACCAGCCAACCAAGACCACATGTCTTTAGACTGTGGGAGAAAACCAGAGTACCCTGAGGAAACCCACCAAACATAGCGAGAACATGAAACCTCCATGCACACAGACTAGAGGCCAGATTCGAATCCCCCCAACCCTGGAGGAGCGAGGCATCAGTGGTAACCGCTAAGGCGCCATACTCTATCACCAGGTTGTTTATTCACCGGTTAATAAAAAGGTCCCATCTTTTATATTAGAACTACATAGAGTCATCGAGTGCACTCCTGGATGTATCAGTGCAGCTCAAAAGACCATTCCGAGCTTATTAACTGTAATATCTGTATAGCTCCCAGTACAATTACAAGTGTAATTTTCACAGACACTGTTTACACTTACATGTTAGCCTTTGTTTGCAGAAATTGATTAGATTTCATTTCGGTTGTCTGCGTTAAAATAACGTCTTGTTCAGACTAGCTTTTTCAACCTCGTTCCAAACCCAGATCAACTTGATGTAAAACCCGTGACCCTGGAAACCCCACAAGGAGTCACTCTTGGGGTGTTGATTGGACCCTTAGCCCTCATTTGCTCTGATTACATTTTCCTCATAACTGGAAGACACTTTGAATAAAACATCTGCCAAAGGAGTTGAAATGTACGTGCAAATTAGCGCAGATGCCGTTTCCAAACAGAAGTTCCAGACCATAAACAGATTTAGTCATATTGTGTTAACACGGACGGCTTATTCCCTGCAAACTTGTGAAGCAAAAAATGGCTGCCAAAAGTTTTGCACCCTCTCTGCCCAAGCGCCACGCATCAGTTTTTGCCTTCGAGTAGGTGACGCTGTTTCGCGGGTTCACTCCTCCTACTCAACACTGTTTACCCTCCACCATCTGTCTTCAACAAATAACTTCAAGCACTGGCAGGGGTTTGTTAATACTTAATAACTGCAAACTTGTCAATATTCAGCGAGTTTGGCTGGGATTTTCCTCAGCTCCCACCACTCGCTACTTTCCCAGGCACTGAGCTTGCTCGCGCCTAATCATCCTCTGTCCTCTGCAACTGTCAATCAAATTGCCAGGATAAGAAGTCTTAGGCGTGAATCGCAGGAGGCAGAGAAGTGTAGGAAAACTTTGATGGTGCATCTTTAAGAGTAAATGGTATAAAGCATAAAGAAAGAAGCCTTCCCACATACACACACACACACACACACACACACACACACACACACACACACACACACACACATACTTGTTTATCAGTAGTGTAATTCTGTCTCGTTGCCTGCAATCGCGTTTTCTCAGTAGCATCCTTGGAAATCAATGTTGCGTGCCTATATACAGCAAATATTTCATTGTATTTTATGACGGCGCGTCTAATTCTCACGGCTGTGTCCGCAGCGCTCGAGAGTGTTCATTAGCCATTACAATTATAACTGCGCGTCTAATTCTCCTTGGACAGTGTGCGTCTAATTCTCTTTGGACAGTGTCCAGATGCTAGCTGCGTAAAAGGTACCGTTAGCACTGAATGAATGCACTGACACAATGGCTTCTGTGAGGATAATTGAGCTTCATTAGCGATTAGCGGCACACCGCTGCTGCAGCTCAGGTGCCAGGGTCAGTCACATTAGTGCTAATGCGCTGTGGCCTTGTAATAAGTGCAGCATTACCGTGTTGTTGCCACCATCCCCGCGTCTGGACAGAGGGGACGCCGCGTCAGGGATGGAACCATGTTCAGCAGGGTAAAGCCGACCCGCTCTCACGCAATCAAAAGGATTAGAGACGGACGCATTAGTCAGATGAAATACATTAGAGTTACTGTCGAAAGTCCTCATGCAACCTGGCCAGATTGTGGTATGATTTTTTTTTTTGGTGTGTGTGTGTGTCTTGAAACAGATACCCTGACATGGTTACGCAGTGTAAACCACTGCAGGATTTTGTCTACAATTGTAGTTGTTTTGGTTGATTCAAGACTTGGTTATGTCTGGCACGGTCGAACGTTTGGTCTGAAACACCCCAAAGCAACAACAATATCAAAGCATGTGCTTTCGTCTTTAGTTGTTTTTAAATAAACAGACGAAAGACCACAGAGAATTCCAGCCATTTTATCTCTCACAGATGACTCCAAAAAATAACAGCAATAACATGGCTTATTGCTTATTCCTTATTGCAGGGCATGTGCTTCTTAGTGTGTGTGTGTGTGTGTGTGTGTGTGTGTGTGTGTGTGTGTGTGTGTGTGTGTGTGTGGTCTTTAATATACAAAAAAGACACATGGTCAGGCTGTTTTATTTAACATAATTTCTCCACACACTCACGTACAGCATACACACACACACACACACACACACACACACACACACACACACACACACACACACATGATTGTCTTGTGAGGACCTTCCATTGACGTAACGTAACAGAGTTAATTAATGCTAGGCCTAAATCTAATCCTCCGATACCCACAAAAAATGTTTTTTTTTTTTTTCAATAAGATTAGTTTTACTCTGTCCCCACTAAGACATAAAAAAGTCCCCCACACACACACATACACACACTGATGAGGAAAGTGTGATGCCGGCTGGTCCACAGTTGCAGTAATTAGACTCGTATCTCTCTGTGTTTTTTTTTCTTCTTCTTCTTCTTGTTTTTTTCCTCCTCTTTTTCTCTTTCACAGTTGGCTCTGTCTCCCTCTCTCCCTATGCACTCCAGATTTTCGACTCATTTATTGATGTGTTTTTCAGCACGGATCCACTCTCCCCTTCAATTTATGTTCTTTCTCTGCTGTCAAAACACACTCTCTTTCCCCGGTCCTCACCCATCAAGTTTTACTGGATGAATTTTTCATTAAGCAGCTCTGCTTTTCTCCGCTACAACACAAAACGAGCCAGAAATGCCCAAAAGTGCAAGTGATTCATTTCGCCTGGGTCTGATCCCTTTGTTTTGCAAGGAGTAGCACTATTTTTTTATCCTTCACCAGGGGGTGATGGGGACCGTGGGGCAATTTCGAAACGTGCTTGCAGTACGCTAAAGGTCCAATACGGGAACTATTAATAAAGTCAGTGTTTGTAGCCGTGTGTGGCATTAAGAAATCGGCTTTGACATTATGATACACGTACAATAACTCTGTGTCCGCGAATTATCAGATGCTTTCTCCATATAGACTATAACAATGCGATTATGATTATGATCGCAGCTCTTTTAATGTGATGACTAAAAACAATGCACTTAATCACTAGTAATGTTTTCATTTAAATGTAAAAAAAAAAAAGAGTAAAAAAAATGAGACCCATCTCATTCTTCTCGAGATAAATATATAAATGAATGAATAAAATGTCTGCCAATCTTACTGGTTAGCACTGTCGCCTTGCCCCTGCAGGGTCTGGGTTTGATTCCCGCCTCCAGTCTCTGCGCATGGAGGTTGCATGTTCTCCCCTTGATTGAATATTGAAGTGGGAATCGATGGCCACAACCCGGTAAGCTTCTCGTCTGCCATGTGGACATCCCTGGGTCAATTCCCAGCAAATTCCCAAAGATATAGCCCCTGGATGCAGGGCATCATTAGTTCCGGTTTAGTATAAAACCTGTGCCAAGGTGACCCCTTGAAAGAATGGTAAGAGCTGTATAAACAATGACAACAACAACAATTGAACATTGAAAGTGTAATACAGAGCTTTCATACTTTAAGATTTTCAAATATCTAACTACTGTATAGTATAACTTGCTCAGCTAGCTAATGATATACCTATACATGCTTTCACAGGTTTGATGTTAATCTATGAAATGCAAGTAACCCAAAAAAAATTTTGCAGACTAATACAATGCTGTTTCCTCATAAGAATTTACAACTGATGATATACCAAGTAAACGTTTGACAGAAAAGTGCTTTTTTTGATCAGCTGTCTAAATTTTCAATACAATTTTTCAAAATGTAAACTATTTGCACCAGCAGTCTTCTAGCCTTAGGGGGTTAAATGCATTCTTTAAAAAAAGAAAAGAAAAGAATAACAAACTCTTTTTAACTCATGTAAAAGTGCTACAGTATGTATTTATAATAAGACAATACCAATGTTATGGATGTGACGTTTGGACTCGTATTGCTAAAACTAAACCTCAGAGCACTGACAAGGCAGTAAATTAATTTGCATGACTCTAATCTCTTTAGCTAAAACAAAAAAAATCATTAAAATTCCTTTAATTATTTACGTCCTAAAAATATAAAGCATTTTATCTACATTAAAATGGATAAACGTCTTGGAGAGAGTACTTTTATTTCTAAAAACGTAAAAGACTGCCGCAGAAAGCATTACACTTGAACCAGGAAAGAGACTAGAATGACCACTGGAATGGAGTCTTGGTCATTTTTTGGAATAAAGACAAATAACTGTCGTTGTGGTTGTGACTCTATCATGTCGTGTCTGAACCAGTCCTTTACAAACTATATGAAGAACATGCTTAAATAGTGAATTTAATATTAAACAAGAGAAATAGTAATTATCAAAACAAAAACAACAATCTATAAAATAATTTCTTCTGGTTCTTTAATTTTTCTTTGTAGTTTGGATCATTTTTGTGCCTCTTTTAGCTTTTTGACACTCGGCATTGGATTTTACTGTTTAATTTACAAGTAAAAGTCTGGTCATTATAAGCATGTGTAGTTGAGTAGTAGTTTGACGTTAAACATGAGGAAATGAAACCTCTGTATGCATTTAAGACAATTTTATTTTAAATCACATTACTAATTACATTAAGGGACGTTGTTAACCAGTAGAAGATGTAAAAAGAATGAATGGATGAATAAAAACAGCTTATAGTGCATAATTTCCATTCAGTTTGAACAGCAGTTTATTTACTCTAAATAGTTCCAAAGACATCGTAGGTTCAATAATAATAATAACAACAACGATAATTATAATAATAAGTAATATTAATGATAATGATAAGTAAATGAAGGCTCAATAATTAGAATCTGAAACTCTGCCTGAATTATTCCATATATTTATATAAAAACATATGATTTCAGAATCCCTTGGTTAATCACGATCAGCCGAAATGATAGTGATTAGGTGATTATGCGTAATTGTGACAGCTCTATTAGCGTGCTTCTCCTTTACACTGTATCAACTGTCGCTTTAATGTCGCTAATGGTATTAAAACTAAAATGAAGGGATTTCATTTGGTTTGAAAGAGCATGTAAATGGGATAAAAACTGCCCGTGTGCCAGAGGTCTTTTTATAAAGCTGGATGTAGCGAGCCCGTGAGGAACCGTGTGCAAATTGCTGCTTCATTAGATTTTCAGCAGCGCTTAGAAAAAGTGTGTCAGCATTTGGGCCTCTGCTGCTCCCAGCTGAACTCAGGCTGGAGCTCTGTATGCGTATGTGCGCGCGTGTGTGTGTGTGTGTTACCTTCCAGTGGGCGGATTAGCATTTGTGGCCAAGTTGACATGGGACATTTTGGTGCCCACTTGGTAACCCAAGGTTCTGTCACATTTGTAGTTGAAGTGTAACAAAGCTAATAACGAACCGTACCTCACATATCATCCGAGCACAGCTTCAACTGCAAGAATCCGATTGGGCAGAAAGCGTTGGTTCATTTTCCACCACAGCAATTGATTAGATTAGATTTCCGCCACAGCCATTCCTATTGCACTGTTTATATTCATGTGTTTTTCTTCTATAGTAATGCCAACATTGGACTTGTTTGGTCATATCTCCATACAGTATGAATGTACTGTACAAAAAAAAAAAAAAAACATTTGTAATCGTTGGTCTGGTAATGAATCATTTATTTAACAATTTTGGAAGGAGTCTCCGGGTGTCAGTAGTTTGTAGCAGTCAGAGGTGAAGCTATAATTTCATGCTTTTCTGACTCAGTAATGGGGAAAGCTGAATTTCTTTGTTTTAGTAGATACATGAGAGAAAAAGATTGAACAACTGTTTTTATATAAGCGCTAACAGGAAATCACTTACTTTCTGCTACATTCACATACACCTAAATAGATAAAAATTACAATGGCGTGTTTCATCCCTTAGGTAGAACCAGTGTCTTTAGGTGTGATTCCTTTATAGCATAAACACACACACAGACACACTACATTCCTGCTGACACATCAGGGTCATGATGGAGCACATTACTCACCACGTTGAACATTTGCAAACTGCTCATACGTTGTGCGTTTCATGTTCTGTTGGCACACTGCTCATTTACACATAAAATGAGGGCCTTGCACTTATAACATATAAGTTATAACATTTAACATTTGGAACATTTAACATTTGGAACATATAACATTTGCTGCTGACACACACACATCATTTCATTTTATACTTCATGTTTCGATTATACAGCTGCTGTCATACACACACACACACACACACACACACACACACACATCTTATTTTTACTCTTCTAGTTACCCTTCGGCAGCATGGTTTGCGAAGTGGTTAGCACTGTCGCCTTGCACCTCCAGGTTCTGGGTTTGATTCCCACCTTGTGCATGGAGTCTGTGTGCATGGAGTTTGCATGCTCTCCCTGTGCTTGGTGGGTTTCCTCCCACAGTCCAGTGTGAGAATGTGTGTGCCCTGCGATGGATTGGCACCCTGTCCAGGTTGTACCCCTCCTCATTCGCTAAGTCCCCTGGGATAGGCTCCAGGCCCCCCTGGAAAGGGACAAAAGCAGTGGGCTTAGAACCGAACCTTGTGGAACACCAAACTACACTAGAGAACATGCAGAATAATCACCATTTAAATCTACATAGTGATAACAATCAGTCAAATAGGATCTGAGCCAGGAGAGGGCTGTTCCCTTAATTCCTACTACATTGTCTAATCTGTGAAGGAGAATACTATGGTCAATGGTGTCAAAAGCTGCACTGAGGTCAAGTAACACAAGCATAACATTTAACATTTAAAAATATTTAAAATAATGGTCTGGGTTTGATTCCCGGCCCGGTTTGATTCCCGTCTCTGTGTGCATGGAGTTTGCATGTTCTCCCCGTGCTTGGTGGGTTTCCTCCGGGTACTCCGGTTTCCTCCCACAGTCCAAAGACAGTAGGTCAGGTTAATTGGCCGTAGTGTGTGTGTTTGCCCTGCGATAGATTGGCACCCAGTCCAAGTCTCATGGGATAGGCTCCAGGCCCACTGTGACCCTGAATACAGGATTAAATGGTATAGATGATGAGTGAGTGAGTAAAATAATATTTTACTTACATTTTATTTTGTAACCTTTGTAAGTTTCTATATTCCAAACTAAATTATTTTTATTTTTATATACAGTAAATTCTATCATTAGTTTAATAGTATTCTGTAGGGCAATTTGTCTTTACTTGTAGTGAAATCAAGTATAAGTTGTGTACAAGACGAACAAAATTTTTATTTATTTACCTGGACCCTAATATTCCACTCTTATATGATATAATAATATACCAATGAGAATAAAAATACTTCATGTAAGTATCTCAGTTGGAACAGTCTGACCTGACTTGAGAGGGATGGTGTAAAACTTGGTTAAACAGTTCAGTAGGGAAATATTAGTCATGTAAATACTTGATCTGAACATTTCTCTCTTGCTGGAATAAATGACTTATTTCTGCACATTTGCTCCATGTCGGGGTAAACATTAGGTAATCGGACACGTTTCTGGAAAATAAATTTTGCTTACATTCCTGTTCGGAACAGCTCTCTCCCACAGAATTTTATCCACTGGCTGTGAAAGGCACACTGATTGGCTCCAATTTTACACACAGTAAAGCATCTAACAAATAATAGACTGAATCCTTGTAACCAATCAAAACACAGAAAGCGGGATTTATCGGAAAATGTTTGAAGTCTAACCTAACCTTTATCTTCTGTTGCTGTTACAGTGTATTTCCAGGAAATTTTACATGCTGCACATTGGGAGGGAACCACTTTTGCACATGTCAGAAACATTCTGTTTTGATTAAATACTTTGTGCATGTAAACACGCATCTTAACAGTTAAGTTGGGATCTCTAATGGAGATTATTTCAAACGGATTGAAGAAATATTATCGGTGTAAACATAGATACTGTTCCAGTTCATATTTGCTCCTATGAATGTGACTTACCTTACTGTAGATCGAGCTGCAATCACACACCAGGAGCTTCTCACCAGGATCTCGCTTTCATCCCGTTATCAACTGGCATAAAAACAATAACATGTTCAGATCGCATCCAATTGAGCCGAACTAAAATATTACAGAAGTGAAATGCGGCTATTGTCTACAGCGGATCTGCGTAATTAAAGGAATATTATTACACCTCGTTCTTAATGGTTCTTTTAATCTCTCTTGGCCAGAGTTCCCCATTTTCAGCAGCTAAGGGCGTTCAGGTATTTATCATAGTCAGACTCCATGCTTAATGTATGTGGCTTTGTTTGCATCTTAATTCATTTATGGTTTTTCTCCAGTCAAAACCTATTACTCTCTCTCTCTTTCTCTCTATCTCGCTCTCATTTATTATGCCCCCTCCCTTTCCTTAATCGCGAAAAAACACGTGCATACACAATGAAAAATTACCCCAGCCTGAGTTTAGGGACTATGTTTGTAACATCCAGAGGGAGAAAACACAATCTGAAATCCTTCGCCATATTAATGAGTTGTTTACCATGTGAACGGTGCCATTTTGTCTCTCGAAGGCAGCAGCGAATTAGATCAGACTGCTTGTGTGATCTAATTGCTCATCATTATGGCAAATAGTATCAGGCAATAGTGTAATACCTTATGCTCTCCTGAGTCTCCTTTCTCAGTGTTCTTCATTAGAATAAGATGTTTATTAATTATCTTAATGGCCAATGTACAGTATGGCTGCTTTATCCTTAATGATGCTTTTCTTCAGAGTTTAAAGTTTCTAAACATTGTCAACACTCGGTCATTACGTGACCGTGAAATGATGTGGAAATAGTGCGAATAATGAGCAGGCTGAATCTCATCTTCGCAAATTCACCCTGACGTTGTGCCTCGTCTTGTTGAACAAAACACGCACTTGAAGTCTTGCATCTTCATACACCGGGGTACTGGTGTCTTATCCCAGCAAGAACCGTGATGTCGGATGAGCGTCATAATATAGTTGTAACAGCATTGCAATGATGTTCTTGAAACTTGGATAAAATGAGGTTGAGATAACGCTGAACGATTGTGTTCAAACACAACCTCAGAACAACATAATTTAACATCCATCCGTACAACATCAGATCAAATCCATGGTCCCGTAGGTTTCCGACCCGGTTTTGAATTCAGATTGGAGATCCTGATTGGGACGAACACAACAGCGTCCTGCACACAATGCATGTATCTTCACCTCTTAGTGTTGTTATTTTACGTCTCAGTTTCATTTGCTTTCAGAGATATTACCATAAGGGGCTTCTTAGTACAAATTACTGTATTATAATACGGCGTTAGTGGCAATAGTTACTATGTAGGCACAGTTAGGAGACTCCTAGACTTGTTCCCTTGTGTTCTAGTAGAAGTCACCTAGTGCTCCTACTGAAGCAACCTCAGTTTGATTCCATTTCTTGTCATTGTTTTGGGGTTAATATTCGTTAATATATAAAGTCGTTTTTTGCAGCAATGTATTAGGGACATTTAGTCAATGCCATTTCGACGAAAATTAAACCAACATTTCCCCAACATCTGAAACAATGTAAATGCCAATGTTACAGATTTACCAGATTTACCATTTAACATTGCCCTTGTGGTGATTTGTAACAATTATCATCACCATAACATTCCTTGTGAGAACGTTTTTTACTACAGCACTGGCAAATTTTCCAACCTTGATTAGTCAAAAGGTTTATTCATTTTCATTTTCAAAAAAAGCAGCTCTGACAATATTTTTGGCTTCAAGGTTTACCTACACATCTGGTGACAGCGCATTCGCAAGGACGTACTGTACACAGCAGATGTTCCACAGATACATTAAACAACTGAAAACTGTACAGTTGTGTATTTGGTTAATCCTTCTATGAGGAGATTTTTTTTTGTTCGTTTGTTTGTTTGTTTAGTCCTTTCCGAAGGATTCTCCATCTCAGCACCTTCATAACCTTAATTTGTATACTTTTTTTTTTTTTGGCTTCAAGAGGCTGCTGTTGCTAACAGATATAATTAAAAGAATAATAGGAACTAAATTAACTAAGTTACACATTCAATTGATAAAACAATATGAGTTGTTTATTTAAAAAAATACAAATCATAGTTTTCAAATCGTAGTCAGATTGCGATTTTCACATGATTAAACTCTGTTTGGAGTTCCTGGGAGGCTAGTGTTTCAGACGTGAAGAGGCAGCCCCATCATGGTTCTGGCATACTGAGAAATCTTTCTACCTTGATAATATCCAAGCACTAGTGAAGCACTGGGATAAGTGCATTAGTGTAGCAGGGGATTATATAGAGAAATAAAGGAAGTTTTTACTTTCATAATCATGTTCTGTTATTCTGCACCATCAGAAGTCCCCATTTGACTTGAACACCCTTCGTAGAACGTAACAGCGTTTTGAGTTTTAAATTTTTTTTATTTCACCCTTAAACACCCTTTTTAAGCAAGTGTTTAAACATGTGGCGAGTAAGCCATACTGTACATATCACTGTATGACTCCATCTAAAATGAGGCGATGTGGATATTTGCTTCTTCAACCATGTTCAAAAGCCCGCGAGGGTCATAAGTTCGCTTCGTTCTGTTATAGCTGGCAAGCATGTGACAGAGAAACCTCATAACGGCATATATGGTTAATTTATGGCCTCGAGTCTCATATTAAGTTTGACATTTTGCTCTTTCTTGGCTCTAATCATAACCATTGGCTTTCGTTTAGCCCTTGTGGCATAGGGAAAAATGTTTAAAGCCAGTAGAATTATGTTTTAGTTTTTCTTTAAAAAAAAAATCCTCTTTTTTTTTTTTTGCTATCCAAACCGGTTGAAGATGAGCCAGAAGCAGAGCTGGGACTGTGTGCCACCCTTTTGCAATGGCACGGATCCCGTTTTTGTCAGAGAAATCTGATATGTTACTAGAGCCTGCTACAGCCCAGTTGAGATAAAACTACATCTGGAGGCACTGGGATATCATGCAATGCACTGACATTTAAAAGCTTTGGAGGACTTTAAACCCATTTGAGTCATGCTGTTAGCCAATGGATGCTTATTAAAAAAAAAAAAAAAGAGTTGCTGACTATTTGAAACATTTATTGTATCATATTATACAACAGTTAGTTCCAACTGAGTAATCTAATTGGACGAGAGGCAATCCATGATGAGTGGTGATATACAGTAGAGCATAGAGTACAGTATGTATCACTCCGAGTGCCAGGTGTTAATTACATTAATTGACGGACACTAGCATGGGTGAAAGTAGGTCAGTACAGTCCACAGAACTGGAACGAGGGGAGAGCGGCTGCGTGCCCAAACCCACATTCAAAACCAATCAAGGAAGCACTTTGAGCAAGAAAACATCTAAAAATGTTATGGCATCTTAAACAACACTTAGTACTTGCTTCTAGATTATCCTGAAATGTCTCTGAACTGTCTGTGTTGTTTTGTTCATACAGTAGCTAATGTGAACTACAAAGCTAACTAGCTTCTAAACCAGCATCCAGAGTAGCATCACAGCCATTCTGATATTCAGCACGACAGCACTCATACTTATGTGATATTGCTTAATGATTGGGTCGTTGATGGTTCTTACCATCTCTTTTCCCTTAAACATTAAGTGAACAGGGCCTCCGAGTGGCGCAGTGGTTAAAGCGCTATCATCCGGAGATCGCTAGTTCGAATCCCGGGTGGTGCTGTAACCTCTCGTAGCTGGAGGTCTAGAGAGAGCTGATTGGCCGAGCTCTCTCAGAGGGAGGGATGAGAGGTACTTAGTGCTCCCACATTAATCACGGCTCTACAGCCAGTCAGGGGCGTCTGTGAGCTCGCGCAACAGAGGGAGCGGATAGCGCTGTCCTCCGAGTGTGTTACGCCGCCCCCAACGGTGCGCGAGCGAGCAGTTCGAAAAGATGCGGTCGGCTGGCGTCACGTGGTTCGGAGGAAACACGTGATAGTCTTCGGCCCTCCCGGCTGAGTGGTAGTAGTAGCCTTAATGTGGGAGCCCCCTAGTGACGGGGAGGAATTGGACACGACTAAATTAGGGAGAAAATCGGGGAAAAATACAAAAAAAAAAAACATTAAGTGAACTTATTTTCATATAACATGTTAAATGCTACATATACTTTAGCTTAGTATAGGCAATGCAAATTTGTTTTTGTTTTTTTGTTTTTTTGCGTGTGTGTGTTGGCTTCGGCGTATCTGTATTGGCTTCATTAAAAATATATTATTAGTCATTGTCTGTGGTCAGGGTTGCTAATGTAATATAAAATACAAAAAAAAAAAAACATCCAGCAAGCTAGTTAGCTACAGTAGGTAATTTCAATAAGGCACACTAAGGGAAACAAGCGAGTTATTGGATTTGCATAGCCGTAGTCCTGATAAAGCTTCTAATGATATGCAAAGTCACAAGTTGTCTGCAAACATTTCAACTATGAGACCATTTGTTCTGTCTTAACAATGCATTTATAAATATTAATTTGTTAATTATTCACTATTAATTGGGCATTGCTCTCGCCTGCCATGCGGAAGTCCCGGCTTCAGTTCCCACCCAATGCCCCAAACGGAGCCACTGGACACAGTGCCAGCCCAAGCCCAGATAAAAATGGGAGGGTTCTATGAGGAAGGGCATCCGGTGCAAAACCTGTGCCAAGTTGTTGTGCGGATCAGAAAGCCCGCTGTGCCGACCCCTCAACGGCAGCAGCCAAAAAAGTTGCTCAATATTTATTATATTCTATTAACAGGATTGAGGTTCATCTGATTACGTTAAAATATCAAAGACAATCAAATAAATAAATAAATAAATAATCAGATTAAAAAAAAACCTCAGTTTGTCCCCGGGCTCTTGGGCTACTGATTTACTCACACTATCATATAAACTTTACTGTAAACCATCCTGCGCTTTGCATTCCTTTAATCAATCAGGTTTATACAGTATGCTCCTAATATACTGTATTACATCTCTTATTTCTGCTTAAAGTACTTAAAGGAAACTAAAGGGCTACTGTTAAATAATTACAGACTCATACTTAACGATCTTCCACTGTATTAACTAACTGCATTAATGCATGTTTTAGTGCAATGAAATAAAAATGTTTCATTTTCTGCTTTTCATCATTTATTCTGCTCATGTGTCAAACTTCTTACACACTGTTAGATCTTGTTAGATCTTACAGTCTCATTCCATTTTTTTTTATTATTTATCATTTTTTGCTTAAACATTTGATTAAATCCAGGTTCAAATTGTGATTTTAACCCACTCAAATCTGGGATTTTCCCTTTTTATAGAAGCATCCCTAGCACCGACCGTTCCACATTCGTAGTGAAAAAGGACCGATGATTCAATCAATTAAAGGCTGTAATAGATTTAGAGGCCGAGGAAAGCTGCGGTGATCATTTTCGAGATGTTATTCTTTGGGGTGATTTATAAAAATAATGTAGTACGGCGCATGCTGAAGATCATTTAATAAAGTGCCTCACTGAGTGAGGACAGCTAAATTATAGATGACACCCCTCCAGCATAGTCTCGATCTCTCTCTCTCTCTCTCTCTCTCTCTCTTTCTCTCTTACACCATCTCGTGCTCTCCTCCTTTCTTTCGAAACACATAAATACGCAGCATGGTCATCTGACTCGTATTTTTTTTTCCGTGCCATATGCATTGCAAAACAAGCATATATAGCCTTTCCTGTGACTTATCTTTATCATTCAATTTTTATGGCCTATCATGAATTCATGAAATCACCAGTGTTGTACAGTATGGAGGTCTGGCTGCTTGCTGTCCAGGATGGAAGTGTGTCAAACCAGACTTGTCTGTCAGAAGGGAATCAAATCAAACGTAGACTTCTGAGCTCCTGCCTGGGTCTAAGCCTGCTGAGACGACTGCAGAATTCATTCATCTATAATTAAGTATTAAACTTCTCTGAAGGGTAGATTGGGAGAAAGAAAGAAGAAAAAAAACTCCAGCTTTGCCCTTGGATACGAGAAGTGGTAGAAGATAGCCGAATGCTAATGCGAGGCTGCTCAGGGTCGCCTGAGGCAGCTTGTCTCTGATAGATGTTTAAATAATTAGAAGCTGCAAACAAATACAGAATGAGCCAGTCGGGTAAGGCAAGGGGCCTCCGTCCGTATTTCTGAATCGACAGGGACCCTAAAGCCCTCCTGCTCTACCGACTCTCTGGATGAGCCCAGATTTAATGACTCTGTCTAAGTGAGTGCTTACTCCCTGACGCCGGTGATTCTTCTAGCTACTTGGACTCATCCTTATTTTTCCAAGCCGGGCCTGGGGGCTTTCTCACCTCCTCATTCGCAGCTTTCAGGTGCATTGATCTAAGATTATGGTATCAGTGTATATGGGGAAGAAAGTCAAGAGTCGATGCGAGTAAGTTTCTCAAGCTGTCAATTCAGCAGCAGACGTGCCAAACCCGAGGAAGAATAATGCATATGCCTGTTAAAGCCAGGGAGATGGGGAGAGAACGCAGTATACTGTACTGTACAAAAAAAAATAATAAAATAATAATCATTCATTCATTCATTCATTTTAAAAAACTATATACGCGTCTGACACCACAGTCTAATACCACTAATCATTGATTTAACTATAGCCTGAAATATATTTAATAGCTGTCTGAAGTGAAACTTCAAGTGAAATAATGTTCTGCTCAGCTTTTGAGTCATTATATCCTATTAAAAAATGTGTTGAGCTTCTCAATTGAGGTATGCTAATGCTATAACATTTACTAGATGGTGTGTTTTAAAAGTATGCATTTTCAATTGCCGATGTAGAATACTGCATGAAACAAGTTGATCTAATGGCCGAAAACATTTGTACTTTTGCACCATGACACAAAATTTAGCATTTTCGGTTTTGTTTATTTCAGATTTTTGTTCTGGTACTTTTACCATGAAGCAACATCTCAACCATTCAGAAGACTCCAATACAATATATATATATTAACTCACTGTTACCGGTTGTCGACATTGTTGTCTGGACTACTTTAACCCTTTAACAACCTATTTTTTTGTTTGTTTGTTTTTTTCGTCAGGTTGTTAAAGGGTTAAAGTAGTCCAGACAACAATGTCGACAACCAGTAACAGTGAGCTTCTATACAGTATACAGTATACAGTATCATGAATAGCAAATGTGTTGGAGCTGCTATCATGTTGATTTTGTGGACAGACCTAAGGGTGGTTTTTTGGAAAAGTCGATATCAGAATCTGCAGCAAACACCAATTCCCAGAACACACCACTAACTATTGTATACTTGTTCACTCTCACACATCGTAACTGTTATGATCTCCCAGGTTACTGAGCCTGTACACCAACAGTAGACTCAGACACACTCAGTACTGGTGTACTTTTGTATTTTCCTACTATATTCGAGGAGGGTTGGAGGATACAACAATATTATAGCTACACTTATCAGCCATAACATTAAAACCACCAGGCTAATAATTCTTCAAGTTCTGTAAGTTACGAGGTGGGGACTCCATGGCTCAGACCAGCCATCCGCATGTTTTAAATGAAAATGTGATTCATCAGAACAGTCCGCCTGTTTTCTGGTGTTTAGTTCTTCCATTCTCCCCCCGTGCACATTCTAGGCAAGGCCTGTCGGTTTATGGATGCTCTGGCCCAGTCATCTAACCATCACAATTTGTCTATTGTCATAGTCATATCAGATCCTTACGCTGTCCCATTTGTCCTGCTTCCAACACATCACCTATACACAGTATATATCCCACCCCTTGACAGGTGCCACTTTAACAAGATAATCAGTGTTATTCACTTCACCTGTCATAATGTTACCAATTTAAGTTTCCGTCTTTCTTTAAGTATAATGCTTCTATTTGTATAAACCCTGGCCACAAACAAAATCTCTGAACCTGTTCTAGTCCTCTTTGGTATTTTGTTTGTTAAACTCAACTGAACAACATTGATCACCAACTATACAGCAAACTAGTGTCAGGATCATGGGCACTCAAGACTCACCCCTGCCCATGCGGACAAAAGGCCAGCTGGTCTGGTTCAATCCCACGAAAAAAAAAAAAAAAAATGCTGCACAGATTGCTGAAAAAAAGGCAATGCTGGCCACCATAGAAATGCATCAGAACATTCAGTGCACTACAGCCTGCCATGAAATGGGCCCAGCAGGCAAAGGGTGCCGACCCGGCCTTCAAATTCCCCAGTCTGATCTCTTCCCAATTCGATCAAGCACCCATGGGATTCCTTGGAGAAAGAAATCAGATCCACAGAGGCCTCCACCCGACAAAGAACCCACAGCAACCAAAGAATCTGCTGCCAACATCCTGGTGCCAGACACCCTAGCACACCCCCAGAGGCCCTCAGAACCATGCCTTCAAGGTCCAGAGCTGGCCTGGTGGATCAAAGGGACACAAAACCTAGGTGGTGTTAACGTTAATGGTTTTAATGTTATAGCTGATTGTTGTATACACTATACAGTATATTGCAATAGTGGAATGTATACTGTGTATGTTATTTTTGTCATATGGCGCACTCTGACTTAGTTATTTTTCTCTCTTTTTACCCTGTGAGATATCATGTACAGTTGCATCATTAGGAAACATTGAATATTTATGCGATAAATAGTTATAATGGCACGTTATTAAGGTCATTATTTATTTATTGGTGATTTTATTGATTCTTTGGAATCATTTGGTTGGTGCAATGACTGCATCAGTGCCTTCAAAGCGGTGGGGTATTTAAAAGGAAGCCAATCTGATGATCAGCGGCATAATTTCACAGCTTTCCTGCTTACTTAAAGTTAATAAGTGCTTTGACAGCATTCAGACGTTATTATGCCTAGTAGATGTGTAAGCTTTTGCTTTGCAATGAATTATTCAAGTGCTGAGTGTTCGGGGGTTGTGAATATATACATATACGTTATCCGCTTTGCATTCATGTTTACGGTGTGGCGTGAATTCGAGGTGTCACAGAGTTCAGCTGTACGCACTAAAATGACTGGACTGATCTGGCGGGTTCAAATGGCTTGGATACTCAATGTCAAGAGGAAATAAAGGCATTTTATGTGTGATGTGAAAATGATACAATTTTAAGGCAAACTTGATTAAAAGCACACCAAAAAAAAAAAAAAAAAAGCATTGGATAAGTTTCTATTCATTCCTTATATGGAAATGTACTTATGCACTTAACTAGCTGCCATTTGTTTTGTCTGGACAGTATGCTCCTGATGGGCTGGCTGTCAAGTCATGATTTTTCAACCTCTGATACAGTAGATACACTAGATCATTTGGTCAAAAAGTGTATACAGTTTACGCACTTGCTGCGATTATGAATGGTGCTACTTTATTCACTTGTTAGACTACAGTACATGCACTGCGGATCTTCAGGATCTGCTGCGTATGCTGTTGATTAATGGCTCATACACCACGTCACTCGGGACAGATTGAGTGTACGCCTTGGCAGGATGACTAGGCCCTGCAGGAGAGAAGGCAGACTTGCAGTGAACACGTAAACATTTCATAAGATTGTTTCGTTTTTTCATATTATTGCAAATTGCTCAGAAATGATAAGAAAAAAACAAGTCTGCTGTCAGATATAATGCAGTACATATTCTTATACTTGTACAGGATTTCCTTTTCTACTTATCAAAATAAAAAAAAAGAAATCTTTTTTTTTTAACTGACTGGTGTAATTGATATCCGTTCAAAAGTATGTGGTTGTTTATAGGGCGGATGACCTAATCCCCCATGCTTTCTGCTTGTAATCCTGTCAGTGGAACGCATGTGATTTAGACAGCTAGAAAGCCTGTGAGTCAGAGGTCAAGGTGAACGATGATATTCTCAATGCAAAGTAAAAAAAACAAAAAACAAAAAAAAAAACAGAAAAACTGGCAGGCATTATTTTTCTCTTTTGTTTCTGGGCATTCTCCCAGCTTGTCATCGTGTTTTATCCAATGATCAACCTTAATTAGCAAAAACAAAGGCTTGAAAATATCCTTCATGATCTTTTATTTAAAACAAAAGCGTTTGCTGCATCATTTGGGGAACCCTAACCTCCTTTTCTAAAACGTCGGATGGTTTGTATAGCGGCTTCACGCGCAGTAGTAGTTACCGGAGGTTTTTAAATATTCTGAGCATTGTCATGAATTAATAAATAAATAAATAAATAAATAAATAAGGCACTTGAGGCTATGCGCTACAGTAATTTTATCATACATCTACATAAGCGGATTGCCTAAAAATCTCTTTAGCTATGATAAAACCATTGTAAAGCACGCCCTGGGGTGAGTCATATCTTTAAGAAAACATTGACAAGAACAATACGATCAAATCCAGTGTTCAATCTGTTACTTCATTTCCGATTCATTACGTTTCATTCATACAGAATTTGTTTTAACATTTCTGCAATTTTTCAAGGCTTTCACAGACGCTTTGGGAATCCGATTTTAAAACAGTATATGACGGTTTATGTGCAGTAAGTTTTTGATATGCCTGTGTGGCGGCTCAGTGCTTAAGGCTCAGGGGTGCTGATTAAAGCAGGAGGTTGACAGTTCAAGTCCCACCAATTGCCAAGCTGCCACCTTTGGGGCTCTTGATCAAGGCCCTTAACTCGCTCGTTGTTAACAAGCTGGCATATGCGAAGATAAGAATTGTACGGTGCTAGAATATATACAGTCATGTTCAAAAGTTAGTACCCCCTCTTTTAGTTGTGTGTTTTTTTTTGTTGTTGTTTGAAAACATGATGTAAAATCATCTGATGAATCCTCGGTCTCAGTATTTAGATGTATTTGACTAATAATGAGACCTGCTATGATCAGATGATTTTATTATGTTTTAAAACACAACATATAGAATTAAAAGAGGAGGTACTGTACAATTTTTTTAACATGACTGTAAGTAACAGATAAAAGCCTTCTTTGTTTAGATGTCTCAGTGGTTAATTAACAATTGGTCACTGTGGGTATTTTTTTTTTTTTTTTTTTGTGGAACACATTTCTTGAAAATGTGTTTTTGTAGCACTTCTGTGTTGTCTCTGTTCTTTGAAAATAATTCCTAGGCCTCCTGCCTTTGCTCTGTGGGACAATTCTCTGGAGATATTTGCCTGTCTTCTTGGTCGCCTAAAGCATTGGCAGTGCTTTGGCTGACACAATCTGCTAACATATTACAGCTTGATCAGCTACGTGGGTCTCTCTTGCCCATCTCGTGCAAAACATAGGGGTAAAACATGCACAGGCAGATACAAAATGATGCCATCACTACATGCTGCCAAACTCTCTGGTCTCTTGAGTTCGCCGTGGTCTCAAACCACACCCCAGACCCAGAGCAATGACAAAAATATGCTCTCTCTGTCTCTCTCCATGTCTCTATCTCTATAGCTCCTCTTCATTGTAGAGCAGTTCTTTTACCGACTGTGGTTCATTTTGTCCCTGAGACCAAAGCAATATTGGCCCAGCAAGAGATGATACATCTCTCTGTCACAATATAATCACTAACAAAGTGTTGACAATAAAGAAGCCCAATCTGACCTTTGGGAAGGGATTTAATTTGCCTCCCTCCAGCACATTTAACTCCCGTGTAAAGCAATCACAGGCGTCAGAGGCCGGGGACATGTTGAGATGCAGAATTTTATTGGATTAGAGATCTCCAGTCTTTCATGAAGTGATAAATAATGGCGAGCAGCAGTGGAGAACAGTGAGATGATATACAATAATAACTGAGTAGGTGGGGGAGCAAACTGCCCATGTCTCTTTGTCTTTTTTAGCCATAAATCACACATTCTCTAATAGCTTCTTGGTTGGCTGGACCTTAGCGATAGCTTGAGGCATGTTTGACATATGCTGCATGTATTACAGAAGTTGATTCTGTAAGATTTTTTTTCCACAAGCTCTTGGCATTGCTGACCTTCGAGAACTGAATAATCATGCTGGTCTTCTTCTTTATGTTCACACTGATAGAAATGGTGGGCGTGTGAAGCAAAGATGTAACATCTCCGCAAATAGCATTTTTATTCATCACGACGCTTGTTTTGCAGATTTTGTATCTGTTGGTACGACATGTGAATAATGTTTTGCTCGTTTGGATGTGTGTTCACAGCCTTCCAGGGCCCACGCCACGGAGCAGCGATCCAGGTGGCCACTCCAGCGGGGCTTCTGGGAGTTCCAGTGAATCAGAAAGCAGCTCCGAGTCCGACTCTGACAGCGAGAGCAGTTCCAGTGACAGCGAATGCAACCGAGCGTCCCGCGCCACTACACCAGAGGTATAAACCCATGGGCAAAAATTAAAGCACAGTATGTTCCTCAAGGCATACTCGGGAGCTTTTCCAGCTCACAGGTTCAGGATCTCCAGTTAATGTCTATGTGGAGTTCCCCCATGTTTAAATGGATTTCCCCGAGTTATGCATTTCACTCCCAGCCAAATTGGCTTCTTTAGATTTAACCTAATGGTGAATGAATGTGTGACGATTTGTGAATGGTGTCCAGAGATGAAATAACATACCATCCTACTGCCTGATGTCCTGTTTTCGCAGCTTTGGTTCTGGGCCTTCCTCGAGCCTAGATAAAGCAGTTCCTGAAAATCAGTCAATCATTTAATCTATCTATCAATCAATCAATCAATCAATCACAATATCAGGCAATCAATCATAGGTGAACACTTATCGTGCCTGGTACAGTAGGTAGCTGTTATGTAGTAGGGATTAGGGTTAGTGTGTGTGTGTGAATTGTCATTTACCAAATTTTTGTGGAAATGGGATCGAAGAAAAAAAAGAATTATGGAATAGGATCAAATTGCTCTTTGATTTATGAGAGGTGCATTAACATTTGGGATTAACTTTTGGACACCAGATAGTGGTGAAGGCATTGGGACCAGTCAGAAGGTGGTGTTTAGGCTGCTGTTAACTCTTTTTAAATATTTTAGATTGTCTCAGTTGCGTGGGATAAAAAGAAGCCGACAACTCATCATTACTTAGAAATTTCAATGACTCAGCATAACCAAAATGCCTTGCAATCTAGGGGATTTTTTTTTTCCCTCTTTGAAAAAGACAGGACGGAATACACCATGATCCCAGCATGGGAGTGCAGCCAGATGTCCAAAAAGCTCTGTTAAATGCTTAACCGGCATCTTTAAAGTCGCCCTACCATGCCCCGCACTGGGCTTCCTGAGTACATTTGACAAGAGTGAACATCCCTATTCTCATGACCCTAGAATATAGTTGTCCGCCTTCCACCTGGGGGCTCCATGTCTGCAAGCTGCAAATGCTCTGCCTGGTGGAGAGATATTTCTTTTTCCTTTTAGAATTGCAATTCACAGTTGTAATGTTTTAAGGAGGCCTGTAAAATGTGAACACTGTCAAGTCGGGATCTCTTCTTGTACTGTTCACCTTCCAATTTTGCAGTTTGTATTAGCATCAATCTATAGCAAATGAGATAAGAAAAAAAGGGTGTTTTAAATGTGAAATAGCACAGACAGACTGATTTTTTTTTTTTCTGTGAGAAGGCAGGTAAGAAATACCAGATAGAAAAGTCTGTTCAACATCTTCCACCCTCTGTGGTTTTGATAGTTAATTTGGATGCCTGTTCATCTTTGTGGCTTCCTTTTCCAAGTGATTTACTATCATTTGAGGTAGGTTTTATGGTTCCAAATGAAAGATTTTTACATATATTAGAACATAATGGTATAAAACAAATTATGTGAGATAATACGTGTGATGAAAACATCATCTTCTTTGCATTCGAGAGTTGGGGATAATGCACCAGTGAGCTTATCTGCCATTCAGGAGTTTTACAATTTCCCATTGTAATAGCCTCTTCACATCTTTATTATAATGCATTGGTCTGTGAAAGTCATATGACTTAATCATCATTCTTACGAATCACCATTGAAACAGATGATGTTCATGTAGATATGGACCATTAATATTATTGGTTGCATATGTTTTAAGACGTTTATTCTGTTGCATTTGCCTTCAATAATGTTCATTTTGTCACTACGCATAGCTCATCCAAAAAGTCCAACAAATTATGTAACAACTGATATAAATATACAGATGACACTTTCTCAAAACATTTATTCTTTCTTCTAAAGCCTGAACCACAATCAACAAACAAGTGGCAGCTGGATAAATGGTTGAACAAAGTCAATCCTCACAATAAGCCCCTTGCTAACACACAGTCAGAAAGCCATGGACTTGGAAGCTCGCAGCCTGAGGATGGCCAAGCTACAGAGAACCAAAGCTGTAGTAAGAGCAAGCCCAGTGCAGCTCTGGCACAAACAGATGCCAAAGACAGGGCCTTGCTCAGTCCCGTCAGAGAAAAGGCCAAGCCTAAAACAGGCCAGAAAGGTCCGGATGGTAAGGGTGCTAAAGTGAAGCCTCCCGCTTCAATTGATCTGCCTCCTTCTAGGAGAAGCACAGGCAAGAAACAACCGAAGAAAATCGAACAGTCCTCCAGCAGTGAGGAGCACAACTGGCCCAGACCTGTCAACTCCAGCACTACCCCAAAGGAGAAAGAACCTCCACCTTTAGAACCTCCCAAACCTAGAGGCAAGGCCCCAGGGGGCAAGACTGCCCCTAGAAAGGAACCTCGATCAACTACAGCAACCACACCTGCTGCCCCCACCACCTCCACTATCAGCACAGCTCCAGACAAGAAAAAGCACAGAGGGCCTAGTAAGATCATTCCCAAGTCAAAGGAGTTTATTGAAACAGAGTCGTCGTCATCAGAGTGCCATTCGGACACTGAGGACCTTTTAAAAGTGCATCTTCCCTGCCCTGGCCCTAGCAGCCTGAACTTTAAATCTAAGGACTGTAACAGCAATATCCTGAGCGTCAGCAGTCTTGCCAGCACCAGCAGTACCTCCATCCCAGACCCAGCAGCCACTGATCTACTGGAGGAGCCCCTGTTCTCCCCCATCTCCATGGTCCAGAATGAGCTTCTGTCACCACTTCGAGACTTTGAGGACATTAAGTCCCTGTGGGTCAAGATTGAACTCAGCCTCCTGTCACGAATTCCGGGCCAGGATCCACCTGAGCCACTCCCTGTAAAAGCTGAGTGTCGAGAGACCAGCTTCAAGCACAGGAGACAGCAGTCACCCGCCTCCATACCGTCAGAGAAACCCGCCAACAAGTCAAAGAGGAAACACAAGGCAAGTGCCCGCTCTCTTTGCAACATCTTACAAGATTTTCACATTCCATTAAGTAGATCTTTAGAGGCATGTGAAGAATTTATAACCCCTACTTTTTTATTTCACTGAAGTTTTTTTTTTTTTTTTTTTCAAGATAATCTTACTTTCAAACACAGAGCAATGATTATAGTCTTAAAACCTAAAAGCTAGGTTTTACTGAAAAGCAACAACTTAGAACAGCTGGACATCCTCTGTAAACCTTTGTTTATACTGATGGATTTCTGTTACCGATCCAGGTGCAGGACACAGATTGTGCTCAGCCTCCTCATAGCCTTTTCCAATATTTGTAACCCATGGTTGGGTTCTCGGTGCCTCACATTTCCTTTATACTCCACTCATGCCCTTAAGTCTATGAGTTTTACTTTAGTTCGTAATTTCCATGAAATGCAACTTTGAATTACTGAGCAAATGATTATATACCCTTATTCAAGATGATTATGAAAGAAAAATGAGTACTCTTTGTGATGCCAACAATTCCTGAGTTATGGACTTTACTGTTAAGATTGGATTAATATATGCTTATTCAGTTTTACATCCTATACAACGATACAAACGTTTGCATATTTACTTTTAATTTACATGCACAACTGTAATGTTTTTTGTTCTAACACAAATAATATACATAAGGAAAACTCAGACTCATAGGATTGGGAGGATAGGAACAATTATCTTAAGATTATTTACGATATTTATTGTTTAAAAATTCCCTATTCACCTTGACTTTAATTAACTTTTTTTTTTCTTTTTTTTTTTATCACTGAACCGTGTATAAATTAGACGAGGTACAGTAAGGGCACATACAGTAGACTGTACGTTGTGTTTAAATAAAACCAAAGGTAGATTACCAGTTGTGTCTTTTGTACCTGCAGTCAGACCATTGTGAGGTGTTAAGTGGGACCAAGAAGTTAAAAGTGGAGAAAGAGGCCCTGCTCCTCCCTCCCTGTATCTCTCCCATCCACAACCACAAAGTCTCCAACACAAAAGAGTGAGTATTTTAAGCCTCTTGACTAAATGCACCATTAGATCTTATTGATTTCTGCCTCACAAAAAGCCCTGATGTAATACCTGACCATTGGGTTGAAAGTACGCTTTTCTCTTTAAATTAATAAATGCAGTCTACTTACTGGAATGAACGGGAAACAAACATAACAATTCAATGAACAATTCCATCAATGTTATCTTTTCAACATTTGTGTCATCATGTCTTCAAGTGTTTAGCACACGTGCATTTTAACATCCTTATCTACTATAAAATGCGCTGGTCCTACCGTAGCTCAGCTAAGTCCTTTATTCTGAATTCTGTAAATTGGTTCCTATACTGTACCAGGCTTTAACTCCATTTTCCTTTGTCTCTTTGAATTATCATAATAGAACCCTGACACGGCTGCACCAGCTTGCTCTAATTTTAGATATTCAATTAATTCCCGAGCGAACACGCACCCAACAAAGACATGCTGAAAACAGAGGTCGTAGGGCCGTCGTTGTCTGTCAGAGTGTCCACTGTCATGAGACATGACTAATTGTCGCAGATCTCGACAATGTGATAAGCAGCTCCAGGCTAAAATATTAGCCTTCGCTAATGCTCATTACTGGAAGCACTGAGCACCTCGGGGACTTTTTAATGATATCACCTTCCCGCTGGGTTTTAAATCAGTTCAGCTCAGACAACATCAATGCGCACACGCTACATTGCCCCTCTTAATCAGATTAGAAAAGGAAATGCACCTTTTATTATTGTTGTAAAAGTTCTGGACACACTCACATAAAACATGCTGGGGGAAAAAAAAAAGTTTGTTTTTTATAACTTTGCTTGGTATTTAGGACCGAGCATGCTCAGCACATTTTCATCCACGATATGCAGTCCCCTTTGGTCTCCGGAACAACTTTTGTGCCAGGATATATAGACTACCGGTGCGCCGATCGATCGGGTCGTGACCGGAATCAGCTTATTCCGTCATGACCGGTGATCGGCCACACAGCCTCGGATATAACCAATTTTCGGGCGTACTCGGGGAAAGTGCACTCTCACATCAATTGTAGTGTTACTAGCCACTCATGTGCATCTGTACTTTATTCCTGGTGCATATTCAGCCGATCAACAGATGAAGCATGTGACAGCCTTTCTTCGGAATTTTCAATTTAGGTTGGCAACGCTTTGACCAGTAACCTGGAGAAAATTCTGTAACCCATTTTTTTAACCCAAAATTTGGCTTTTAGTTTTTACACAGCATGCTCCCTTCCTGATGCAATCCTCCCATTATTTCCAGGGTTGGGACCAGCACCACGTCCAGTGGCTGGTGCTTGGGTATTGTCTTTGAATCGAAGCAGGGCCTTCCTCATGGCAAACCTACAGTACCATTAAGCTACCAATGCATCTTATGCAGTTTGGGATAAATGTAAAAATTATTTAACAGTTTGTGTTGCATTATAGCCACATAATTGCATGATTCACTCGCTCACTCATCGTTTATACCGCTTTATCTTGTATACAGGGCCGCAGAGGCCTGGAGTCTACCCCAGGTGATTCAGGGCACAAGGTAGGGTTCACCCTGGACGGGGTGCCAATCTATCTCAGTGTACACGCACATGCCAATTGGCATTAGGCCACTCGGCCTGTTGGCCTAATCTGCATGTCTTTGAACTGTGGGAGGAAACCGGAGTACCAGGAGGAAACCCACCAAGCACGGGGAGAACGCTCAAACTCCATGCACACAGAATCTGGCCGGGGATGTAACCCGGAGTCTGGAGGTGCACGGCAACAGTGCTAACCACTGATAATCTGGCAAAATTGGGGTTGCCAGGTCAGAATAAAATGTGTATCGGTCAAAAAAGTTGCAAATGGTGCATCTCTAATATAGACCATATTAGTAATTAGGACCAATAATAGTTGACCAATAATGCAAACACCAACATGGAGCATGTCAAATATCATGTCATGTGATTCTGAAAGATGCACAGAAACTCATGTCTCTATCAATAGAACCATCCTTATAGCTAAATGATCACGGTTCCTCAGATGAAGAGGATATCTTCACATCATCGTCCTGAAGGCTTCTCCAAGCTTGCAATGAGCTCTCTAACCAAATGTTTAATAGCAATCAAATAAACAAGACAACCATCCGAGCTAAAAACTATCTGAGCGATGTGCCATCTTTAGCTCAGAAAACGCTCTTTCAGACAGAACTTTAAGGAATAACAGGAGTACTTGCAGGGGGAATGTCTGGTGTGAATGTCTGGCGGTAGTGACATTACTTCATACAAAGTGATACAAAGGTAATAATGTTCTGTTGAAGAAAAAGACAATTAAAAATACCGTTCCTAATTTGTAGATGACCGTAGAACCCGTCTCGTCGAGTTTGAAATATTTGAAGACCCGCGTCCTGTATTTACCGCCTCGCTGGCATTTCTTCCGCGTCCTTTTCGCAGGTTCTTGTGCAAAAACCTAACAGAGCGAACTGAATGTTTCAATCAACTAGTCTGCTATATATGTATAATTATATAACAATATAGAATAATAATAATAATACCTTATTATTAGCAATGCATGTTAAAGTATCAGTTAAATCATATATACAAAATTGCATTCTGCAGCCTCGCTAATAAATACACCTGACGCATTTACTGTGTGTGTTCATTCTTTTTTTCTTCTCTCCCATGGTGTTTGGCCTGATATTTTAAGAAACCCATAATGAAGCAAAATTCAGTGATTACTTTTTTTCCCTCAAACCCATAAACAAAACATTTACTAACCAGAGGATTGCAAGAAATGAGAAAAAGTATTAAATGACATCTTATCTATTTTTAGGCAAATTATGGCCCGAGGCTGTGTAGAAATTGACATCACATTTCAGCGGTTGTTTACTTAAACCTTGGAGAGGCTTTTCTCTCCTTCTCTCCTTCTCTCCTTCTCTCTCTCTGTCTGTCTCTAATTAGAGCTTAGTTAAATGCTAAAACACAACCTAGACCCTCAGGCATACTGCTACTGAAGCTGCTACCTTACAGCTCTCTTCATTTTAACACACATTTGCATCATGTCCTAACAGCTATTTTAGCAGCAGTACTTACATGATGTTAGGTCAGTCTGCTCCTGTTGAGAGTTGTAATGAGTATTTAGAGCCCAGACACATCTTACCGCACGCTCAACGAGTAGGGGTACTTAAGTGAGAGTGTTTTCACAAATCACGGAGCCTGGTTAGTCAATTAACCTTTCTGTTCTTCACTTCAGTACACAACCCCGGGCAGAGACATGAACCTGCGATTGGGTTTAACTTCTCTTTTAGGGCCTCAACTGATATTTAGTGCCTTGGTAAGATTTTCGGTCCGCTTCAGGGAAGCAGGCTGTAAAAACTGACAGTTTTTTTTTTTTTTTTAATTTTTTTTTTTTGTACCCGGCCCCAACTTTAAACTCTTTTCAGGCACCGCTGACATCTGTGTCGTTCTCTCTCACAAGCTCTTCGAAGAAGCAGCCGAGGAAGCTCCTTCCGCCTCTCCTCTCCCCGCTGTCGGACGAGCCCGTGGGTCGGCAAAGAAGAAGCAGCGAGAGCAGTTCCCTCAGTATGGAAGGAAGCACGGCGGTTCCTACAACCTTACCCCCGACACATTCACTCCCACCTTCTTCCTCTTTGTCATCCTCATCGTCGTCTCACAAGCACCGCAAAGGAGAGAGCAAGTCTCACTCCAAGACCAGCAGCGTAAGTATGAGTGTATGATCATGCCTGTATGCATTTACATGCTATCAGCTGTTAATTACAATAGTTTAATGAATATTTGTTTCATAATAAGTAACAAGGCGTGATTTTATCATACCCGCATTCTTGTTACATCGCATTGATCCCTTGTATTATTTCCAATGCACATATTTACAGAAATAATTAATGTCATGTGATTTTTCCCTCACCTTCCCTTGGAGATGTTAATTTAAACTGGAAGGGTGTGTAGGGAATAAATTGGTTATAATTGTAAAGAATTACATTTAATCACTCAGTTAATATTATCTAAGTTAGTTAAGCCTTTATTGGTCACATATACATTACAGCACAGTGAAATTCCTTCTTGGCATATCCCAGTGTAGCATGATACAGCACCCATGGGGTCGACGGCATCGTCGACGATGCCAAACACTTTTTTTTTCTTTGCAAGTGTTTTAGTGAATGAAATTATATTGTAGTAACCCAGAAAAAAATATGTACACAAACAGTAAACGGTTTTCTTTCCAAAAAGTTTATCGCCAAATAAATGTTTGGATAGAGGTCATGTTTAATTAGGAAATACCTTCCAGCTAAGCCACACCTAGTTTTTGAGCCTTGATAGTTTCTGATCAGTAACTCAGTGCCTTAGCCCTCTGAGCCACCACTGCCCAAATGGTAGCCTGCTGAGCTACCATCTAGCATAATCATAGACTAATAACTACTGTATAGTAGATACATCATGAGTGATTATCTTTTCCCTCCAGTTGCATTAAAAATACAAATGACACAGCAGAGTGCTCAGAGATGATTTCTTCATTGAGGCTTCAATGACATTTCTCAAATGGTTTGAGACGTTCGTAACCTTGCAGACAAAAACTACTGCCATACCATGTGCAGGGTCATCTAAACCCCAAACTTTCAACGCCAGCCCCTGAAACAAAATCCAGATAACCATCTTGACTCTTCGACTTGTTATTTGATCATTTTTAATGGATTCCTTATATAGCAGGAGGAAGACAGCCATGCGAAGACCTCCGGGGGTTTCCATGCCAATGGTCAATCCGAATCGAGCGTGTGGTCGAACCCCTCATCTCTGTCCATGGAGAATCTGGAGCACAGGAGACCGAAACTCACCTTCAACAACACGTACGTGCTGGGTTTAAACTGAATAAGAGCATTTCTGTTGACCAGAGAGTTTCTATATATATATATATATATATATATATATATATATATATACACGAATAGGAGGTGTATTATTTTCTTGGCTACAAAAGTTTATAGGGAGTCAGATTAGGACTAGTGGGATGTGAGGCTTGAGCTCATGACTTGGATTCCTCAGGGCATTGCGCAAACGGGAGGTTTTTACTTTCATGTGGGTGATCAGATAAGCTCACGGGACAAAACACATACTGTATTGTGCTATGCATTTATACCTTTGATTAATGATCTTCTGACAGCGCTGGGTTCCTTTTAGTGGTTCTCTGGGTGCAATGATAGAGGTCATGTTTAATTAGGAAATACCTTTCAGCTAAGCCGCACCTACTTTTTGAAAAAAAAAAATTCCAAAACAAATACAGATATGGATATTTAGAGAGTTACACATACTGTACATACTGTACACGTACACATACTGTATAGATACAGACACAGATAGAGGTACAGGCAATGGCATTGTATTACACCCCTAGTCTAGCTAACTGGCTCGTTATTATTGTACGTCATGATAGCTACCAATTTTTAGGGTAGTTAATTAAGTTTCCATCCAACCAAAATATTAGACTAAGTAACAGTGGAGCTTTTATTTTTCTGATGGTTAATATGATAAAATGATTTGACCGCCTCTGGGTCAGGCTTACAAAGCTAAAACAAGTTTCAAGTATGAAAGTGTAATTTAATGCGCAGTGAAGGGAGCGAGCTTGAAAGCCGCCACTGAGTCAGCTCTATGGACTTCCGGGGGGTAGAAGTTCACTGCAACAGCTTGCTTCCAGTATAGAGAAGAGTCATGATGCATGCCTTTCTCGTATGGTTTGCCAAGGTCACGGGAGTCCGCATGCCTTTGGCGATCCTACATAGGTAATGCCGTATCGTTCTTCGTCCACAGTGTTCACAATGCGGACTACTACATGCAGGAAGCCAAGAAACTAAAGCACAAAGCTGACGCGCTGGTAAGTTCAGTGTGTCCTTTACTCGTTTCTCTAGTGATGTCATCAGCTCACAGTTATTTCATTCAGACTTTAGGAACTGGTATAAAAGCATGAGGACAGAACCGCATCTTTTTGTCAATTTTATTTTAAACGAAAAGAACTTTCCCGAGCTAAAAGAAGCTTTTGGAAAGAGCTCTATTTAAGGACCTCAAAAAAAGAGGATCATGATTTACTAAACAGCCTGTCGCAGCTCTAATAATCCACTTCCAGCGGTTATATCCCAGAGTGTTGTCCTTTATAGAAAGGTATATGCAGTCTGTTATAAATCATCAGGGTGAAGTAAAAACCTGGTCATGAATACACAGTAAAGGGAATTGATCGCCCGTGTTGCAGTAGCGTAATTGCCGGAATGTAATGAATCTCGGGCTCATATTAAAGGGTTTATTCGGAAATTGATGGAACCTGTTCAGGGGGTGCCTGCTGAGACAAGTGGTCAGTAAATCTGTTTTACGTTCTCCCATGCATGAAGTACTAGGATTAGGAATTGTATTTACCAGGGCTGCAAAGGTTAGCACTATTGATGACTGTTAGATTAATGGAAACCTCGGTGTAGGGTTACCGTGGCAACAAAAAAAAAAAGTAAAGTGAATACGGACAAAACGATCACTTTGTCATTTGAATACTTATATATAACGGTCAAAAATGTTTTTGTTTTTTTTTAAAGATTGATGAAAGGTCTCTTTATCATTATATTTAATCCTTTTGAATGGATTAATGAATGTCAATCATCTGTAAAATGCAAGCCGTGAGCCTGCGACAGCTCGTTTGCATTTAGCACCACCCACAAAACTCCATAAATGGTAAAGCTCGCAGCGAGCTGAATGCACGTGATTGAAGAGGCAGAAGAGAACCTTACAGTATTTTGGCTCGATGTCTATACCCCGAAACTGATTATCTAGCACCGGAAAAGGCTCAAATCTAGAAACACTTGTGAAAAAGGTGTGCTGTGGTGATGGACAGCAAATACATCACTCCGAGAGACTGTTGTGTGTAATTGTATTGTCTTGTAAGTATCTCAGCGACCGTCTGACAGACATCCCTCACGGCGCCGCTCCTCAGCTCTACAGCTCATGTTTATAATTGAAATAAACGAGCGAGTTCAACCTGATGCCGTAATCCATCGACAAAATTGCCGTAATCAGAGCCAATTGTAGTATTTAAAGGCAATCAATAGGTCTACATTAGTTCGCCTTCTTATATATAAATGTGCTCTTGTAGGATACGGATGTTTTTTTTGTCATAAAAAAAATGCACATTTCTTGTTTAAATAAATAAACAGACAATTTCAATGTAATTTTATTTGTATCCAGCTCAGTAAATGAGGCCCAAGACTATTTTTAAAGTCAATTGCTTTCGTGAACATCTTCAGAAATTGAACTGCTTGTCTGTTCTTAACATCAGTCTTCTTTCTCATCCTGTCACGTTTGATTGCTGTCTCCTCTCTCCTCAACCCCCCTCCCCCCCCCCCCCCCCCCCCCCCCCCCCCTTTCCTCATACAGATGGAGAAGTTTGGCAAAGCTGTCAATTACGCAGACGGTGCGCTCTCCTTCATCGAGTGCGGGAACGCCATGGAAAGAGATCCGTTAGAGGCCAAGTCGCCTTACACCATGTACTCGGAGACCGTGGAGCTCATTAGGTCAGCGCTGCCAAAAGCCAGCTTCTCATCTCTCTCTCTCTCTCTCTCTCTATGTCTGTGTCTCGCTCCCTCTTTTCTCGCGCCCTCCGGCACGGCCACTCTACCTGCCGTGATTAAAATAAAAGCGATGATTGCCATTAGGGCCACCGCAAGGCAACTCCATGTTACAAGCCGTGCAATTAGCAGCCCTTGTTTTATTAATGTCACCGAGAATGAAAATAGATGGACCTCGAAGCTCATCAGCGCACTCTGCAAATCAGCTGGCGGCGATTGAAATCCGAGCTCAGAGGAAACCATGTGGGGTCGTGTGTTCACGCACACACAAACATGCACATGCACGCGCAGAATGATCACTACGCTATAAGCCCCCATAAAACAGGGTTGCTTTAGATCATTAAAGCATTTCATTTATGCAGAAAAAGATTTTTTGTTCATTCTCCATTCTGTAATCATCATAACATCACAGCACGGTCTTCTAAGCCGTGCTCCATAGGAGGAATGAAACTATATAAAGCGATATTAGCTTTTCTCACTACTTTTGCTCACTCGTTTCCTTCAGGTACGCGATGAGATTAAAGAACTTCACCAGTCACTCAGCCACGCTGGCGGAGAAGAAATTAGCGGTGCTCTGGTGAGTCTAAATGTTTATGCGCTTTCTCTCCGAACCATTCTCAGCACGCATGCAGTCCATATACGCTGTCCTGTACTACAGAGTATTACAGATGTCTGAAAGGTTCGATTCTCACTGGTCTTGAGGTGTTTGTGAAGTTGTGAAGTCCAGAACAGCACTAAAGCCAGCTGTAAGCCGTACAGCACATTTATTAACTGTGAAATATTTTCGGAAGAGATTACACATATTTGCACCCACCCTTCATTTCCACACTAAAATTTCCATAACTTTCTATATTTTCCATATTTATACAGCTCAGGTTTCTTATTTTTTTATATTTTTCTTATATTGTATATTTTGTATTCTAGACATATTATTCATTCTTAGCTAAAATTACTTTCTATTATATTTCATTTTTATTCATATTTATTTCCTATTAATACTCTTTTATTTTAAGGTCACTGGCCGTCGTCTAAGCATTTCACTGCATATCGTACTGTGCATGAATGTGTATGTGGCAAATAAAAATTTTCATTTGAGACAGATCTACAGTATAACATGGAAGGAATTTCAAATTTTTTTGGTATTCAAAGTGTTGCGATGACGTCAATTTAATTAACATTTAAGGAGGTCAGGATAATGTTGGTCTTATGTTGTTTTGTTTTGTTTTTTAAATAAGAATGAGTAATAATAATACTTTGCTGGAATGATATTGGAACGGCGCAGATTACATGATGGTGGATTAACAAATGTACATGACACGACTTAAAAACTGCCTGAGCAGGATTCAGGATCATCGAACGCATTAGAAATGATGCACTTGATGCTTTTGATGTGCCACTTAAATACCAAGCAACAGCAATTTAAAGAAAAATATTAAGTTAAAATATTAAGCAGCCAAAAGTGTAAAAAAATATATATATATTAAAAAAAAAACCTGCTTAATATGCGAGATCTGTTCTGTGAAACTGGATGTTTTTGCATCTTGGACGCCGGACGTTGTGCAAACACCATATTAGAGCAATTTGGGAGCTAAGATCCACCTCAATTAAGCAGAAAGGTAACATTACAACTGCTAAGAAATGCGTGACATGAGATACACACGCTGTGTTTTATATGTTAAAGGTTAACATTTTGTGGAGTTTTTTTAGGTTGTACATATTATTACAACGCTCATTCATCGTTAAGGTTCCTGCCTGGAGAGCTTTCATTTTACGCTGAAGGTGTCTTTGCTATATCATAATAAGCTGCATTTTTTATGTCTGTTCCAATTTCAAGAAAGACACAACTTACAGTAGATACCAGTGCTGCCATTTTAGTGGTGAGAATGACTTGGTAGGAGTCAGGGGTAGCTCAGTGGTGAAGGCTTGAGACTACTGATCAGAAGGTCCCAATGTTCAAACCCCAGCACCACCAGGTTGCCACTGTTGAGCCCTTGAGCAAGTCCATTAAACCTTATCTGCTCATACAGTATAGTACTGTATGTGTAACAAGATAAACGTAAGTCACACTGCACGAGAGCCAAATGCCGAAAAACGTAAATAGTATGTTTCATGACATTAAACTAATCGCTAGTATTTATCACTTTCATACTGAATATATAGTACAGATGTTCAATGTTGAAACACAATGTTATTGGAAACTTTTACCGTGGTAAGAGTAATTCCATTTTATATCAGGACACATCAGAACACCCAGCCTACAGTATATTCCTATAACTGTACCCTCCTTTTATTAAACTCTTCCTTTTGTTTTATTACTTACTTTATTCCTTTATTACCTATAAAACAAAAGACACACTCCTTTCTGCTTTAGATTTTGACAAAGTCATCAGGATCATCCAGTAGATGCCCCTCTGTGTTTGAAAGGCCTATTGTCTGGCAGGATGAAAATCCAGAGTGCAACACAACTTGCCAGCCGTCAGCAGCCTGATGTGCCACTTTACCGTTGCTCCACTTTGTCTAAATCTCCCCTCAGCCATCACCCGTCTACAACCGGCCCTATCTGGGAGCTTTAAAACTCCGCTAAAGCACTTAATCAGCTTAGAACGGATCATTATTCTTGTATTTCATTAAGCTGTTAGCGGATAATGAAAGATTTCCGTGCCGCTGCAGTGGGGATGTGTACTCGAGGCCAGATAAACGACATCCATGCGCCAATCTGCCTGCCACATCACCAACACTTGTTTATGTTGGATGTCAAGGTTAGATTTGCGCTCCGGGTGGAGGACAGTCAACATTCTTGATTGATATGTAACTTCCAGCTTTCAGTGCTTTTGTTAATTAAAGGCATATCGTTTTTAAAGTAGGCGTTCAAAAGCACCTTCAGGTAGATTTCAGAGATGTGGTTCAATTTCAGGCGCACTTTGAGCAACTCGCATATCGATCTTTAGAATTAACATGCATTGGTCGTGGAGCGTTTTTGTTTAAACGTCTTGGTCTGTTTTGACTTTGCCATTTCCGACAAGCGCCACTGGAAATTAGCGCTTGTCTCATTTCCTTCCTAAAGAGAGCAATGCGACAGCGCTGTTAAGTATAAAATTTAATTATTGAATCTTTCTGCTGTTCGTCAACATTGGGAGAGACACAACATTTACATACGTATATAGAGTGTAAGAATGTTTTCTACAGTAGTTCGTTCTCAGAAAATGAGATATTTACTGTAGGTTTTAAGCCATATGCCCTGAGTAAACATATACACACGTGGACAAAATTGTTGGTACCCTTCGGTCAATGAAAGAAAAACTCACAATGGTCACAGAAATAACTTTAATCTGACAAAAGTAATAATAAATAAGAATTCTATGAATGTTAACCAATGAAAGTCAGACATTGCTTTTCAACCATGCTTCAACGGAATTATAAAAAAAAAAGGAACTCATGGAACAGGCCTGGACAAAAATGATGGTACCCCTAACTTAATAGTTTGTTGCACAACCTTTTGAGGCAATCACTGCAATCAAACGATTCCTGTAACTGTCAATGAGACTTCTGCACCTCTCTGCAGGTATTTTGGCCCACTCCTCATGAGCAAGCTGCTCCAGTTGTTTCTGGTTTGAAGGGTGCCTTTTCCAGACAGCATGTTTCAGCTCCTTCCAAAGATGCTCAATAGGATTGAGGTCAGGGCTCATAGAAGGCCACTTTAGAATAGTCCAATGTTTTCCTCTTAGCCATTCTTGGGTGTTTTTAGCTGTGTGTTTTGGGTCATTGTCCTGTTGCAAGACCCATGACCTGCGACTGAGACCCAGCTTTCTGACACTGGCCAGCACATTTCTCTCTAGAATCCCTTGATAGTCTTGAGATTTCATTGTACCCTGCACAGATTCAAGACACCCTGTGCCAGATGCAGCAAAGCAGCCCCAGAACATAACAGAGCCTCCTCCATGTTTCACAGTAGGGACAGTGTTTTCTTCATATGCTTCATTTTTCCATCTGTGAACATAGAGCTGATGTGCCTTGGCAAAAAGTTCAATTTTTGTCTCATCTGTCCATAGGACATTCTCCCAGAATCTTTGTGGCATGTCAACATGTAGTTTGGCATATTCCAGTGTGGCTTTTTTATGATTTGTTTTCAACAATGGTGTCCTCCTTGGTCGTCTCCCATGTAGTCCACTTTGGCTCAAACAACGACGGATGGTGCGATCCGACACTGATGTTCCTTGAGCATGAAGTTCACCTTGGATCTCTTTAGAAGTCTTTCTGGGCTCTTTTGTTACCATTCAGATTATCCGTCTCTTTGATTTGTCATCAATTTTCCTCCTGCGGCCACGTCCAGGGAGGTTGGCTACAGTCCCATGGATCTTAAATTTCTGAATAATATGTGCAACTGTAGTCACAGGAACATCTAGCTGCTTGGAAATGGTCTTATATCCTTTACCTTTAACATGCTTGTCTATAATTTTCTTTCGAATCTCCTGAGACAACTCTTTCCTTCGCTTCCTCTGGTCCATGTTGAGTGTGGTACATACCATGTCACCAAACCACACAGTGACTACCTGGAGCCCTATATATAGGCCCACTGACTGATTACAAGATTGTAGACACCTGTGATGCTAATTAGTGGACACACCTTGAATTAACATGTCCCTTTGGTCACATTATTTTCAGTATTTTCTAGGGGTACCATCATTTTTGTCCAGGCCTGTTCCATGAGTTTATTATTTTAAATAATTCCGTTGAAGCATGGTTGAAAAGCAATGTTTGGCTTTCATTGGTTAACATTCATAGAATTTTTTAAAATGATTACTTTTGTCAGATTAAAGTTATTTATGTGACCATTGTGAGTTTTTCTTTCATTGACTGAAGGGTACCAACAATTTTGTCCACGTGTGTATCAAATACAGTACTGTACAAAAGTCTTGCCCCCTCACCCTATAATTTATTCATAGGTATTTTACTTTTTGTAGCTCTAATGTAATCCTGAGGAATTGTTCTCCAGGCTTTCTGAAGCACTTTCTGGCTCTTGTTTTTAGCCCAGTCCTTGTACAGTCATGGCCAAAAGTTTTGAGAATTACATGAATATTTGAAATTGGAAAAGTTGCTGCTTAAGTTTTTATGATAGCAATTTGCATATACTCCAGAATGTTATGAAGAGTGATCAGATGAATTGCATAGTCCTTCTTTGCCATGAAAATTAACTTAATCCCGAAAAAAACTTTCCACTGCATTTCATTGCTGTCATTAAAGGACCTGCTGAGATCATTGCAGTAATCGTCTTGTTAACTCAGGTGAGAATGTTGACGAGCACAAGGCTGGAGATCATTATGTCAGGCTGATTGGGTTAGAATGGCAGACTTGACATGTTAAAAGGAGGGTGATGCTTGAAATCATTGCTCTTTCATTGTAAACCATGGTGACCTGCAAAGAAACGCGTGCAGCCATGATTGCGTTGCATAAAAATGGCTTCACAGGCAAGAATATTGTGGCTACTAAGATTGCACCTAAATCAACAATTTACAGGATCATCAAGAACTTCAAGGAAAGAGGTTCAATTCCTGTTAAGAAGGCTTCAGGGCGTCCAAGAAAGTCCAGCAAGCGCCAGGATCGTCTCCTAAAGAGAATTCAGCTGTGGGATCAGCGTGCCACCAGTGCAGAGCTTGCTCAGGAATGGCAGCAGGCAGGTGTGAGCGCATCTGCACTCACAGTGAGGTGAAGACTTTTGGAAGATGGCCTGGTGTCAAGAAGGGCAGCAAAGAAGCCACTTCTATCCAAAAAGATCATCAGGTACAGATTGATCTTCTGCAAAAAGGACTGGGGCAAAGTTATATTCTCGGATGAAGCCTCTTTCCGATTGTTTGGAGCATTTAGAAAAAGGCTTGTCCGGAGAAGAAAAGGTGAGCGCTACCATCAGTCCTGTGTCATGCCAACAGTAAAGCACCCTGAGACCATTCATTTGCTTCTCATCCAAGGGAGTGGGCTCACTCAAAATTTTGCCCCAAAACACAGCTATGAATAAAGAATGGTACCAAAACACCCTCCAACAGCAACTTCTTCCAACAATCCAACCACAGTTTGGTGAAGAACAATGCATTTTCCAGCACGATGGAGCACCGTGCCATAAGGCAAAAGTGATAACTAAGTGGCTCGGGGACCAAAACGTTGAAATTTTGGGTCCATGGCCTGGAAACTCCCCAGATGTTAATCCCATTGAGAACTTGTGGTCAATCCTCAAGAGGCGGGTGGACAAACAAAAACCCACCAATTCTGACAAACTCCAAGAAGTGATTATGAAAGAATGGGTTGCTATCAGTTAGGATTTGGCCCAGAAGTTGATTGAGAGCAGCCCAGTTGAATTGCAGAGGTCCTGAAAAAGAAGGGCCAACACTGCAAACACTGACTCTTTGCATAAATGTCATGTAATTGTCGAGAAAAAGCCTTTGAAACGTATGAAGTGCTTGTAATTATATTTCAGTACATCACAGAAACAACTGAAACAAAGATCTAAAAGCAGTTTAGCAGCAAACTTTGTGAAAATGAATATTTGTGTAATTCTCAAAACTTTTGGCCACGACTGTACATGACTAGTCTTTTTTTGTTTGTTAAGCCACACAGTGACCTATGAATCATTCAAGCACAGAAAACATCTAATTTAGGGCATGGACCGGTGAGAAACAGGTGCAGATGATGACAGGTGATCAGGCCGGTGATTAGTATACTGGTGATGCTCTCAGGTGATGCTGAGTGGTTAGAACAGACGAGAGGGGAAACGAGGTCGCTGCTGAGGTTGTTACATGAACAACCAGCTTTTAAATTGTATATTTAGGCACTTTGTAGCACTAAAACAATTGTTCCCATTTCTTTTATATCCTCCTGAAACCCAGACTCTACTGTTGTGTACAGTACAAAACAAAGTTGGGACAAAATCGTCATATCGTCATATGAGGACATTCAGGTCTCAAGAGGATTAAATCTACATAATCTAATTTCATATGAAGAAATGTAGCTGTAGACCAACATTTGCACCAATGTTTTCTCTACTCCTACATGATATTTCTTGTTGATATTGACTGTCAACATTGCTGTAAAATGGTGAGCCAGAAACGTTCAACCTACAACTTGGCACAAGAAGTCAAATATATCTCAATAGAAACCTATTCGAAGCGTGTCCTTTAACACTGCCTGGAAATGTCCCGTAGTTTACAAAGAAATGTCGCACCCTGTTACGAAACGTGACCTAGATCGGAGTGTCCATGAGTACACAGTGTTACAGCTCCAACACAAGACGGAGTCTGCACTTTATTAGAATTGACAGAGCGCTAGTTCAGTTTCATGGGGCGGTGCATATGTCCTGAGCATCTGGTGTCTCACAAGCATTAGACTGAAAGGTCAGTCACTCCACGCTACTGGCTGTGTCCTCGCCAACACGCTCATGCATGCACACCAGGATGGGGGTTTGTTTACCTGTTCTGAAGTCACATCCTATGAAGAACATTCCTCAAGAAGCCTGCCAGTGTTTACTCCTGTTTGTTTCCGTTGTTTTGCATAACCGCAGCACGTATTTCCTTTCTCGACAGCAATCGGTGTTTATCCCTGCTGTACTTGCGGATGTTCAAACTGAAAAAGGATCACGCGATGAAGTATTCACGCTCCTTAATGGAGTACTTCAAGGTGAAACCTGCATTCTATTGTTCAATTTAAATGAATATATTTTGGACATAGCATTTAATTATGTATTTTGTATGCCATTAATTGTTTGGTTATTGTACTATTGCATAATACCATTAATTATCTGATCCTATTGTTCAACGAGCTCTTTAATGTGGTCTGTCTTTTGTTTTTTGCTCTAAAGAATTCAGCGAAAAGTTCTCAAGCACCTTCACCATGGGGCTCAAATGGAAAGTATGTCCTTTCTGTATATCCCAAATGCAGCATCATTATTTTCCTACCACTGCTTGCTAATGACGACTAAACATACAACTGTAACTTGGAAGTTGGAATTTCTTTGGAATGATAGGACAGTCAGACTACATACTGACATGTAATGTTGTTAAATGAGTCATACTGTATATAGTATCAGTATTTGCTCTAGATCAATTAAAATGCCGCCCTATTAGCTCGTTAAATCTGTAACACTGGCTGGCTAGATTGTTACAAATTGTTACAAAAAAAATAATAACCACTTAGGCGTCTATTTTGTTTCCACAATGCCAAAAAAAAGGGAAAGAAAATGTAATGGTGGTACAAGTTACGAGATCCTACTTCCAAGTTAGATCAAATACATCATTTCTCATGTGCTGTTTGTTTTTGTTGTTGTTGTTGTTGTTGTTGTTGTTTTGTCTGTAATAGTACAAATCGTAATAGCTAAGTACTGTATATCACACGATAAGATGAAACTACAGTTATGTCTGTATTTTTATTTATTATTATTGTTCCGCATTTTTTTAAAAAATGCGAACTAAACTTATGAATATGGAACTGAGGAAACAGCAGGCTACACAAACTTTTAGCTAAACAGCTTTTCCTAAAGTATCAGCCACCTAGTGCACCGGGAAGGTACTGCAGGCAAGCCAGGAATTTTTATTTATTTATAATAATAATAATAAATAATAAATAAACATCCTCTAGGTACTCCAAGTTTTTTTCTCATGGTTCTCCGGTTTCCTCCCACAGTCGAAAGACATGCAGATTAATGTGATTGGTGTTTCCTGAAATGTGCGAATGAGCATGTGAGTGTGTTTATGTTCGTGTGTGTGTGTGTGTGTGTGTGTGTGTGCCCTGCGATGGATTGGCACACTGTGCCCAAAGTCTCCTGGGATAGGCTGCAGGCCCACCGTGACCCTGTATATACAGTAGGATAAGCAGTATAGACGACGAACGTATGAATAAATAACTCCTTTCTTTAAAAAAAGTAATCAGACGTAATGAAGCCATGGGACGTATGTGATGGGTTATTCGTCCTTCATCTTAATCGCATCCGGTGTTCGCAGAAAAACAGATGAGCTCTAAGAGGACAGGAGCGTAGCTCATCCATGCCAACGCCATAGCAACCTAATGTTTGGTCCAGGCTGGGAAGGCATGCTCTGTGTATGTGTGGCTGAGTAAAAGAGAGTGTGTGGCCTCTGGCTGGACGCTACACGGGCCTGCTGCTCTGCGGCCATTGCACCTGTCAAAACCAATTAGCTTCGGCAGCCTGAGCCCTCCAGCCTTCTCTGCTACCTTTACCAGTGAAGAGAGCGTTCTAATCTTCCCCTACATACTGATCAACACCAGCTTACTTACACACACTCGCCTGCTCTCTCTCTCTTACACACACACACACACTCATGCACATGCATATCTCCTCCCCACGCTCTCTCGTCTGCACTCTGTTTACCTTCTTTACCGTCATGAATCTTTTCTCTCTTTCCTGCTGTCCTCGCTGTCTCTCTCTCCTTCACTGATGGTCTGTTTATTTGAGTAAAAACCTGCATTGCCCCAAGAATGGGCCATGCTGTTGACAGGGAACATAATTTAGCCCTGCAGGGTGCGAATGCGGTTCAATTTATCGCTGGATTACAGGCAACGTGGCTTGATTGTTTAGGTTTAAGCACTGAAAGACGGATGTGTGTGTGTGTCAGTCGGGAGGAGGACGGCGTCGCTGTGCTTATGTGCTAGAAAAACTCCAGGCTTGATGTTAATAACGTTTTACATGAAGCTAAACAGCTAAGCTAGTCAGGGAATTGCTTTTTGTTGTTGTTGTTGTTGTTGTTAAATGCTAAACACATTTCTTTCATGCAAATCACGGTGCCTATATAGTTTTAAGATTAAATATAGGCACCTTGCCTCATGGAACTCGGATTTGTTTTTGTCGTAATTTGGTGTAAAAATGTCCCAATCTCACATTAGCTAAGATAAACGTTCCGTCTTCGCTCCTGTCAGGACCACAGGAACACCGTCTCCCATGTCCCTGAGTCCCTCCCCCATCAGCTCGGTCAACAGCAACGCCGGAGCCATGGTTTCTTCCTCCTCGTCCTCTTCCTCGTCCTCAGGCAGCGTGGCCATCCCGCAGCGCATCCACCACATGGCCGCCAGCCACGTCAACATCACCAACAACATCCTGCGCAGCTACGAGCACTGGGACACGGCCGACAAGCTGGCCCACGAGAGCCAAGGTACAGACTCTGCCAAAATGTTTCAAGGACTGTGATTTTGAACGCAGACATTAAAGTATTGATTAATACTGACGCCGCAGGTTTCGTGATCGTAAATCCTGTTATGTACAGTAAGTGACGTGCCGTCTGATTCATGGAGCCACAACTGAGTGATCCTACAAAAACAACGATTAAAAAGAAGGTCAAACACAAAGAGAAGGTCATATTCATTAATATGGGAGTGTACTGGATTTAACAGGGTGCTCATGTAAATAAAAAATGGTTCATATATTCATCATATATTATATCGAGACATAAAATTAACCAAGCAAAAAAAATTGTCATTATCATATTAATATTAACACAATTTGTTTTGACTCACCGTGAGTTGAAGATCATTATCCGTACTGACGGTTTTGATAAAGAAACCGCAAGGTCATGTTGAAAAGTGTGAATTAAAATTAGCAGTTGGATTCTTGAGTGATGGGAAACTGGCATCATTCAAGAATCACGGCACTCGCAACTACACAAAGTTAAAATCTCAAAGTCGTTCTGTCATAAACATGAAATGTGTTTTGGTGTAGAAAATTGTCAACATAGGAATTTTTCCGATAAAAGTCTCCGGCGCAAACATTGTTGTACTCTGAGATTCGTGAATATCTTTGCAGAAAGGCATCTACTTTGAATAAATCTTTTATTTTTCCGATTCTTAGGGAATCACTTTACATTTATTCATTTCGCAGACGCTTTTATCCAAAGTGCCTCGCGAGCGAAGGAGCGCACAATTCATTCTGTTAGTTGCACAGTTGAGGGTTAAGGGCCTCGCATTCATCCTCGACAAGCCGCAAAGTACCGGAGTGCTTCCCACATCAGCGTGCCACTCGCTCATTAGGCCTGATTGGTCTTCTTTTACATCTTATCTACATCTGTCAGAGGGTGAAAAGAGAACTGGCCCCTTTCACACATTAGCCTTATCAGTGAGGGAGCATTTGTATGGATCACTGGAGACAGAGAGTGCCTGCATAGCGCTGCAGGTTTGATGGGGCTTCCTCTGTCATTTCCTCTCCCTTGTTCCTCTAGAGAAGGCTAATTAAAAAGCACAGGGATGCTGAATGTCACATGTGAGGTCTGTCTGCTTCTGAAGGCTTAGGTCTGACCCTCTCTCTCTACTCTCTCTCGCTCTCCCACCCCCCCACCCCCCTTCACTGTCTTCTTTTGTAATTAAGTAAATTAGGGCACTGAATTTAGCCAGAAGTACAGTGCTCCAAGCTCAGATGTATACAGCCAAGAGGATTCAGCGTTCTAGATAGCTTACTTTACAGTTATAGTTAATAAATAGATATAATAATACATTTTAATTGCTGCTTAAAAACTAAATGGTATTTTATAAAGGTATAATTTTAACCCTTGCAACATATAATTCAATAAGAGCCAAGGTCCTATAAAGAAATAGGCCCTTATTATTATTATTATTATTATTATTATTATGGAAATTAATGGTATGCAATTTACTAGATGTGGCTCTGCGTTTATATAAAAGGAAAGCAAAAAAATTCTAACATTTTTGGAAAGCCCAGCAGCTTTTTTTTTTTTCTTCTTTTTTTAAACAAGTAACTATACAAACATACAGTATGTAAGCAGTTACATTATCTTTGGGCACAGTCAGGGCTTGTCTGGCATAGTTGAAAATCTGGATTTTTTCATAATCATGTGCAAAAAATGTAATGTAATGTGCAAATTAGTATGCTAATTAGGATTTTTTTTTTTTTTTTTTTTTTAGCTGTAAGGTTAAAATATTTATGTTTAAATGAGAGGTTATGTTGGAGGGGTGCCAATATTTTTGAAACCAGTGTTTTACAGAAGAATAAAAAAAACATCCAATTGAAAGCTTTAAGGTTAAAAAATATTAGCTTAGATGAAGGGTGCCAAAAAATTATTAATTAATAATAAAATCAATGTTTTACACAAAAATACACCAAATTTAAAAATATTGTGGTTAAATAAGTAGATTATGTACTCGTTTAAAACCAAAATGGTACTCAGTTAATGCTTTATTCACACATTTATTTAATGTTGCCATTTATAAAAGGTAATTTAATAATATATTTTGGTACACTTTTAATAATTTATTACAGCCTATTTTGCAGTGAAAATGCACTACTGTAATTGAAAACCTTTTAAAGGTTACAAATATTCTGTTAATGTGAAACTATACAGTTGTTTAAACTTCAAACATGTTTTTTGCAATTTATTAATTGAATACTTTTTTTTTTTTATCTTTGCTCTTCACAAAGGGTGCCAATAATTCTGACTAATCCTAACTAAAGATCTTTTGTTTTTGTTTTGACTCAGAGTTCTTTCAGGAGTTGGACTCAGTGATGGAGCCCCTGACGCAGCACAGCAGCATGACTGACCTGGTGCGCTACATCCGCCAAGGACTGCACTGGCTCCGCATCGAGGCACATTTGTTATAGTGCTGGAGCTTTTCACTGTGCTCTCTCTCTCTCTTTCTCTCTCTCTCTCTCTCCATTTCTTGTGCTCTCCTTCTCTCTTGCTCTCCCTCCTGACACTCCTTCCATCACTTCCTCCTTCCACCAGCACTGCCGTCTCAGAGCTGCTCCTACGCAAACAAAGCTGAGGAACGAGTGGAACACAAGGTGCCGTATGACTTCCTGGAGATCTAGAGCACATTGTGAAAGACTGCCAAGACTGTCATTGTGTTCAGAACAAAAAACAGAAGAAAAAAAAAAAAGAAAGAAAGAAAATACACTTCGGCTCGCAGCTGTTACAGGATGTGTCGAGCCATGTGACTCAACCGGGGCAGAAGCTTGAGACGGGACAGTATCTTAGTTTTTGAATCTGCGCTCTCGTATTTGTACAGTGTACATTATTTCCTATAAAGTGAAAGCAAGGGCGAACAAATGCCCGGTGTGCAATCCTTCTCTATGTCAGTATTGTTTCTTTGTATTACATGTCGATGGCTTTATAAAAACGATTGTAAAGGACTGGGGTTCAAAGGAGTAGCAAAAAAAAAAAAAAAAAATGGAAAAAGTCATCCATCGTTTAAAGGAAAACTCCACCCTGAATGACTTAAATATTAATATTTAAAATTAACTCTTGGTTTTTAATGATATCAAATATTTATTTGGTCAAGTCTTTTCTTAAATGGTCTTGAACCTTTTCCTACATTACCCACAATGCCATTTGATTGGTGCCAGTGTGAATTCGACTATGCTGGTGGTTCCGTGGTTCACTGCCGGGCAACAGATAGACATCCGTCGTTCTGGTTCAACACCTTCACCACTGAGCCCCTTATCTAAAGACTGCGATGCGGCGCTTTAGTATTTTAGTCTTACCAGCTCTTTTAACTCCTTATCTGTACGTTCTTCTCCAGGGTTTCATGCTAACACCATCACATTAGTCATCTTATAGATCACTAAATAGGTGAGTCGCTGGCATCACTTGGCGGTGGTTGTACGGTATAATGTTTGTTTTGTTCCTCTCTCTACGTTGGAGTGATTAAAAATATGAAATCGAAGATGAAAGATTTTTTTTTTTCCCTTTGTTTTCTTTTTCTCTCTCTCTCTCTCTGTTGCATCTTGTCGGCAGCTTTTAATCAGCTCTGCTAGCAACGTCTTGATGTGACGTTCAGCTCAGCATGAACTCTCGCAGGAATAACGAAAACGCCGCATCAACCAACAAATCACCACAAGAATCGCCAAACACATCAGAAATATTTCCAAATAAATAAATGAAAACAGGCTTCAGGGTGGATTTTTCCTCTGAATTCCCCTTTTTAATTGCTGTACTTTCTACAGTGCCATAATAACATCCAATAATAAGTAGCACTCCTTATGGCTTTATTCCAAAATCTGATTATTGTGAGGGGACCACATGCTTCAAAATTGTCCGAGAGTGTTTAACGGACTTCCCCAGAACACACACACACACACACACACACACACACACACACACAGAGGACATCAGCGTCTCCTTGACACAACGGCCCTTTTATCTTTCCGATATGTACCATACTGACTGTGTTCTATATGACGACTCTTTTACTATTCGATGTTTGCATGTTCACAGAGGGTGTTATTAGATAGTTCTAAGAGAGTCCAAACATCATGAATAATTATTCAAAATTCTGTGCTGGTTTTTTTTTTTTTTTTTTTCTCCTTTTTTTCTGTCGCATCATGCCGATTTTTCTGGGCAGGCAGCTTTTAAATCCATCTCTGTTGTTTTGACTTGCAAAAAGTTTAGTGCCTACTGTAGTACTTGCCCCATGCCCCCCTAAAGAAATAATAATAATAATAATATAATAATTTGATCTGTAGCTTACATAAACAAACTTGTAGCTCACAAATGTCAAAGTGTCTTGACACTTTTTTTTTTTTTTTTCCGTAGTGGACTCTTTATCGCCGATCACTTTGTGTTTTATTATCGGTAGTATGCTGTTGACATGCTGTCAGCAAGATGTTTCCCCATGCTCTTCTGTTCCGATTTATCAGCGTAGGCGTGCATGACCGTGTGAAAGGTGCGCGTGATCGGGTGACCGTGGTCGGATTCTCAGCGCCAGCATCAGTTCCATTAAGCTCCTAGGTTTCACTGAGAGTCTTGACATGAGTGTGTGTGAAAGAGAATGAGAGAGAGAGAGACAGAGAGAAGTGTGTGTGTGTGTGTGTGGGTCTGGGTGTGTGTGTGAAAAAGTGACTTTCACTAAGAATATACAAAAGTGCCTGCGTATGCAATGAGAATTTATTAGAGTTTATATTTAAGAACGAGAGCGAATTGAAAAATCTTTCCATACCATATTGGTATATTCGATTTTTTTTTTCTTTTTCATACAATCACAATTATTTATTTGTGTGCTTTGTACTAGCGATGGTGAAACCTGGGGTGTTTTTTTTGTTTGTTTTTCGTGTTAACAAATTTCAAATGTTGCGATAATGAAATTGAAATATTTCCGATTGCATTTATGCTCTGATGATGCTAGAAATTGTCTCAACATTATTAAACATTATTCAGAATCGTCCACCAGACAGATGTGCTAATTAAAACATTGTTTTAAGACATATCAAAATCAAAGCTGCTCTGTTTAACGTCTTATACTCTTTCAACTCTCACTAAGTACTATAGTATATTTCTTTCACTTCTATTGAACATTGACAGAAGAATTATGATCGTTAAAATCAACGACCAAAGTGTGCATGTGAGATCAGTGTCAATATTCAGCGTATATCGGAGCCGGTCGCGATTTTTACTGTCTGTGTATCTTTATAGCGAGCTGTATATTTTATCACACAGCAATCCACTAATCCACATATAGTGCAATATAAATACTACCGATTCAGCTTCATAATCTCAAAATAGCTTTCCATAAAAAGTAGTGCACCACAAAACACTGACTCAGTTGCTTCATGCGCCGGCTTATCTGTTTCAAATCCACAGCAAATTTGTCTTTACAATTATTTGAAGCGCCATGCAAAAGTGTTGAGCCACACCTCAATTTCTTCATGGTCAATTAAATTCAGTGATGTAGATTAAATTAAAGGAGTATGAACAAGTTTTTTACTGTAAGTGCCTAAAGATACAATTTAAAAAATGTAACAAACTCAGCAGCGACCTTGTTTCCCCTCTCATCTGTTCCAGCATTCAGCCTCTCCAGAGTACTAATCACCAGCCTGGTCACGTGTCATCATCTCATCGTTATTCATATGTTAATGTGTGCTTTAACAAACAAACAAAAAAACATTTCTCTGCAAATTTTCAGGTACAGGAACTGGAGTTAAAATGAGCGCCAAAAAAGTCCTTATAATATGAATTATTATATATACTATATAAAAAAATACAACAACAACAACAAAAAAAATCATGCTGTTTGGAAACAAAACATGGGAAACGAGAGATGGCAACTTTTGCACAGTATTGCATATAAAGGAATGATATCATATTTGTGTCTAGGACAGTTCAAATCTGAAAATATTTAAAAATGAGAAATTTCACTATTAGTCGAGCTTAAAGGTGGGTCTATTTCAATCTGAAAAGAAATACAGTACATTACACCAGTGTTAGTCATTTTAATGGAAACATGTACATTTAAGCATAAAACTATATGTCTGATTACTTCTTGCATATCTGTACATAAATTAGTGTTACATAATTACACATTACACATTACATTGCTGATAAAGAGCTAACTGTCGCTTCCAGCAAGTTAATGTTAGCATTGCTTAATTATTTACAGCATTAAATTTAATTGACAGTTCAACTGGGTACATACTGTGTAGTACTAAACCATACGTGTCTAACATCACTGTAGATATATGCTTTGATTTGTTTGCGCACTCTAAAACCAACTCATTCTCCCTATGACTCTTGGGTACTTAATTTCTGGCCTAATATAGAACATATAGAATATATAAAACTTGGATTTTCAACATTATTTTACTATATATTTGTATTTAGGGTTCTGGTTCTTTTATAATACCTGAAAACCATAACCTGTGATTTTAAATTAGATGTTTTTTTAGTAGCTTTTAATGGCAAATTCCAAACAAAGAAAATATATCAGGTCGTCCTTTCACGGGGAGATCTTCGCCCATCCTGGTTGAGAGGTGGTGTATAATAAACAAGAGCTGGCTGGTGGGTGGGACGTGTCAAGTGAGCAAATTGAGAAGAAAATTGGCAAAAATTTACATTTTCTAAATGCGCAACAAATTTTTTATTTTTTTTTTAATGTGAAAAATATTAAAATTTCATATTCAGATACCTCCAAAGCTCAATAGACCTGTGCTCCAAAGTCGCTTAACAAATTTCAACTTTCCACAAATTCTCCAAAAAGAATGCATGCATTGCTTTTCAATATGTCATAAAGCAAGTGTATAAAAAAGCATTGCTGGTGGTATTGACAATAAATATTTATGGTATTTATTTATTTATTTATTAACATAGAATAATTTCGAGACCAGTTTCTGACCTCATCAGAGCATCAGCGTTTTTGTACATATGTATTTTTTACATCAATGTCAATCACGATGCCTCGGGACTAAAGGAAGCATGTGAGGAAAAACATGGAGCAGTTTTTTTTTTTTTTTTTTTTTTTTTTTTCGTCTTCTTATGTACAGTACAGAGTGGTGCTCTATCATTTGTGTGTTTGGTGTTAAACGTTGTGTCAGGTCGAGGTGTTGCGTTTGACCTTACTCAATCTCTTGCCTTGAAGCGGTCGCAGATTTACATAAGCTCTTATCCGCTGTGGTTTATTATTCAGAAACCCTCCTGCTACTTCATTACATTTCAATTCAATTTATTTCAAGCATCATTTAGAGTGTGGGTTGTTGTTTGTTTTTTGTTTTTTTTTTCTTTTCCATTTCTGTAAAGCGGTGTGTACAGCTTATCAACACTAAAGGGATTTTTCAGAAAAGAAAAGCAGTCTGTTTTTAAAGGGATTGTTTGACATTTTTTCCAACAATATCGTTAGTGAGTTTGCGCGTGCTGTTGCGACAGTTTCTGAGCTTACAGTAGCATAATGAAAGGAAGCCTAAAATAGCTCATAGTTTTAAAAAAAGAGATCACTTTCCAAGGAATATTGCATTAATTTCTTCATTTTATAAACATTTTCCCATAAAGTTAATCCACCATGGGTTTTTTTTTCTTTTTTTCTTTCTTTCTTTGTTTAGTTTGTTTTTCTTGTAGCATCTCTATGATGGATTTCTTACATTCCCTACACATGATTAGCAGGATAAAAATGCTTCGTTCCATTGTAAATGTTCACACAACTGTATAACAAAAAAATATATAATTTTTGTTTAATCGATCTATCCATTATATCTGGATTCAGCTCAGCCTGACGTATAAATGTCCGCACTTTTTCATTATCGTGATTAACACTGCAGGAGGGGAAAAAAACGAGTGCAAACGGAATTTGGACAAAAATGTGGAACCATCCCTTTAATGTGAATTTTAAACGCCCATGGAATGGATCAAACATCTAATAAAGACTTTATGTAACAGAAAGCGGAGAGAGTGAAACCCCACATTTTGATAGCTTTGGGGGGGAAATCATAACTGGAGCAGTTTTCCAAAGAGATGTGGCTTTTAATTGGGCCGCATATAAAACTACGAGATGAGACGTGTTATCTTTTGGTCTTAGATCTCTATTATTTAGGGAAAGTTTAAAAGTTATACTTAATCCAATAGATGTTGAGATATATATGTATATCAAAATGTCAAAATCGTTCAAACGTTTAACGTTGCCACTTGAAATAGGAGAATTTCTTTCTTTTCTTTTTTTTTTTTTTTTTTTTTTTTACGTATTAAACCTACACTTAATAAAATAAATCCATGAAGTGCTTCACTGCTCCCCGTTTGCCTGAAGGATATGGCTTGATATAAAGAAAGAGCAGGGTTTCTACTCCAACTCAATAGCTTTTCGTCTCATTGGGGTCCTGACTATTTAAACTGTACAAATAATGTACACTTAAACTCCAATGACTGAAGATATCAATGTTCTGGCATGCTGTAGATTTTAGTCTTTCCTTTTTATTCTTGTTTTCTTTTTCTTTTCTTTGTACATAGCAGGGGCACCTGCACATTTCTACATGTATAGTTGTAAGAATTCATTTTCAAATGCGTTATGTATCAAAGAATCTTCCTGCCTGGTTAGCTTTGTATTTCAAATGTGTTGCACAAGTTCAGCTTTTTTTTATTCCTTTTTTTTTTTTTTTTTTTGCCTATTGTATGTTTATTTTATAATAAAATCGACAAATGTAATAAACAAAAAAATGAGATGTAGTTATGCTGTTTTTAAATGTTTAATGTCTGTATAAAAAAAAGCTGAATAAAAAAAATGGTATAAACCAGATTTGAGCGCTCTGAATTGTAAAACATTATTCATAAATGCTAGAGCAGGCATTTCCAGTTTAGGGGTTGTGACCTCATGTACTGTAAGGTTGTTTGATTTACAAATGAGGACATGGGAGAAAATCACAAGCTCCACTTTTGTTTTATTAATTTTTTACAAATGAATTTTACGCATATCACTCGAACTGCCAATCCATCCGTTATCTATAACGCTTATCCTGTATGGGGTCATGGCGGTCCCGGAGCCTATCCCAGGAAACTCGGGGCACATGGTGGGAACAACCGCAGGTCACAAGCAAAATACCTGCTCAAACACTACAGACAATTTGGAAGTACTAATCAGCTTATACCACATGTCTTTGGTCTGTGGGGGGAAACTGGAATCCCCAGAGGAAACCCCCCCCCAAGCACACGGCGAACATGAATAATCTACACACACAGACCAGAGACAGGAGGCAAACCCCCAACCCCTGGGGTGAGAGTCAACAGCGCTAACAACTAAGCCACTGTGATGCTGCTGGAACTATGAACATGGCTAGTCCATGCTGCTGTTTTAAAATCTTACTGATGTTAAAGATACAAAAATTGGTTGCTTACGATATGTAACAACCTCAGCAGCGACCTCGTTTCCCCTCTCGTCTGTTCCAGCCACTCAGTATTCAGCATCACCAGTACACAAATCACTGGCCTGAACATCTGTCATCATCTGCTCCTGTTTCTCACTGGTTCATGCCTTAAGGTACTGTAGATGTTTTTTTCCATGGATTCATAGGTCACTGTGCGGCTTAACAAACAAAAACATTCCTTTGAGACACTGCTCGAGTACAGGGACTGGAATGCAAATGAGCGCCAAAAAAGTCCTTCAGGAAGGCTGGAAAACTATTCCTAAAGACTACATTAAAAATACAAGAAATCAGTCTTCCTTTTGAAGCAAAATATGAAGAAATGAGGGATGGATCAAGACTTTTGCGCAGTACTGTATATATACTGTAGGAAATATTGGGTGTGGCAAAACTTTTGCATACAAGGACCAAGAATTGTGCTGATGTTAGCACAAAGAAAAATTGGATTCATTATATGCATCCCATTCATGTAATACGTCCTCGTGTTTATACACTGTACGCATTCCCATATGTCTCCTATACATATGCGAGCACATTCTTTAGCAAACGAACCACTGCTCATTTATTCATCACACGGAAAATCCGCGTGCTCAAGCATACCTGATTAATGTATTAGCTGCTTCTTCTTCTTCGTCGCGTTACTCTTTTCCCCTCTTTTCAGCCAGTTAGGAGCTCTACCTACTAAATAATCTCCCAATTTACGTGTCCAAGGCTTTTTATTTACTGAATCTGAGCTTTTCATTTCTCCTAGCTGACAGTTTAGATTTATTGATTTAATTGCCTAAGGTAACCATGCAATAAAATCACTGCGAAGATAAATTTCCGTGGCACCGCGTGCCGCGGAGGTAATTTTTCAGCCGCCGTACCTACACGTCCGCGGGTCACAGGTGTAAATTTATAAGTCAAAGTCTCTCATTAACATGATGCCTTGAAATCATCTGAGTGCTGAAACGTCTAATGGTTTTATGAGGAGGATGTGAATGATAGGGCCCTTGAGCTGGAGCTTTGCTAATTGACAGTTCTAAGAATAACTGTTCCTCTCTGACATTCGAGGGAATTAAAAATATATAAATAAATAGATAGATAGATAGATAAATAAATAAATAAATAGATCTCAGGTCTTGGCCGGCTACTGTAATTGTGACATTCACAGAATACTAATGGAAATGTCACAATCTTAGTTTGAAGAAGCGACGAATCAAGACAGCTCGCACTTTGTCCCAAAATCTTTGGCATAACTGTGTGTGACTAGGATAAGGTCAAGCTTTTCTCGAATTGCTTCATTTCACAGCCTAATTAATGCTGTTTCTAAAACGCTTATTTTTACATAGTGAACTTTCTCATGTTAACTTTGAAGATATGGTTATTAAATTGTAACATCTACACAAGGCTTGTCATAAAAACTTCAAAACTTAGACTTCGATCCGGTGTGGAGTACCAGGGCTAGCACTGGCATTTACAATACCAAAAATGACCACAAATATTTCTTCATTATTTTTTCAATAGTTCAGACTATATTATGTGTTAGAGGCTCAGAAGTGCTCAGAGCTGTTATTGCCATGACGTCTTCCCAAGAATATGTACAAAGAAGTTAAGTATAACAATTATACAAAAGTGAATATTGTTCAATCCTAAGCTGCTTACATTATTGAATTAAGCTCAAATAAAATAACATATTGAACTATTTTGGCTAAATCAAAGGCAATGATCACGGAACGAAAATGGACTCAACAATCCAAAGGTACCAATCCATATTCTCTGAGGTTTATATGGACAAAACAGGCAAGGTTTAGAGAAATTTGAAAACCGTACTAAAAATGTAGAACCAGAGTCACCATGTCAGGGAGGGTGAATACAAAGGAAGCTTCGAAACACAAAGGCAAAGCAAAAGCCAATGCAAGGTCAAACAATGAATCTGTCCACAAAGCCATGGTTTAGATATACAGTAACAACATTGTAAGGTAAAGTTCATGTATGTTTTGCAGAAGTTCAAAATGAAATAGGTAACACAACCAAATACTTAATTAATATTCAGAGGATTTGGCCAAACCTGTTTCAGTTATTGAATTTTAGGTGTTCAATCAGGGCCCTTATACAATCTTAATGCTTCGGCATACAAGACAATGCTATATGCTTCCAACTTTGTGGCTACAGTTTAGGGAAGAGCATTTTCTATTCCAACATGACTGTGCACCAGTGCACAAAGCAATGACTATAAAGACATGGTTTGGAAAAACTTGACAGAGCCCTGTGTTACGACAACCACATCCAGCACCTTTGAGATGAACTGGAACGGAGATTGCGAGCCAGGCCTTCTGGTCCAACATCAGTGCAGAATAAATGGGCACGAATTCCCACAGAAACACTCCAAAATCTTATGGACAGCCTTCCAAGAAGAGTGGTAGCTGTTATAGCTGCAAAAGGGGGACCAGCTCCATATTTTAGTAAATGTACTGGATTTAGATACAAGGTTTGGACGAATACTTTAGTTCAGATAGTGTATGAAGCTGTCATGTGGCAGAGGCTGAGGTACTTTTTTTGGAGAATAATTTTTCACAAAGTAACTGGAGTTTCAACTCTTTAACAGGTCTCATAAGTCAAAAAAAGTAATTATTATGGAAATAATTATATATTTCTATATTTAAGTTAAAAAAATGGTGTGTATATACTTAATATGTACACATTCATTCCACTTCATGTTAAATTAGAGGTTGGACTAACATCATCTCATTCTTCATTATGACTTTTTTTCAAAAACTTTTGAAAACTTTTGATTGATTACAGAACAGATTTATTACAGTAAAAACTACCTCATATTCTCTATATAATCTCTTGCTACTCTAATCCCATCCTTTCACTCCTGCTTAGATACACTGTAAAAAAAAACGGTAGTAAATCCGTAAATTTTACGGTAAAAAACTGGCAGCTGTGGTTACCAGAATTTTACCGTAAAAAATACGGTAGCACCGTTATTGCACTGTAAAAAAACAAAGCGTAAATTTGATGGTAAAAAACTGGCAGTTTACTGTAATTGTTCTTTTTTTCAAGTCTGACCGGGAATCAAACCCAGACGCTGGAGGTGCAAGGCGACAGTGTTAACCACTACACTACCATGCTTGCTCGGCAACTGTTGTCGTTGTTGGACTTCCTCGGTTTCCCCACGTCCCCTCGCACGACTTGCACTCGAGCAACGACAACACTTATGTAGCAAGCATGGTAGTGTAGTGGTTAGCACTGTCGCCTTGCACCTCCAGGGTCTTGGTTTGATTCCCGGCTAGGCTTGAAAAAAGAACAATTAAAATTCGTAAAATATGCCACATAATGAGTGCTACCGTGTTTTTAAAAGTAAACTTCTGGCAACCACAGCTGCCGGTTTTTTATCGTAAAATTTACGGTTTGCTTTTTTTTACAGTGCAATAACGGTGCTACCGTATTTTTTACGGGAAAATTCTGGTAACCACAGCTGCCAGTTTTTTACTGTAAAATTTACCGTTTTTTTTTACAGTGTACCATCAAGGTAAACATTTTTTCATAACATTGGAGCGATAATCGGACTTCTTCACGTCTGAAACGCTGGCCTCCCAGGAACTTCTTTAATGGTCCAAACATGTGGAAATGGCTTGGAGCGAGGTATACTACAGTACTATACATGGACATGGCAATAACTTGCAACTGAGTTCTTGTAATGTGCAAGTTGCGCTCGTGACTGATTGTGTGTACAGTTCCCACAAAAAGACGTTACTCCTCTGCAGGTTGGAGACTATGGAGTTATACATTGTTTTTTAAGGATCAGGTGTTCCACTCGTTGAATGTTCATGAAAATGACTGCAGTGGGCTTCGAGCCAACTCGGCTGGAATCATCATTTATTGACAAACGGCCTTCTTTAAAACATTTGCACCATTCCAATGTTTTACTGTGGCTAAGAGTCTCATCGCCGCACTGTGCTTGAAGTGTGCTTTGGTTTTTTGCCTTCATTCAGGAGAAATTTCATCATAAGTCCCGGTTTGATATGAACTCCCCTCATACATTTCTTCATTAGGTAGCCATTTAAAATAGATCCACAGGGCTGAGCAGATGAGGATGAAAAGCTGTGTTCAGGGCTAAAGATGTAACCCTATAACATTCTGGTCAGCAGTGCAGATCATTAATCATTTTCCCCGTTCTGTATTTCTATAGTTCAATAAAGCATTATACACAGCAGACCAGACAGAGCTCAGATAAATGACATCTTTAGCCGATCTGCTGGAAAAAGTGAGGAGCTGTGATTTCCCGTCTCACCGCTGGTCGTGCAGACGCAGCACCGCTGACTTCACTGTGTTAAGCACTTAATTAAATGACTCTTGATTAAAGCCAGGGCCTGGTGAGAAAGCGCACATCACACTGCACCGCTTCATAATTTACTCCTTGTTAGATTTCCTCAGACTGTTATGTGCAGAAAGCACAATTTATTAGATTTTCGTCTCACACTCAGTTCTTCCTCGAGCAATTAAGCTGCCTGTTTAAGTTCTGCCTCATGTGACTCAGGCAAAAAGAAGCAACATGTCTCCTGCCATGGCGAGTGATATTCTGTGAGAGGTTCTGACAAAATAAGGTTAAAATAAGCAGTCATGTTTCAGCAGAAAACTGAAACTGAAACGGAAAAGAAAGGAAAGAATTTATTTTTTTTTTATCTTTATTTCCAAAATAATAATAATAATAATAATAATAATAATAAAAAGATAAAGAAAAAAAAAATTATAATTATGAAAAAGACAGAAAGAGGTTTGTAAATGACTATAAACAGAAAAAAAAATTAGAAATGTATAAACCTGAAACAGAAAGAAAGGGGTTTGGCTACATAATAAAATGTGGATAAAATACTCCTTAGTTTAGTTGAACAAACAAGAGGAAAAAAGAAAAGAAAAGAAAAGAAAAGAAAAGAACACACACACACACACACACACACACACACACACACACACACACACACATATGCATTTCTTTTTCTTTCCCTTCTTTATTTTTTTTATTGTGTATATATACACACACAGTGCTCGTCATTATTATTGGCACCCCTGCCAGGCCAGATGTCTTCTTATGCTTCCAAGAATTTTTTTTTTTATATTGCAGAAGAATAATCTCACACTGAAAATTTTAGAAAAAAAATCTATTTTATATATGTGTAAAATATCACCTGGACACAATTATTGGCACCCCTAACAATTCCGATAAAATAAATGTAAATGGAGCATTTTTGCCTGTGGTATAAATATGATGTAACACAAAGGCCTATTTCTCTTATCCACTCTTCAACAAGAGAAATCTCAAGACAAGAGAACACCCCATTCAAGTAAGGCAGATGTGTGTCGACCTTCTGAAGTCAGCCACTGGATACAAGAAAATTGGCTACAGTCAGAGGAATCATTAGGAAGTTTAAAACAACTGGAAAAAGGCTGGACTAGGACCTGAGTTTATCTTGCCACCATGCACAGTGAGGAGGATGGGAAGAGAAGTAAAAAAAAAAAAATCTCCAAAACTCACTGTTAGAGAACTGCATCAAAACGAGGCATCTTGGGGTCACAAAGTCTCCATAATAACCATCAGACGCTATAAACATGCCAACAAGCTGTTTGGGAGGCATGCAAGGAAAAAGCCTTTTCTCACCTACAATCACAAACATAGTTGACTGGGACAGTGAGCTGTGGTCAGATGAGACTAAGATAGAGCTATTTGGCAACAAACACTGTCTGGGTCTGGAGTAAAACAAAAGATGAGTATGCAGAAAAGCACCTCATGCCCACTGTGAAGTACGGTGGAGGATCTGTAATGCTGTGGGGCTGTTTTTCTTCCAAAGGCCCTGGGAACCTTGTTAGACTGCATGGCATCATGAACTCTCTGAAATACCACGACATTTTAAATTAAAACCTGATGGCCTCTGTCAGAAAGCTGAAGATGGGTCGTCACTGGGTCTTTCAGCAGGATAATCACCCAAAACGTGTGGCGAAATCTACACAGAAATGGTTCAGCAGACACAAAATCAAGCTCCGCTCTTGGCCATCTCAGTCCCCAGACCTCAACCCAATTGAAAACCTGTGTGAGAAGAGTGCATAAGAGAGGACCCAGGACTCTGGATGACCTAGAAAAGACTGTGCAAAGAGCAATGGTCAAAGATCCCTCTATCTGCATTCTTGTGAAATGTTATAGGAGGGGATTAAGTGCTGTCTTGGTGTTGTACGAAGTGTTAACATCAGGGGTGCCAATAATTGTGGCCAACGTGATTTCGTGTAATGTTATAGGAGGAGATTAAGTTCTGTCTTGGAGTTGTACAAAGTATTAACATCAGGGGTGCCAATAATTGTGGCCACCATGATTTCATGTAAAAAAAAATTATAAAAAAATCTTAAAATATATATTTTGTTTCCCATTGAATAATTGTACTTCAATGAAAGGTTAGATTTTTCTCTCTTTTTGCATTGTGGTTCTATATTTTTTAAATTAAAAAAAATATATTTATTAGAAGCCTAAGAACACGTCTTAACCAGGGGTGCCAATAATAATGAGCACCCACACTAACACAACATTTGTTATCTGTCTGTTTCAAAATGTGCTAGATTTAAAACTCGAACAGAATTATGGCAGCAATGTGTAGTACACTAGTAGTACACTGTATATACACACACACAAACACACACCGATCAGCAGCATTATGTCCATCCATGTAATATTGGGTCGGTCTCCCCAGTGTGAGTGCTGGTCAAGGTCAGAAATCCAAACACAGCAGCAGACACGCACCTTTAACGGTGCTGTTTATAATTTATGCTCAGATAAGCTGTAATTATAATTAGACCTCCACTTTAATCACTGCTTTGATTTCAGATTAATCTAATGAGCTACGTGGCAGCCAATCCAAATAAACATAATATACACGTTGGAGTTATAGGAGTCATTAATAAATAATACACTGTGCACAAAGTGAGCTCTATGAAGACATGGTTGGACTGAAAGAGCTCAAGTGTCCAGCGTACAGCCCTGATCTCAACACCACTCACTACCTTGACTGCACCCAACATGAATATACTTGAGTGGACTAATGCTTTTTTTTTTTTTTTTTTTTTTGTCTGAAGGAGAACATCCCAATAGACAATGCTCGAAAACCTAGTGGAAAACCTTCCCAGGAGAAAGGAGGTTATAATAAAAACACACAAGGAATTATTCTGGAATGATTCCTGAAAATCTGCAATGCTGAACGTGTTCTCAAACGTTTGACTATATAAGATGTTTGCTTTCTTGCATGTACTCAGTAACTTGCAGTATGGCCATGTTTAGCCATGTTTGGATATTGCGAAACCTTTCATAGTATCCTAGTAAAGCATGGGATGTACAGTAATGTAATGTAATTCCTGTTAGTAATTATTCTACAGCACCTCCCATGTCGTCTTAAAGCAATTGTGTCATGTGCATAGTAATGGATGTAAAAAGGGGTACAAATACGTAGCTTTTAAACTGTTATTGTATAATTACCTTTGCACATGTTAAAATAAATTCTTGCAATCCATTTAACCTGCATTACAAAGGAGTTATGAGTACAATATCCCTGTGCATATTGTCTCATTATGTTCTTCTAAAGACACAGTCAAAAACCTACAGTAGTCAGTTTTTAATTATTATACTCAAATTCTGCTTTTTTATACAATACAATTTATAATACATAACTAGTATTATATTTAGGTCTCAATGTGATCTATTGGTCATTTCCAACAAACCTGTTTTACATTTCTTGGGCATGGCACGTTATAATGGAAAAAATGTCCATATCTCAAACGACTCGAAGACTTAATTCTGAGGTGTGAATATTTTATATTTATTACATCTATCTGTCTCATTTTACTATGGGGATACAGATAATTATGTAATAAACACAATGTAAAGCTGTGACAATATGCAACTATTTGCCCTATAAGCTGCCACACTCTTTTATGAATTAAAAATCCATTACGGCCATTTGAATAAAAATGAGCAAGCATTACAAACTGAGAATATACTGAGTATGTCTTGTTTGAGTCACAAAGGTGTTTAAAGACACATGAATGAATGTTCAATTAAAAATGTTTTTGTATTGTTTTTTTTTTGTATTATTTATTACAGAGTTTTTAATATTGTTGTTTTACAAAATGCTATAAACCCAGTACCCAGAGGTTTGTTGAGAAATCAGTCTGCAGTTGTGTTTGTGGCAATGAAAACATGTCATTTTGTATCTGTAATATGTGAACGATGGCATGGTGGCTTAGTGGTTAGCACTGTCACCCTGGACCACCAGGATCTGGGTTCGATTCCAGTGGAGCTCTCCGTTTCCCTCACAATCCAAAGACATGCAGATTAGGCAGAAATTGCCCATTGTGTGTGTGTGTGTGTGTGTGTTTGTGTGTGTGTGTGTGTGTGTGTGTGTGCCTTGTGATGGACTGCCACCCCATCCAGGGTGTACCCCGCCTCATGCCCTAAGTCCCCCCGCGACCCTGAATACAGGATAAAGCGATATAGATGATGAGGGATTGAGAGTGAGTGAGTGAGTGAGTAATATGTGAACTGGAACAAGATAAAAAGTATTAGGTTTTGCTGCACACAAAATATTTTTGATTAGGAAGACTGTGGAAGATCATGAAAAGCTATTTAAAAAAAAGGTACAAAATACAATGCTCCTCTACCAGTTGAGATGTTGATTACAATGGAAGAACTGTATAAGTGCTTCAAAAGTCTATTTGGCCACTACTGTAGTTTGCACAGCTTATTCTTATACAATAATAAATTTACAATCAATTTCTCTCGTCTCTTTGCTATAGTCAGAGAAATCAGTAGTATGAATTTCAGAGCACGTCTGAACCTTGAGGTACAAACAGTGTGATGACTTGCCCATGTATGTGACGTGTGCATTATATGAATTACTACTGTATGCACAAAAATGCACTTTATTTTAGAATCCATCTCTCCATTATCTATACTGCTTATCCTCTGCAGGATTACTGTGGGCCGGGAGCCTATCCCAGGGAAGTTAGGGCACAGGGAGGTGCCAGGATGTGGTGCCAGCTTATCGCAGGGCTTAAACTCATCCAATCATACACGACAGGCAATTTGGAAATTCCAATCAGCCTATATTGTATGTATTTGAACAGTGGAAGGAAACCAATAAATAAACCTACAAAGCACAAGGAGAACATGCAAACTCCACAAACACAGACTGGAGGTGAGATTCAAACCCTCTGCAATGCAAAAGTGCTAACGATTTCTTTATTACTATAAATAAAGAAATAACAACGATAGACGGTATTTTAAGATACTCTTTTAAATATCCACTATTAAGGGTTATTAGGTTTATTATTGTATACTCGTATTACAGTACCAGTCACATTTCCTGATTAAATACCACATTATTCATTTTTGATTACTAGATATGTATCGTACTTTAAAATGAAGTGCTGTTAAGTTAACCGTTCAACCAGGATTTCCCTGCACAACTGGGCTGTCATTACGCATTCCACATCGCTGATTGTAATGTTTACAGAAAAAAATCATGGACTTCTGTATCAGACTATAAACTGTCTTGTTGATATATCAAGCCTCTGCAGCATGCCAGTGTTAGGACATGGCTATTACACTCCGCACATGACAAAGAGCACCTTTCTCTGCTGGAAACCAGCTCCTTCTCACCCTGCAACCTGTTTTGCGCTACCTCAAGGTTAGAATAAGAATTTATTTTTACTCCCGCTCAGCTGGCAGACTAAAGGGAAGCGAATGATGTATGAGCCATCGCATGTTATTTATTTGCCAAACTCTTCCAGATGTGGAGCCATCATTTATCTACTGACAAATCAAACCTTGTGACCAGCTTGTGCTGTGACCCTGACCAGGGTGAAGCAAAGCCGCCGGTGGGAATGTAGTTGGAGGCGCGCACACACACACACACACACACACACACACACACACACACACACACATACACACACACACACACACACACACATATACACACATAAACACACACACACACAAACACACACACACACACACACACACACACACACACACACGACTGCTGCTTTCTCCATGACCTGTCTGAACAGCAAAGCTAAGTGAAGATAAGCATACCTGGATTTCGACCTCAGTGAGCGTTTTTGGCGGTAGAGCTAGTTAGGAATGCACTGCACACACATACACAGACACACACACACACACACTCACTCACACACTCACTCACACACTCACTCACACACTCACACACACACAAACTGTATAGTTGACGTGTTTGTACATTGAAGATTTTCAGAAGTGTATTCGCCCCAGCTTGAGGTAACATATACTGTAGGCTTTGTTTCATTGCAATCGGCCCACAGGAAGAGAAGATACGCTACTTTGAAATTTAAATAGAAAACACCCTTATATCATAAAATAAAGAAATAAATAATTAAATAAGAACCCTTAAAAAACCATTAGCTAATCTAAAAATTCCACAGATGCCACTGTACATTTTAAAATACGCACTTATGAGTCCGCAGTTAAAGTCTAAGTAATAAACACAATCTCACACGTTTATTCCGCGCCCTTCATGGTAAAAATTTTTTATCTTTTTTTTTTTTTCATTTTAAAATTCAATAATTGGTGCAATTGAATTCCACGGAAATGAAGTCGCGGGAACATCTAGAAAACAAACAAATAAACAAACAAACAAACAAACAAACAAACAAACAAATAAATAAATAAATAGAAATACCATACATTCAAAATACTTAGATACTTACATTCGAATTGTCAAAAAACATGCTCAAACATTATGAGAACTTTTCATTTCATTGCATTCTGGTTGCATTAGTCTTTAAACTTAAACTTAGGCGGGCCTTTTAAAATTATTCAAATTACCTGTGTGCAGTGCTAGCTCAAAATCAACTAGCTCAGAAAGCTTTCAATGATTCAACCACCTCTAACACCACCTTTACCAACAGCTCCACCTTCACCCCCCTATGACCTCCATCACAGTCATTTACTAAACCAAAGTTTTTTCTACCATTAAAACTCTGAACAGGTTGTGTTTCACTAAAATGTTCACTAAGGCCACAAATATTATACACTAATTTACTCATACTTAATTGTTAACTGTATAATTCAATGAAATGACAAAACAGCATTTTGCTGTAAAACTTAAATTTTCATAGTTTTACATTATTTAATTGAAGAAAAAAAAATTTACTAAAAGACTGAACCAAAACATAAAAAGTCAAAATGTCCTCTCTATATTGTCCACAAATTACATTTCATAATAGCTGTAATATGTACAATGTCCCATACAATGCATTTCAGTATAACAGTGATGCTGGAATTAATTCTGCTTCTAACTCAAGGTAAAAAAACAAACAAAAAAAAAAACAATAATAATAATAAGAAGAAGAAGAAAAAGCTGAAGGTCAGAGCTGAGACTGAGTGGCAGAGAATGTTTTAAGGAAAAACAAACATTAAGTTCTTAAATTTGTAGTTACATGATAGGAAGAGTAAAGTTAAAGTTCTTACTATGTAGCAAGATCAGCTCAAAGTCTTGTGATTGTTAGCTTTAGTTTTTAGTGAATTTGCATAGCATAGACATTTTTATAAGAATTTATTATTTATTGCCCTAACAACTGCCCCTGGGATTCCATTATTATTTAATACAACCATTTTTTTTTTCAGTTCATGGAAATTGTGTACATGTTAATTAGATGCAATGTGTAGAGAGGAGGTTAAAAAAAAAAGTTCTGTATTATTTGTTGAAATATTATACTATTATACCAGGTTTTACTTGCATAGGGACAGGAAAGAAACGCAGCGCTATCAGCATTGTGAAAGTGTATATTCATCTTTTTGCTACTTTAAACCAGTCAGCACATAACAGTCCTCAGTGATGCAGTCTCCAGTGGCAGGGCTGTGTTTATGCTGATGGGGCAGTGCAAGGAACACGAACTAACCCCGAGGATCAGAGACACACAATCTGCACTCACTGATATGGGACACAATGTACAGTAATGCTGCCCATACACAAGATGTTCACCAGGAAAAAATCCCAGATTGAATGGTGACTACTGTAGATTCTCAGATTGGATTGGATTGGATTGGATTGGATTGGATTGGATTGGATTGGCATGCGCCACATTCACACTCAGGCCTCTTGGGTTTGAATTTCTCCATGATAGCTTGGACACTATGTTTGGAGTTTTTCGTCCATTTGGAACGTGAACTACTGCCACAAATCTCTTTGTGATAGGAAGAGGTTTTCTTCTAGGATTTCCTTGAAATGTGTTCCATCCATCTCATCCACAACTCTGAACAGATCGCCAAAATATGACGCTAGCACGACCATACTTCACTGTGGAATGGCACTCTCTGAGTGATGAGCAGGGTCAGGTTTCAGCAGACCATAATGGTGAAAAAAGTTCAATTTTGTCGTCATCGACCATAGTTTTCATATGTGAATGATTGATTTGTAAACTCTTTTGAGGATACTGTTCTTCACTAGTGTGTGCTCTTTTGTGAGAATCAGTAGTTAACATACAGTAACAAACAACATAGAAATTGTGTCTGGTCTTATGATCTTAGAAAATGGTGTCTAAAAAGATGAATAAACGTCCAAAGATTCTTAAGTCGACTTTTCCTCTGACAGAGAAAAAAAAAAAAAAAAAAAACTTTTACAGCATTCCTTTTTCCTTTGGTCTACATAAGAGCTACTTCTTACAGATAATAGAGAGTGAGTCAGTCTGTATAAACGTTTCTTTCGAATGAATGCATGTATTGTTAGGTTTTATAACAAATTTTCTGGATTACGTATATCCATGGTACAATGCACCTTTGTTGTATAGATTTTTGACGTAGTAGGAACATATTGTGACTGTAACAACTTCAGTAAACACGTTTCTGTGCAGAAAAACTGAGGCATTTTGAATAGGACATTGGTTATAATATAGTATATTAAACTGTTATACAATCTGGTCACTTAGAGTTGTGCATGAAAATTGTGAATCTACGCAACACAACACAAAAGTCACAGTGTGAGGTTTTTATATATGTTGCAGCACACAAGATTGAAGAAGATGAGTACAGAAATTATATATTCATATATATCATGCACTGCACATCCTGTCCAGAGTGACTTACAGTAAAAAAGTGCTTTGAGGTTTCCGTCATTGGATAGATCCATACAGTGGTTACCAGGTTACTACAGTAACTATAAATACTACAAGTCAAACACTGTTGGGAAGGCTTTTTTTTTTAATAGGGGAGGAGTTAACAGCATGTTGGCATAGGGGTTAACACTGTCACTTTGCTCCTCCAGGTCCCGGGTTAGATTCCCACACCCGGTCTGTGTTCATGGAGTCTGCATGTTCTCTCTGTGCTTGGTGGGTTTTCTTTGGGTACCTTTGGGTTCTTTCCTCCCAAAGTCCAAAAACATGTAGATCAGGCTCACTGGCGTTCCCAATTTGCCCATAGCACGTGAATGTGTGTGTCATACAAAAATGGGAATAAACACAATAGTCACCATTGGCCTCCATGGACCCTAGTTGGACTACAGAGGTTCTTAGATGGATGCATATATATATATATATATATATATATATATATTGATTATGACAGAAGCAACTAACTTTGTTAGAAGATGTACATGCAAAAAAATTATTAGCTGCACATGCAGAATTAAAAAACAAAACAAAACAAAACAATGAACTCAAGTGATGTAGCTGAGGTTGAAGAACTCTCATACCCAGATGGTGGCAGTTCTACCTCTGAGATATATTTCCATCATTTCAATACAAACCTACAGTTATAGGTTTGTAATTTAAAACAATAAAGATAAAAATAATTTTCAGATACTGAGTTACACCACTATTATACATTATACATAATAAGACTGAGTTACCATGTGAAGTAATAGGTAAATTAGCAGATAATTTACAGTATATATATATATATATATATATATATATATATATATATTTTTTTTTTTTTTATTTAATTCCCCCCCCCCCCCCCCCCCCTGAAAAGCAGTAAGTCATTGTTGAGGATTGCTACATGATGACTTGAGAACTTAATAAGGAGAGGCTGTGAGTGACCGGTCACCGACTGTACGAAAGGCACCATGACAAACTACTGTTGACCTCCAAAGTTTAAAGGTCAAAGGAGTTGTGTTGTGACATATACAAAAAAAAAAAGTGCAGGGGGTTGGGTTTAAAATGTAAGTTTGTCAAAAACTTCTTCATGCATTCCTGCGTTTATTACTGAAGTTCTCTGAAGTTTCTCCCTGTTGATAATGCTACTGTATCTGTAATGTATTTGAGGAATGTAGCAAAATCCCACTATTTGTATCTGTATCTCAAATGTAATCCAGTTCTTCATGTTTTTGTCTTGTAAATTAAACTCGAAGTAGGCTTACAGTACAATCTGTAAAAGCTCTTTTTCTGTGTAAACTTTATTCACACATTTTGGCCCTGACAGTTTTTCATCCTCAGCTACAAGTTCATAATTAATCAAAATTAGAAATATGTTCAGGACATAATTGAAATTCCGCTCATATAGTGGTGGCTAAAAGTATTAAGACAACATATGCCATGAATTATAGTTCTCCCTATGCACAAAAAACAGGTGATGTCACTAATTAGGTCTAGTCTATCTGGCTGAAAGTTGTGCTAATTAATTGAAAAAAATGACTATGTGACAATGACAATCTTCAGCCCCTGGACCTAATTCTCCAGACTTAAACCCAACAGAATATTGTCGAACAAGGGTGAATGAGGCAGTAGAGGTCAAGAAACTGTCTTCTGTACATGATCTTCAGGAAGCAGTCAAACAGGCACGGTTTGAGAGAGTGATATTAGAGTACTGCAGACATATTTTTGTCTCTATGCTCTATGCGGATTCAGCCGGTTTTGACGAATAAAGGAGTTCATGCTAAATATTGTATAGCAATTTAATTGCATAATATTCCGTCTTTATTGCTATTATTTAAAATGACATTAAACAGAGAGTTTCAGTTTTGTGAAATAGTCATTTTTGCTTGTATGCAGTGTACATACAGTACATAATATGTACACAATAAGCAATATAATATCAATGTAATGATGTGAGCTTAACTGATCTTTTAATCCAAGACAGAAGCAAGCATTGCTGTCTTTAGAACAGTGCATTGTTTGAAAGGAAAAAAAGAAAAAAGAAAAAGAAAATGTTGACAGCAGTAAGACAGTGTTTGCTGTCTTGAAGTGTTTTAACGGTTTGGGGTGAATGATCAGCGGAGTTGTACCACTGCCCCCATCTGGTCTATTTGTAGTCTTGCACATCTCCTGGGGCCAAACATCCTCACCTCGTTGTCTGCAAAGCGCATGACTGAACGAACATAGAGCTAAGTGTGTGGGCTCAGTGCATCAGTTGAGTGGAATGATGCTTTGGCTCTATAATCCAGCAGAATCCAGCCATCTGCCCTTTTACACAAAGTCCTGCTGTTTTAGCTGAGTGTAAATAACTGTTAGTTGTTTCATGGCTGCAGTGTCATTAAATCATTAATTCCAGCGCTACAGAGTTAATAAAAGGGCAAAAGTTGATTCATGCGCGTCTGGAGTGTGTCACTCTTGCCAAATGGGCAAGTAACAGGATGTCACTGGAGACAATAAATGACCTGGAAGATGATACGAGACTCGTGGACATCCAAAGAATGGCGTCAAGCCATGATGAAAAATGTGATACAAATGATGGAATCTAGCCATGTTGTACTATAGATGCATTAATAATCCAGGCCTCGGGGTGGTTAATAATGGAGACTGGTAAGTCTTGATATGCACTCAATACCAAAAGTCTTGTTTGTCTCGATGTGTCTTTCTGCAAGGAATGAAGAAGGTGTTGGAAACCAAAGTACCACCTGTAATCCATAATGTACCAGTTCATGTGGAAAACATGGCACTACATCTGTGAGAACTGGCTTTTCTTTTTCTTTTTTTAGTGTTGATGTGGCGGCAGAAATGATTCTTACAAATTCATTCCAGCATGTGTTCAGAAGCAAGCAGCAGCATTGTAACTGTAATGTCCAAATCCAACTCACACATCATAAACTGGTGTATTAAGATCTGTTGCAAACAAATAACTGCAGTGTTTACAGTATGTACACACACTTTTTGTTGATAAAACTTTTGGTAGCACTTTTATTCTCCACTTATTTAAAGGCATAAACTAACTACTAAAGACAAATCATTAATCCTGCATTATTTTGTAAGCTGAATATACTGTACAGTACATGGCTTGGAAAACACTTTTTCATTACACCAATACACTGATGACTAAAGCAGCCATGTCATTTTTCAGGACCAAAACAGTAAAAGCTTTTAACAGCCCAAGGTAATTACTCACCCTGAATGCCACCGTCCTATATTTGAATCTTTTAAGAAGAAACTAAAGGCAGGAACCTTGGTGGAAAATTTGTTTTATATGGTCCATAGGGTCATCGGATTACTGATCTCAGACTGCCAGTGTACAGTGTTGGTGTGTTAACAGAATACAAATTCCCAGGTTTATTTAAATTTTGCTCCGTGTTAGAGTCAGCGATTAAGTACTTATACTCACAAGATTGCAGCATATGGACTCATTGAGCTTTTTTATGTACTGTAGAATGTACTTTATATACCGCTTTTCTCTTATCTTAGCAAAGTGCTGACTAAATTTCTTTTTCTAACCTTGTTTAGTTTAGGGTGCGTCAGGTTTTCTGTCTGAACAGATTGCATAAAACGTAATGAATACACTGTACTGTACATAAAATGTTAAGCTTTCCTTGTGTTACATTAACATTATAGTTAATTCTATATAACATTAAAAAAAAAAAAGATTCAGATTTATATTAAGTGCATATTTCCTACTCAAGTAAAATGCATAAATAATGGTAAAATTTGGTATGTTTAGGTTTAACTAATTCAATAAAACTGCAAATTAGGGGCGGGGGGAGCTCAGTGGTCAAGATTTTGGACTACGGATTGGATGGAAGGTCATGGGTTCAATCCCTCACACCACCCAGCTGCCACTCTTGGTACTCAGATGTAGAGTAACAAGAGTGGCAGCTTGGTGGCAGCTATAGTAGTGAGCAAAAGTGGCCACCCGTCATTTCCTCACATCAAAATGAAAGAAATGTGAAATGGTTTACTGTAACAGGCTGCAAAATGCCTAAAGATACAATTTTTAAATTGGTTGTTTATGTAACAACATCAGCAGCGACCTCATTTCCCCTCTCATCGGTTCCAGCCACTCTTCTATCTTGTATTCAAGATAGTCACAGGTCTGTTCATCTGGTATCATCTGCACCTGTTTCTTACTGTATATATATATATATATATATATATATATATATATATATATATATATATATATATATATATATATATATATCCTTGAATGATTTCCTAGAGATTATTTAAAAAAATACAAGAAAGTCTCTTGAAGCAAAATCTAAAAGAAATGAGGGGGACTCAATAGTTTTGCAGGTTATTGTATCATGAGATAAAGGCAAGTCACTCTGAATAAGCGCATCTGCCAAATGGTGTAAATGTAATGTAGAACTTAGTACATTACTTTACATAAGTTTTATTTTCTTAGTAAAATAGTCATATCAATTTGTTAAAGCTACATAAAGTCAGAATCATTTGTGTGTGTGTGTGTGTGTGTGTGTGTGTGTGTGTGTGTGTGTGTGTGTGTGTGTGTGTGTGTGTGTGTGTGTGTGTGTGTGTATGAATGCAGCAACATAAGAAGATTACAATACGGTTAAACTGCAAATCCTCTCAACATACTTAGTATTTGACTAAAGAGTAATAATTTTCAATCCCATTATCCCAAACAGAAAAGTGTTTTGGCTGTCAATGTGTATTGGTATTGTTAAAAGTGCTTTAAAAAAAAACACAAAATTAATTGAGTTGGATGAGAAGAAGTTGGATGGAGAGCCACAGGCATTCCTTAGTTTGTCACCCTTGAATGTTCTACTGTACATTAACCAGTACAACAAATGGTTTAGAACCTTAAGTAGAACCAATTTTGAAGCTAAAGGTTTTAACCCTTTACAGAGTCTTTTGTTCTTACAGCATAACTACATTTAAAAAATATTTTTAAAAAAATTAAATTTACAATTTTACAGTGAGGTCATTTTTGGAAAATTCCACCATGCCCTTCTTGATACCACAGTGTTTTAGAGTAGCTACCGTACCATTCCCAGCCTACAATGTTAAATTACTGTTGGTCTCTCACACTTTAATCACTGTGTGCTTTTAGATAAATTCAGAAGATGCTTCAATAACACGTGTCCTTCTACAGTATGCAGGTCATAACGTATACAATATATAGATAAGCAAGTTCTGACACTCCAGCAAACCAAGTGCAGGGCATAATGAAAACTAGTCATAGCACTTACAGCCAAACTCCTGCTTTATTCTTTTTTTTTTTTTTTTCATCAAATGAAACCCTGGAACGTCTTCGGCTCCCATCAGAAGAAAAGAACTATTTTCGCTTAATTTGCTGAACGAGCCAAGAGCTCAAGGACTTGTTTTTGCCAGTAAGAAAATACAAATTGGAGGTCTCTGACTGAGGAACTCATTCAAAGTGAAAAGCTCTGTCTTTGATTCATATACTTATTTATTCATTTATTTATATTTGTGAAGCCAAGTGAATTGGGAATGAGGTATTACCCCCCTGGAGTCTGGCGGTTTTACAACCTAAATCAATTACTAGCAAACACTCGTGGCTTTGTTGTTACCTGCCAGGTTCATCACCACAGGAGGGTCAGAACATTCTCACATCAAGAGATGTACTAACACACAAACACGCAAGTTTTTTTTCTTTTCTTTCTTTTTTCTTTTTTTTTTTCTTCCCCTAACCTAAAGGCTTTCCAAAAATGAACTTTGCTTTTCCACGATCAAAAGGTGGTTCAACAGGCACAGGAGCCAAAGATAACAGAGATGTGGGACAAGGCCACATCTCAACACCCAGGCAGATACACAGATGTGGGAAAAGATGTGATGACAGTTCTTCCACATGAATGCAGTCCAAGCCAACATTCATCCAATGTGATCTAAAACAATATTTATCCATAAACACTGCATTTTTTTTTATGTAAGATGTAATACATGAGTAAATAATTTATTAAACAGAAACCTTGAAGTATTACATGTATAAAGCTGTATAAAGGTGTATTTTTCTCTTTAATACATTTAAAAACGTTTTAGATGAAAAACAAATCAGGCGAAGTGAATGAAATAGAAATACAAGTTTAGAGGCAGCGGTAGCTCGATGGTTAAGATTTGGGACTACTGCTTGGAAGGTCATGGGTTCAAACCCTGGCACCACCAAGAAACCATTCCTGGTGCTTTGATGTACTGTACAAGAGTGTGCAGTCTTCAGCCACCACTCATTTCTTTATATTAAATGAACGAAATGGGAACAAACGTTTTTCTATAACTGTCTGCCTCAAGATTAAAGGTAGAATTAAAAAATCTGTCCTAACCACTCAGCATACAGAATGAGCAGTATACTAATCACCTGATCTGGCCTGATCATCTGTCATCTTCTGCACCTGTTTCTCACTGGTTCATGCCTTCATCCAAGTTAGATGATTTTTTTTTTTTAATGTTTTGGTAAATACCCAAAACATTTTTTTATTGGCATGGTAAAAAGTACCTCTGCATCGTGTCGATTATTTTCCTATTACAGCATGCCCCTGGGTGTTTTATTAGCAATAAATGCAGATGATATTGACAATGTTAATACATTACTTGTATCGTGTATCTATTACTTGTATTGACATTCACCACTGATTTTGGTAATCCTACTGGAAGGTATTACAATGTAAAATGACCCTGAATATCGTTAACCTCCCAGCATTCCTTTGCACATTGTCCTGTTCCGAAGTTTGCAAACTGAGCTGTGCAGATTGGACAGACAGCAGTAAATCAGCATCAGCGTTTGTCAGCGGGAGATAAACGTCTTCGCGGGGACCTGATTTGTCAGTAAGTGTCCCACCGCGAATAACTGCATCCCGCCTCGACCGCGTGTGTCTCCACTCCAAACGCTCTCGCGATGACAACAGCATTGTTGGGAGTATTAAGCTGTCACTCAGCCAGTCCCTCATGGAGACACATGAAAGCGAGACTGACGGAATTACAAGCCCTTCAGCTCCCACCGAGACTGGCACAGACAAGATCGTCAGGTAGTTGGCGATGAGTACGCCCAAGAGTTATGATTAATTCATCGCCAACCTACATGTGTGTCATACAACACGACAGTCTAATAGGATGTTTCAATACACTGTCAAATAGAGAGTCGTCCTGCGTCATGCTGTGGATACTCTAGCATTTGACTCTCAGGATAGAAATGGCATCTGTCTTGCTTTGTGTTTAACGGAACCGGGTGGCTTTGCCGAGAAAGAAATCGGTTATTCCCGTTTGACAGACTTATCAACAGGCCTGTGTGTTTTGCTAACAGTTCCTCGTCTGTATTTTGGTCTCTGATCCAGCTGCTCCCGCTGAGATCCATCAGCCGAGCCCAGAGCCGTGCGAGCTAGGCTTCGCCACCGCCTGTGGGAAAAATCACATCAACCCATTCCACCAATGGCTCCGTGCCTCGTCCTCAAATCAAATCGGAGCTTTTTACTGTTATTGCGGTGGATATTTCGCAGCAGATTATGACTTAATCAAGGGGACCTAGCTTTTAAATGCATAATAAAGTAGTTGGATATGACTGTGGAACAAGAGCCCTTCATCATTGTTATTATGAGCGTGCTAGGGCAAAGATTGATGTTAATTCCGCACTGAGTGACTCCTGCACGGAGATCTGCCTTTGACAACGTGACATTTCCTGGCCTGTTTGCTAAACCGGCGAGTGTTCGAAGATGAGTTTTTTATAGTTCCAATAAAAAGCAGACACCTACTGCACCTCTATGGTACGTTTGCATTCATTTGATAAAGAAAAGAGTTTTTTTGTTTTTTTCCCCCCGATATAAGAATCAAAATTACCTCCTTTTATCTGACTGCATATCAAATCAGATGTTTATATTAATGCACTGGCTCTAATACAATGCAATGTCACGTCTTGACAGAAATGTCTATAGCAGACTTGGTATTCAGATAGCTTTTATGGTTAAAACCTACTAATGATGACACTTATGTGCAAATGGCCCCCGGTGTGCTGTTCATACTGTGCTGTGTGTGTATATATAATCATTTTGCAAGTGCTTGCAATTATGATAGGGCTACATCATCCTCCATAAACACACTTTGATTGTGCAAATACCATGGCTGTTGTAAACCACTTTTACGACACCTTGCATATGGCGAAATCAGTACAGGTCAGAAATAAACCCAGCAGTGTTTATTTTCCTCCTGTCTTTATGCTCTGTTACCATCCTGATCCTGCATGATAATCCACTCTCAGCTCATTCTTCCACACTTCTGAGCTATTTCACATGGTTAGGGAGAAGAAGAAGAAAAAAAAAAAGGGATTAATCGGCACAGTCTGGCCAGGTTTCTTCCCCAGAGAGACGACATCTGGCCATTGTTGTTCGGGGAGTTCTGATGACTACGTGGCATAATGGAAACAAATGAAGGCCTACGAGGACGTCGACAAATCCATATTTTGCTCTGCCCGGCTCCCTGTGGAACACCGGCTCCCTTGATGTGTCTAATCAATCTTGGGCAAGCTGCAGGCATCATCAGTGCCAGTTCGGCCGGTGACAAAATTGCCATGCCACTCTTGATTAGCTGCATGCAAACAATGCTGACAACATAGGACATCCTGTAGACCTCTCTCTCTCTCTCTCTCTCACTCTCTCTCACTTTCTATATTTCTCCACTACATTATTATGCATTGTTATGCTATTACTTCACCGCATGGATTTTTGAACCACATTCAGATAATATCAAATACTTTTTACGTATGAATTGAACTGGCTTCGTTTGAGGACTGTAGAATTCAATCAGAATGAAACTATTAGTACATTGTCTCATTATAGATATAAAGCAATTACACACTCACACACTCAGATTGAAAGAGAGATAGGAAGCATTGTCCATAATCATATCATAATGATAACGTGTCTCTGTTATAAATTCTACTACTCTCACTACATCTTGTTGATTTCCCTACTTTTAGTGGGGTTTTTTTTTGTGGATTTGTTATTTGACTTCTTGTTTTGGTTCTGTTGCAGTCTGAAAGATCCCAGGTTCGAAACCCACTACCACCAAGTTATCCCTGTTGGGCCCTTGAGCCAGGCCCTTAACCCTCAATGCTCCAATATATAATAAGATAAAAATTTATGCTGCTCTGGATAACAGCATCTGCCAAATGTCAAAAAGTCTGATGTCTGTCTGAAAAAAAAAAAAAAGTCTGGATGAATTAATTCTGTATTCAGGGTCACAGGGCTTGGAGCCTATCCCAGGAGACTTTGGGCACAAGGCCAAACCATCACAAGGCACACACACACACACACACACACACAATGGGCAATTTGGGAAAGGCAATTAACCTGCATGTCTTTGGACTGTGGGAGGGATCCCGAAGTACCCGGAGGAAACCCACCAAGCACTGGGAGAACATGCAAACTCCATGCACACAGACAGGAATCGAAGCTGGCCAAGAATCGAACCCGGACCCTGGAGGTGCAAGGCGCCTTTGATAATCCTTTTAACAGATATATATTAGACATATTTTTGTGCATGTTTGCCGCACACGAGAGTTAGGTGATGTGACGAGTTTCCGAGAAAAACATTTTGCTTCCATTTCTGATCAGTAAACTCTGAGAACTGTACGAACAACCATCTCCAACAAGTCCTTACTTTCACTCTTCGCATCTCTGGCTTAGGAGAGGGCACTGATTGGCTCGTCATTTCATACATACTAAAGCATCTAACCAATCATAATGTAGATGAGACAGAATTCTTGTCACCAATTATAGAACAGAACCTGGGATTTACTGGAAAAGATGGGAATCCTAACCAAACCTCAAAGCTGAAGAAAAACCTTCTTCTCCTTCTTCTGTCATATTCCTGCCAGCACAAACGCTTCACAGAACCACTTTGCGCATGTAAACTCAGATTTGATCATATAAACAGAATCTCTAATCAGAATGATTTCGATCAGATTGAAGGAATTGTGTCCAGGTAAATGTATCGTAGCTAGTGATTGTGTTCATCTGTTCTCTGTTAATTCCTTGATTACTTGGTCTGTTTATACCTACAATGATTTCTTGATTGTATCACGCAGTACAGAGTCTTATTTTCTGGTCCATGTTTATTCTGGTTTTCTGACTTGTACAGTACCCTATATTTCTGTTTGCCATAATATCTGGAAGTATCAAAAAGTTTCGAGACTAGTTTTATAACACGCCAACAGATGGCAGCACCGAGTCCGTGCTCATCGTCTTTTTCAACATTTTCGCCATTGTGCGTCTAGAACTCGTCCCCAGGAGCCAGACCATCAATAGCGAATTCTACTGCCAGAGTTTGAGGTGTCTGACGGAGGACATACAATGCGACAAAAAAAAAAAAAAAAAAAAAAACAGAACTTATAAATAAAGCTAATCTCGAAATTTTTTTATACCACCTTATACTACTTTGAGTTTGAACAAACATAAGACAGTCTGTGTGAAGAATGAAGTCTTATTATTATTATTATTTTTCAATAGCGTGAAGTTGTAGCCTTCTCACTGACCCTGAATATTACAGCCTATATTACAAAAAACATATAGTGATAAAAGAAAATGAATACATATATGGCTACATATTTTTAACAAAAATATTTAGTTTTAAAGAAATGATAAATAAAAAGAGAGTTTTACTACTGGGTTTTGATTTTAAAATGCTGAGACATACAGTATGCGTGTGCATGTATGAAAAGTGTTTCATTTAGACAACAAGCTAATCAAGTCATTCTCTGAGGTCACTATATCTTTCAGTGTGGTTTATATGGCCTTAAACAATGAGAAACGGAGAGAGATGCTTAAATGAATTTCAGGGAGGAGAAAAGAAACATCCAAGCGTTCTGGTGTGTTGCCATGACAACAGAGTGCACCTTCTGTCTCTGGTTTAGTGTGAGAGAAGCTGAAATAGATATTCAAAGTCTAGGAGGAAAAAAAAAACCAAGACCCCTATTTCTCCCTCTCGCTCTAATTTCTCCCAGTGTACAATCTGTTGTCGTCGTTAAAAAGAGAAATGTTATTGAGTGTTATTGAAAGTAAAATTCTCTTTTCTGATTGGACACAAGGTGTTGATTAGTTTTCTGTAATGGCTGCTCTGACAGTAGTAAATCAATGCGTTTATTCTATAGTGTAATTATAGATACAGTATAATAAAGCTTTTATTTAAAAGTGTATTTAAAAGGCACTTTGCACTGGCACTGGCACTTTGTAACAATCAGAGATGAAGGGGAAGGGGAAAGAAAAGGAGGCAGATGATGGAATTGGAATTATTTATTATGCTGTAATATATAAGTGATGACAGGAACTAATTTGTTTTATGGACATTCCACAACATTAAATGTAACTGTAAAGCTGATCAAAAATGTACCATGTGTCATTCTTCAATGAATAAAACATTATAATCCTTGGCAAATTGCTGTGGTGTTTGTGTTTGTAATGTATATCCAGGCGGCTCCCTGATATATGTATATATATATATGGTGAAAATTTCTATCAAAAAGTATCCTGGCTTTTTTACGTGTATTATTTATTTCGTTTTATTCATATTTTATTGTATACACTGTATAATCTTTGTAATGGTGCAATTCTTTTAATGATGACAAAACAATTTGTTTATTTTGACAAATCCTCCCAAAGGAAATGTACGCAAATGAATACACAAATTATTCATTATTTTTTCCAAACATTTCCAAAAGGCATACTTAGGCATGTGACTAGGTCTCATTATAATATTCAAGAAAAAAACATGACTGACACAGAGTTTTAAAAAGGAAAGCAAACAGTAAAAGATTCTGCAAACAAGAGATTGCAGAGCACCCAACACTTCCCACAAAAAAGTAGAGTTTGCACAAGTAGAGTTAGAATAAATTTGCATTAATTAATCTTCAGCAAATAACGGGTTCATGCAGTGCTGCAAACTTATCCACATTTTGGAATAAAACGTATATTATTATTATTATTATTATTATTATGTTTTTGTTTTATTCATTTTGAACTTTTACAGTACCCCCCCCCCCCCCACCCAAAAAAAAAAAAAAACATTTTACGTCCCTTATTTCATGTACAGTATATATGAAAAATAAAAATAAAAAATCTTTGTCTTTACTCTAAATGTGATTTCAAATATAAAGTGTTCTGAATTTCTATTTATCCATCCAGGAAACCTTTTTAGTCCAACTTGGTGCTGTGGAGGCCAGTGGTGAATACTGTATTTATTATCATTTGTACGACCGCGGTAGGACCTCTGATCAACATTCACTACACTTCAGGCAATTTGGAAACGCCAATGAGCCTAATCTGAATGTTTTTGGACTGTGACAGGAAACCGGACTACTCAGAGGAAACCCACCAAGCACGAGGGGAACATGCAAACCCCATGCATACGGACCCGACACAGGAAATCAAACCCAAGACCTGGTGGTGCAAGGTGACAGTACTAACCACTAACCCGCCATGCCGCCAAAAGAAACTAAAGGAATGAAACGCTCAAAAAGAAGGAACTGAAAAATACATAACCACTGTATAAGGATACATATTAACCCAGTTGATCTGTACATTTAATATGCACTGTGATTCTTGGGTATTAAACTAGCCTGAAAGAGGTATAAAGCCTTTTGAGGTCTGGCATTGGAACAAATCATCACCTCTGCTCTGCATACATAACACTGCGCCATCCACCATCATTTTGCTGTAACAGCATGTTAGTGAACTGTTTTATTTCTTAGTGATTACGATATTATGTGCTGCATGGCTTTGAACAGATGTTGTTTAATGGGTCAGTGTTTACGGACCTAAATTATCTAAAAATGTTAGTTTTGGAAAGACGGCTAACAAACCGTAAGATTTTAAGTGTACATCTATATTTTGAGCAAACATTTGATTGCGTTTTTGCATAATAAAATTTTAACATTCAAATTTAAATTAAACTGGCATCTGTTTTACATGAAAAACTGAACATGCTTCACTTTTTCTACCTAATACTCATTGCTCGTACGTTCTTTCCATACAATGGACACCACTACCATTTGAAAAAGCCTTTAAGCACATAAGTAAAGTCAGGAACATTTGTAATGATGCCATATGAGCATAACACTTGTGCCAACCCTCCCTCCTCCCGCACCGAACTACATACTGCCTTTCTCACACACCCCTCCATCCTCCCAACCTCATCCTCCTTTTTTATTTTATGCCTCCTGCTCTTTGGAGAGTAAGCCAAAAGTTGTTCTCTGTGCACGCTAAATGTTTAATGTGCAGTCTGGCTGCATGGATGTCTCATTAAAGGAGGGAAGATCAGATACAGCCCTGACTGGATTTTAATTACATATGGAGAATGGAGGAAGAGACGCAGTGCTCAGGACCACTGACTGATTAGACCCCCGGGCAGCTGGGCCCCAGGGCCTGTCAATAGAACGCTCATTTCCGCTTCCCTTACCAAGAACAAGATGTAGCTCCAGCGTGTGCGTGCGTGTGTGCGCGCGTGTGTGTGTGTGTGTGCGCGGATATATATGTCAGACGGAGTGCAATTGATCTGTTATGAAAAGTTTCAGCATTTTAACTACCAGGAAAATTCCTGCAAGCTGAAGGAGCTGATTTTTCATGTCTTTTTATAACCTGTTCTTCATTAGCTACATTTATGATCTAGGTTGATTTAATATGCATAAATGATTTTAACATATGCAGCCTTCTTGTAAAACATGCTTAAATGAGGTTTAATAATATGTGACATATTGTGGGAGAAATACGGCATTCGGTATAATCATATAAGCAGAAATGAAGGACAGGGTAAAACGGGGTCAAGGATAATTACAGTACGTCAATGAGGAGACAAAGAGGCATGTAGTACAAATAAGATTTGGGATTGCTAAGGCAGACCATAAAGACATTTACTAACCGATAAGTCAATAGGGAAATGGATTTAGAAAGCCACAACATACACACAGGCATTATTCATAAGGACTGATGAAGCCATTGGGAAGAATAAATAAAACACCATGAAAGCTGAGAAGCGAGGGAAAGTCTGTAAATTGTCTCTTGTCCTTCTTGTTTTTTTCTCTTTTTTTTTTTAAACTCTGAAGGAAAATTCGTTGAAGTGAGGGCAAATGAATTCCAGCTGATGGGCTGTTATTGTTTAGAGCTCAGTAGTTAAGTGCTAAGTACCCTCTCAGCTTCAGCTGGAAATCTACTGAGTAGAATTACCTATGACTAATTTTAGTGAACACAGCATTTGTTCTCGTGTATACATACATACATACATACATACATACATACATACATACATACATACTGTACAGACGTACATACATACAGTACATACATACATACATACATACATACATACATACATACATACATACATACTGTACAGACGTACATACATACAGTACATACATACATACATACATACATACATACATACATACATACATACATACATACATACATACTGTACATACATACATACATACATACATACATACATACATACATTTTGACACCTTTCTATTGGAACCTGCAACAGATCGGAGTACATGGGCCAGCCTTTGCTCTGCACATGCATCAGTAAGTCTTGGCCATCCATGACCTGGCATGTCCCGAACACCTGCAGGACTAGGTCCTCTAGTCTTCACAATTTGACCCTTGTCAAAGTCACTCAACTCTTTATGCTTGCCCATTTTTTCGGCTTCCAACACATCAACTTCAGGAAAAAAAATTTACTCGTTGCCTAATACTGTATAGCCCACCCACTTCTAGCTGCCATTGTAACGAGATATTGAAAATGTAGCTCCTGTGAGGAGAGACAGACTGCAATGGCTAGATGACTGGGACAGAGCAACTCCAGAATTGCAGGTATTATGGGATGTTCTTGGTCTGGAATAGTCAGGATGTTCAAAAAGTGATCCGAGGAAGGAAAACCGGTGAACTGGCGACCGGGTCATGGGTGGCTTATTGATGCACATGGAGGACGAAGGTTGGTCTGTGTTGAATGATCTAAAAGAAGCGCTACTGTAGCTTCAAATTGATGAAAATGTATGTTATTGGGCAAAGGGGGGAGGGGGGTTACTCAATATTAGGCAGGTGGTCATAAAGTTTTGGCGGATTGGTATTCCATGCTAAATAATATATGACATAAGCAAACTAAGCAATCTGTTTTTACCTTTGCATTTGTTAAACTAGTTGCTCACACATCATGTTGGCAGGCAGGCAGCCAGGTATTTAAAATAATAATAATAATAATAATAATAATAATAATAATAATAATAATAATAATAATATATTTACAGTACTGTTAGAAAGAGTTAACTTTGCTCAAACTCTTTTTTCAAGAATTCAGCCCCAGCACCATCCTAAAGGTTTTTACACACATGCAGTATGCATTATGAAAGAAAATGAAAACTGTTTCAAATATATCATTAGCATTACTTTTTTCACAGCTGATGAAATTGTGGCTGGAAATTCAAACTTGGGCCTGAATGTGTTCGCACGCTGCTTTACATCAGCGGTTTTGCAATCAGGGTTATGCAATCCAGAAAGATACTTCATTGACGTGTTCTTTGTGTGTAAGGGTTATTCAGTTTTGGCAGGAACATTACATGCTGTAGTATTAAATGACAAGTATTGTACATAGATCAACAAAGGCTCTAGGTGTTTGCAACAGCTAAGGCTCCCACTAGGAGTTTCTTCCTTTTTAAACCACATGGACCCAGTTTGATGACTTACGGAAACAAATTCTTCCAGTAAAGCTGGCCAGCAATCACAAAACGGTTGATTCCAGTACAGAGAAGGAAAAGTTGGGCCAAAATCTTGGCAAGCCACAACCTTAAAATGTCAGAGCAATTACTGCTTTATAATCATATGGAAATTGAAAGGGTTGCAGCAAGGTTAGCCTATATATCACTGTAATGGATTACCACAAACATCCGCACAATGTTCTTTTTCACTTATTCAATATATCCTGTTTCGCCTTCAATTTTCCACTTTCTCATGCTCTAAACCTCAGCTGAGACCTGCTCACCCACTGAATATGCAGCCACTGTGAATATTTCAGGATCATTTTTCATTTAATGGCAACTCCTGCTCCAAATCTTCCACCATGAATCAAGATTATAATTACGACGACTTCCTTTGATGCTCCCAAGAAGGTCAAACATGAAATGCCAAACTGTAGGACATATCCAGGATCGCTAATATACAGTAGACAAAAATCAGAAAACATGCCGTTCTGTTTCACTTGCGATGCCAGTTCATCATTACACTTGGTGAATGAGATCAGAAACACACCACAAAGTGAAATGACATTTCAATATTGACTTTGAAGGAACAGCATAGAAAGGCAGCTGTATTACCCGTGTCATTTTCATACAGTAGCTTTTAACTCAGGGCTGCTCAACTTTGGAGAGCTATTGGACCTCAAGTAATGAGCCAGCTTAACTAAAGGGCTTATGCTCCTTATTTAAATCTACCAAGACATATTAATATTACAAATTGCATACCTTATTATCCCCCTTACTCATGCAGTATATATATATATATATATATATATATATATATATATACACACACACACGTGGACAAAATTGTTGGTACCCTCTGGTCAATGAAAGAAAAACTCACAATGGTCACATAAATAACTTTAATCTGACAAAAGTAATAATTTTAAAAAATTCTATGAATGTTAACCAATGAAAGTCAGACATTGCTTTTCAACCATGCTTCAACGGAATTAAAGTTATTTATGTGACCATTGTGAGTTTTTCTTTCATTGACCAGAGGGTACCAACAATTTTGTCCACGTGTGTGTATATATATATATATATATATATATATATATATATATATATATATATATATATATATATATATATATATATATATATATATATACAGTATATATTAATTAGAAAAGCCAAGCCAATAGTTTATTCTGTATTTTTAGAGACAATATTCCTGCTTTAAAATGACACCTCAACACCTTGTTTATCAAGATCGCACATGATACAGTGAGAGAAATGTTTAAAAGTTACAGAGAAAATAAGTAAATGTACTCTATATTTAGATGTCTTTACACTACGTAATTCTAGTACCCAAGATATTTAATAAATCTATTCAGGCCTTCTTTAGCTCACATGGCTTATTTCATTTAGAGGCATTCCAGATTCAACTTCAACTAATAATTGACAACTGATTAATATACAATTGTTATAAATAAACAAAAAATTATGAATGAATAAAAAAAAATGAATCTGATTGGGTGACCAATGTCTCCAAATTAGTGACATCTGTGAGTAGATTTGGTGATTTTTTTTAGTCCCCTTCAAGACCTATGTTTAAGAAGCTACAGTAGTTTAAGTGACTGTCCTGCTTTTGATATTGGTTATATGAGTTAAGAGAGCAGGTTCTGCTGACTCACTAGCATTTTTAAAATGTTGACTGAGTTGAGTGTGTTCCCAACAACCCATTACTAATTAGCATTGTTTGTTATTATTTATAATCACTTATTACTAACCACCATTGTTTACAATGACCAATTAGTGATCACAACTGTTATCAACAATCACTCAATGATCACCATTATTTTCATCGACCAAACACTGTTCACCATTTTTGTTCTCAATGCCAGATTACTGATCACAGTTGTTCACAATGACCAATTCCTGTTTCCAACGACCAATCACTGAATCAGAATATTACTCAAGTAGAAGTAGAAAGTAGTCATCCAAAATATTAGAGTAAAAAAGTATTCAGTGAAAGGACTACTCAAGCACTGAGTAACTGTTTCAATCTGATTTAAAATTTTTTTTAGAAATTATACTTTTTTTTTTCAGAAGTTATACTAATTAGATATTAGTATATAATATATACACACATAGTACACAGTATATTTTTTTGCAAGCGAAACATGCTTTGTATATGATGCCAGGGATGCCCCATAATTTTTAGGATGCATAAAAATGTACAACACGTGTGTTGGCGATTAATTCTGTACTGAAATATACTTATATATTTATAAACTGTGAAAGTAATATTATATGTACAATTAAAGTTAATACATAATGACATAAACATGCCAAATCACCGCAAGATTGTAGACTAACTGCGAGATCCCACTGGCAACAGCATGGCTTTATGGGCGTTTGGCAAAATTCGAGAAAGATGCAGAAACTTTTGTTTGCGCATGCGCAGTGAGCGCATGTAGGACGGATTCACAGGTAGGATGAATTTATAGAACACCGGCTGAAAAACCCCAACCATCCCCACTTTGCCGCCTGACCAATCATTGGTCAAACAGAGTCATGTGATTATTGTTGCTGCGTCTGATTGATGAAACAGTCATTCGGTAGATCTACCGGCTAAATGTGCAGAATAAATGGTTAGAAAAGTAACGAGTTGAGTGTGGCTGAATGTAGCAGAGTAAGAGTAGCGTTTCTTCTTCTCTACTCAATCTACTTACGTAAAAGTAAAAAGTATGGTTCAGTAAAACTACTCATAGAAGTACATTTTTTTTCAAAAATTGTTTCCATTGTTCCCAACAACCTATCACTAATTGCCACTGTTCCCAATGACCAATTACTGATCACCATTATTCCTGACAACTAAGCCCTGATAATCATTGTATCAAATGATAAACCACTCACTCACTCACTCACTCATCGTCTATACCGCTTTATCCTGTATTCAGGGTCACGGGGGGGCCTGGAGCCTATCCCAGAAGGCTTAGGGCACAAGGCGGTGTACATCCTGGACAGGGTGCCAATCCATCGCAGGGCACACGCACATACACCCACACTCACACACTCATTCGTACACTCATTCGAACGCCAATTGGCCAAACCTGCAGGTCTTTGGACTGTGGGAGGAAACCGGAGGAAACCCACCAAGCACGGCAAGAACATGCAAACTCCATGCACACAGAGACGGGACTCGAACCCGGACCCAGGAGGTGCAAGGCGACCACTAAGAAACCACTAAGAAACATTTTTTTTTATCACTCACACATCACTGTTGTTTGTCCCAACTCTGCAGTGCTTTGTTTTTGATTTATACTGTATTGATCCCAAAGGGCAATCATTGATCACCATTGTTTGTCCCATTTGCTCATTTTTTGTGAGGTTGCAACACTGTAATAATAAAAGCATTAAAAGCATTATTAGTACACATACGTAACGGACCGCTCAACAAAAACTCGTCAAAGAAACATTTATATCTGGTCATTTGGCAGAACCTTTTATCCAGAGCGAACAATAAAAGCATTTAAAGGGACACAATGGCTTTCTGGAACACTCACTAGTGATCAATTTTAACCTCTTAGCTAACACCTTCTCAATAAAAGAAATGCACTGTTGATATTTTAACTCAGGATGTCCTGTTTATTTGACAGACACTATGACCTGCTAAACCAGAAACACATCCTTTTTAGCAAATGAGTCATGGCCCAATGCCAGCCCACACTTACTGCTTTCATCTGGTCCACATACTGCTGCAGAACAACAGTGATTAAATCATCTGAATCTGGCTGCCTGAACACAGCCACAACTGAACCCTGAAGAGGCCGCATCTCAGCCATGACATGAATCAGAATGTTCGACCAAAAACTCCAATGAAACACTATCATTAAATATGGTTTGCTAAATCAAAGGCAGATTCCAAATGCAGGGCAAAACAGTTAAAGCTTATATGTACAATGGCTTGCATAAATATTCATACATTCAAACTTTGAACCCATATTGATATGAGATATTCTTTCAATCTAGTTATAAGAAAATATCTCAAACTTTAACCAGCCCGCAGAATATCATCAAATCCATTATTAAAAATTTAAAAGAATATGGCAGACTCTCCACCACTTTGCCTTGAGGAAGCCATCCAACAGTCATTGGCCAGTTAGTCAGAGAATAACCCAAGGTCTCAGGGGTATCTGAAGAAACAGAGAGATTCACAACTCAGATGGGAGAATCTGTTGACAGGAAAGTCATAAAACTCCTAACACTAAACAAAGCTGGGGTTTATGGAAGAGTGTCAAACCATCATTTATGCAAAGTTTGCCAAAAGGCATGTTGGAGACTCAACAAAGATGGGAAAATCAAACTCAGATTGGATTTAAACCAAAGGTAAACATTTGTTTCTTGGTACAAAGCAGCACAACACTAATCATTACTCTGAGGCCATTATCCATACAGTGGAGCATGGTGGTGGTAGCATCATGTTGACGGTTGCACTCGCCTCCTTTACTTACCAGATCACTGCCATTTTTGGGACAGCCTCCTTTAGGCATGGTTGCTGTTGTGTCTATGTCATCATCATCATCATCATCATCATCATCAGAATCATCAACATCTTGTTATTATTAGTAGTATTATACTCTATTATTAACAGTTAATGGTGCTCTAAGGGATGGTCAAAGTCTGGAATGTTTTAAGGTTGAATTCTTATGCAAGCCACTGTGAATACTTATTGTTTTGATGCACAGTACAATTCCTACTATCGCAAATGACCCTTATACTGTAAAACTACACTGTACCATATTTGACCCGAATCGACTGCTATCTGGTACTCTGATTAACGAAATAGAGTCAATACCGCAAAGCAGTTCAGTATACGTTGATTATGAAGAAAAGCCCTAATGGATATTCAGGTCCAAAGATTCTTTGTAGAGACTTATATCCATTATAATTTAATATAAACAGGTAAAGGTGTTCTCTCTTCACAAGCCTCAAGCAAGTATGGAACATGTATGGGAAGGGGAAGAAAAGACATCCTAATGCATGAAAGACAGTCCCATTTCACCAGCAGCAATTATTACTGCCAGGAATGCCACTGCAGATCAATCAGCATCCACAGAGAGGATGAGCTAATTAACCAACAATTAAAGACCCTTAAATATTTAAACTGCTTAATGAGACCATGTCACCTCATGTCTCCATCGTCATTCTTCCACTCGGTTCAATAAGGCACGTTTGTGTTACTTTATGGATATAGGTACCTTCTTGGGAAAATATATATCACTGAGTTTATACAGTAGTTGCATATATTTTGCTATAATTTAATGACAACTATATGTTCAGAAGAGCATAAACCCCTATGTGGAATTACTTTTAGAAGGACAGTTTGGGGTCATTTTCTAACTTTTTTTTTTTTTTGTGATCAGATCAGATCAGATGGATGGATGGATGGATGGAAGGAAGGATGGATTGATGGACAGACAGACAGATAGATAGATAGATAGATAGATAGATAGATAGATAGATAGGTAGATAGGTAGATAGGTAGATAGATACTTTAATGATTCTGAAGGAAATTACAGGTAGGAAATACCTGGAAGTAGATTATTTAATCCCACTCAAAAAGACACCAAATGCTGAGGATGCAGATGGTAGCATCATGGATTATCACTGTCACCTTGCACCTCCAGGACTTTAAAATCTGGAGTTTAAATCTGGACTCCGGGCTTTGTGCATGACAATGTCCTATTCTAATCATGCTTGGTGGGGTTCTTCCAGGTTCTCCGATTTCCCTCACTGAGACACAGATATGCGTGCAGACTGATTGCTGTTTCCAAACTGTCTGTAGGCATGAACTCATAGGTCATTAAGACCAAGCATTATTTGTACTGATGGTTAATAAAGAGGAAAGATCATGCATAAACATGTTATTATTGTCTGGATAGCAAAATCAGAAGAGTGCAATCCTCAGGCTGATTAAAGTGGTAAGTAAAGTAAGAGCAATGTACTGTAAGCCACTTCACCTTGAGATATTCAACAATACTCTAAGCCTTAATAATGTATCCTAATAAAACAAACTTTTTTTTTGTTGTTGAAATGAGCAGTTTACTAAATTCTTTAACTTGGGAAATAAAATGAACATAAATGCAGTGACTGTGTGTGACGGACAAATCCAGGTTTGTTAGAAGTCAACAAAAACTATACCGTGTATATATATATATATATATATATATATATATATATATATATATATATATATATATATATATATATTGTTTTAATTCCAGCTTTTCAGACATAGTTACTTTATTGGCACACTTGTAAAACTAAATATATTTTTATTTATTAATTACAACTAATTATTAAATTAAACTATTTATTGCTAGTGCAATTAGATTATTATACCTTACACTCTTAAGCTATATTGAAACATTCTTTGTTCTTAAAAAAAAACTTTTGGTCTGGTTTTTGTTTTTTGGATGCTTCCATGTAATGATGACACTTATGGTTAAACTGTTCTCTCTCTCTCTTTTTTTTTTTTTTACATCATAAATAATTCCTGTTAAGCCAAAGTGTTTTTTACAAAGCAGTAAAAAAAAAAATCTTGTGTGTCATCAACATAGACAGCATTTTAAAGAACATATGTACTATATGAAAGAAAAGCCGTTAGAAGCCTTTGTTCGTGCATACTGTAGTTTGTGGCTGCGTTGTTAAAAAGTTCAATCTGAAGGAAAATGGAACATTCTTAAATGTTATTATATTCATCTTTTTTCTCTACGACAACACCTCTGATATTTTTCTCACACCACAACTATCAAACATGTAACCGTGTAACAATATTCACAGTCTTCATTTAGACAAGAAAGCACTCGGTCAGTGCCCTGTGAATTGATACAGCACTGTTTTATCCCAGTTAACACGCCTGAGTGCTTTGATGAATCTAACAACCCTCAAGGGAAAAGACTCTCTCCAATTCCACAGGCTCTTTATTATGATTGTTATCAACAACACTACCACATCTCTCTCTCTCTCTCTCTCTCTCTCTCTCTCTCTCTCTAGGTCTCTATCCTACTGTTTTTTTTTTTTCTTTCAATAAATATTAAGAGATAGCAAGCGAGTGGTTCTTGTGGCAAACCCCAGCTCCCAGCGGTCATTATCATCCCTGTTTTACCATCTCTCCGTCACCCAAGGATGTGGCCCGCCTTGCTGGAGACCAAACAGATGGTCGTGCAGTATCCGAGATGACAGCTCGCCAGAGCAGATGGCCACCTAAAGGGCACCAACCCCATGATCATCTCTGCAAAGAAAGGGCGAGATGAAGAGAGAAGATACTGCTGTATACAGATGAAGACAGCATTGTGATTAGTGATTAGTTATAGTAATGCTACAATCAAATCACTACAGGGAGGTTGAGGTGTTTAGATACTGACATAAAAATAGAGATCCTATAGTTTATAGGATACAGTTTATGTTGACAAGATTATACACTCACCTAAAGGATTATTCGGAACACCATACTAATGGGGTGTTTGACCCTCTTTCGCCTTCAGAACTGCTTTAATTCTACGTGGCATTGATTCAACAAGGTGCTGAAAACATTCTTTAGAAACTTTGGCCCATTTTGATAGGATAGCATCTTGCAGTTGATGGTGATTTGTGGGATGCACATCCAGGGCACGAAGCTCCCGTTCCACCACGTCCCAAAGATGCTCTATTGGGTTGAGATCTGGTGACTGTGGGGGCCATTTTAGTACAGTGAACTCATTGTGATGTTCAAGAAACCAATTTGAAATGATTCGAGCTTTGTGACATGGTGCATTATCCTGCTGGAAGTAGCCATCAGAGGATGTGTACATGGTGGTCATAAAGGGATGGACATGCTCAGAAACAATGCTCAGGTAGGCCGTGGCATTTAAACGATGCCCAATTGGTACTAAGGGGCCTAAAGTATGCCAAGAAAAGATGCACCACACCATTACACCACCACCACCAGCCTGCACAGTGGTAACAAGTCATGATGGATCCATGTTCTCATTCTGTTTACACCAAATTCTGACTCTACCATTTGAATGTCTCAACAGAAATCGAGACTCATCAGACCAGGCAACATTTTTCCAGTCTTCAACTGTCCAATTTTGGTGAGCTCGTGCAAATTGTAGCCTCTTTTTCCTATTTGTAGTGGAGATGAGTGGTACCCGGTGGGGTCTTCTGCTGTTGTAGCCCATCCGCCTCAAGGTTGTGCGTGTTATGGCTTCACAAATGCTTTGCTGCATACCTCGGTTGTAACGAGAGGTTATTTCAGTCTAAGTTGCTCTTCTATCAGCTTGAATCAGTCGGCCCATTCTCCTCTGACCTCCAGCATCAACAAGGCATTTTCGCCCACAGGACTGCCGCATACTGGATGTTTTTCCCTTTTCACACCATGCTTTGTAAACCCTAGAAATGGTTGTGCGTGAAAATCCCAGTAACTGAGCAGATTGTGAAATACTCAGACCGGCCAAAATTGCTTAAATCACCTTTCTTTCCCATTCTGACATTCAGTTTGGAGTTCAGGAGATTGTCTTGACCAGGACCACACCCCTAAATGCATTGAAGCAACTGCAATGTGATTGGTTGATTAGATAATTGCATTAATGAGAAATTGAACAGGTGTTCCTAATAATCCTTTAGGTGAGTGTATATATATATATATATATATATATATATATATATATATATATATATATATATATATATATATAATTTAATTGAACAATAGTTTTTATTCATTAGAAACAAGCTATTGCTATTTTAATGTTTTAATGTTTAAATGTATTTTTGTATCTTATTGTATTTCATTATTTATTTCCTTCACAGCCATTCATCTGTGTTTTGTTATTCTCTAGTGTTGTGTTTGTTATTTGTTGATGTGAATGTGAGGTGCATATTTCTATTTTTATTATTTTCATATTACTGTAATTATTATTTTATAAATTATATATTTTAATATCAAAGTTTTTTTAGTCGTTTGGAACAGTACTATTACTATTATTACTTTTTCATAATTATTTCAATTTAATAATTTGAATTAGTGAATTAATCAAAACGTAACAGTTATTAAATTCCAATAATATTTCTTTTCTTCTCCATTCCATTTTTTTCCTCTCCCTTTTTATTTTATTAACATATTCACTGAATCATTACATGTCAGGTTAAACTCACATACTTCAACTTGGTTTATAAGACAATAACAAGAAGAATTCATTAATCAATTTGCTTGATAAAAAAAGCTTCCTGGAAATATGTGTACATGTTTCACAGCTTTCTGCAGCCATCCTCTCATCCTGCTGTAAAGACAGCTTGTGGTTAAACGTCATCAAGTCATTTTATGAGTTGGGTGCGTTATTTACAAATTACACATCTCTGAGTCAATTACCACAGATTCAAGCTGATTTAAATTTTAAAATACTGCGTCTCATTTGCTAACATTCTTCAGGCGTGCATGTGACAAGCCTGTTAGTTTTAGATGATAATCATGAGACGATGTCAATATTGCACCGTCTTCGTCTTTAGACAAATCTGAGTGGAACGCCAACTTATTTGCACGTGATGATTTACGCATGGCGGACAAGCATCTAGTTCATTTGGCTTTCATGTGCCTCCACGGAAATAACTGCGACAGAAACACGGCATATGCCAGCTGTCGCTTGAAAAGGAGGTCAAAATGGATAAATATGCATCTTTTGAAGTTCATTCTCATTAGTTCAACATGAGCTGGGAGTGACGGAGATAAAAACAAATGGTAGCAGCTAATTTTGAAAGAATGTAAAGAAATCTCTGTCATTAGAAATGCATAGCTATGATGTGGAGATTAATAGAAAAGTGTGTTACAGTAAAACATGTTTACGCCTAATGGATTTGGATGGATAAAAACTATTAGCATACTAAAATACTCTAAGGCAGTCGCTGGAAATAATCATTCCAGCATGGTTATCCCTCCGTCCTCTACACATTGCAGCATGACAAATGGCAATAATGAACATCCTTTCCCCCTGCATACCTTTTTGCAGGCCAAGCCGCCTGCTCTCAACGGGTTTGCCAGGCCCGGGTACCACGGCTGGCGGAGTGACATTACTAAATGCCATATTGGAGCAAAGGGAGCAGCGTGCCGCAATAATGATGGAGTGGCCGTGCTCACAGGTCGGGAACGGGCCTGCTGTGGGAGCTGCTCCCTCGCTGCACCAGATGGAGGGCACAAGATCCTCAGCTATTATGTGAGCCACAGTGGGCCTTTCTCTCCCTCTCTATTTTTTTGCTCTTGTCTCTCTTGCTCATCTGCTCGCACCCTGCTGGACCAGCGTGGTTATTAGCAGGCACTTTACTGCCAAAAGACATCAAGTGAATGGAAGCAGCAGGAGCCAGAGAAAAAAAAAAGGGAGGAAAATCCAGATGTAATGGGTGTGGGAGGTTGTGTTAAGTTGGCATATTATGATAGGTGTTGTGTTAGAGTGCGTATATGAGGATGGTTTATTTCCTACTCTGTAGATGTGTTGATGAAGAAGTTGATTATGACACTGTTTACCATTACAGTCAGTGAGGTTCGCCTGACACACCCACAGCAAGCATAAAAGCTGATTGACTACCTGTCAGCATTTAACTACCTGTGTAAATACCACCGCCCACTGCCAAAACAAACAAACAAACAAACAAATTTCTGTTTTATACGGTATATAAATGTCAACATTGTCAGGTAGGAATTTTTGGTGTCTATGTTCTTTTTTTTGTGTCATTTTTTCCCACAATAGTGCATTTCTAATGAAATATGACATTTCTTAACATTAAGGAAGATTTTATTAATAGGATTACTACTTCACTGTTCTTAGGTAAAAAGCAAAGTAGTTTTCTTTTAATAACTTAGAGGGAATTAATTTTTATATCAAATGCTATTTATATTCACTGAAATGGTTGTCATTTGTACAAAAATGGTACAACTGGAAGATTGTTTCAAAGCAGAGTTTGAAAACCCACACCTCACTGCTCAACAATATATTTAACATTTTTCAGAAATAATATAAGTGTATATATATATATATATATATATATATATTTTTTTTTTTTAAGCATGTTTTGTCCCAGTTCTCAAGCATGACTAAGTGCTCCCAAGTGACAAAATGGGAATGTGTTCATCCTATCACCCTGAGATCACACTTTCTAGACAGCAGATTGGATATACTTTCATGGGGGGAGAGCGATGACATACCTGCACTCTCACATCAATCTTAGGGACACTAGTCAGTCACACAAGTGGAAATGCTTTCCACCAACTTTGTTACACCATCCCCTACACTGCATAAACAGCAGTTCAAAAAGATGTGGTCAACAGGCATCAAGTGTCTTGAAGGAAGCACATGATAGTCTTTTCCCTTCCAGGTTGGTGATTGTTGACTTGATGTGTGTCTTAACAGAAAGATGGGTGGGAATTCTTTCTCTCTCTCACTTACTCATTCTCTACATCACTTATACTGTACAGAGTTGCAGGAGGTCTCTAGGGCATTTGTGGCACCAGGCAGGGTACAATCCACACACACACACACACACACACACACACACACACACACACACACACACACAGACACACACAGACACACACACACACAGACACACACACACACACACACACACACACACACACACACACACACACACACACACACACACTCAGGCCATTTAAAAATGCCAGTTAACCTATTCTTCATGTCTTTGGATTGTTGAAGAAAATCGTGTTCTCTACACACACAAAAGTGAGGCCACAGTGATAACTATAACATGGTAGGAAGTGGCTAGGATTAAATTAGGGTAAAAATATCAGGAGAAATCTCCATAAACAAGTGTACATTTAAGATGTTCAAACTTCTTACAGCACTTTTTTAGGTCACCTAGCACCACCAGGGTCCGGGTTCGATTCCCGGCCAGGATCGATTCCCGTCTCTGTGTGCATGGAGTTTGCATGTTCTCCCTGGGCTTGGTGGGTTTCCTCCAGTACTCCAGTTTCCTCCCACAGTCCAAAGACATGCAGATTAGGCTAATTGGTGTTCCCAAATTGCCCATAGTGTGTGAGTGAGTGCGTGTGTGTGTGTGTCACCCTGTCCAGGGTGTACCACGCTTCGTGCTCTAAGCCTCCTGGGATAGGCTCCAGGCCCCCGCGACCCTGAATACAGGATAAAGCAGTATAGACGATAGACGATGGTGAGCACTTGGCTGACAATCCAATCACATCTCTGATTTTTTTTTAGCTTTATTTATATATTTTTTAGCTTTATATATATATATATATATAGCCCCAGTACCGCTTAGCAAACTCCAAACGTGACTGAGAAAAGATTTTTTCCTTGCATGCCTCCCGAAGAGCTTGTTGGCATGTAGATAGCTTCTGATGGTTGTTTTGGAGACTTTGTGACCCCAAGATGCTATCATTTGTTGTAGTTCTTTAACAGTGAGCTTTGGAGAATATATTATTTCTCTTACCATCCTCCTCACTGAGCGTGGAGGCAAAATAAACTTGCGTCCTCGTCCAGGCTTGTTTACTACTGTTCCAGTTTTTAAAAACTTCTTAATGATTCCTCTCACAGTAGATATGGGCAGGTGCAGGCGGTGGCTAGTTTCTTGTACCCATTGCCTGACTTGTGAAGGTCGACACACTTCTGCCTTACTTGAATGGTGTGTTCCTTTGTCTTTCCCATGCTGAAGAGTAGATAAGAGAAATGGCCTCTGTGTCATGTCATATTTATACCCCAGGGAAGCAGGAAGTGATAAATTACTAATTAAAAGTTCCTAGATACTCTGGTCAACTTTGTAAACTACTGTAGAAATGACAGAAATACTTCAATTACATTCACTTTCTAAGAATTGTTAGGGGTGCCAATAATTGTGGAACAGGTTATTTTATGAAAAATAATTATTTGTTAGTCAGGGATTTCTATTTCCCCTTAGAATTCACTTTATATTTTTCTACAATTTTCAGTGTGACAATATGCTTCTATTTTATTTTAAGGCTTTTAACGCATCTTAACCAGGGGTGCCAATAATTATGGAGGGCACTGTATGAGGCAGCAGTGGTAATTAGAAAAATTCTCCAGACCCTTGTGGATAAATTCTATGCGTTTTATACATCTCACTATGTCAGTCACATGACAATAATCCTGCATAAACACCTCCGCTACAACAACAATCAAACCTGAATCAAAAAAGTAGAACCATGCTTGGCGTTAATACATCACTTATGGCTGAATTACATAATATCTATATTTAATTAAAAGGTAAGATTTTAAAACGTCACTGGTTTTTTTTTTTGTTTGTGCATTATGTTTTAAATATGCAATTTTTTAACACAGTTCATTGCTTGCATTACACTCATTAAGATGATGAAAGCCTTGCTGTTCAGTGTGTGTACAGCAAACCATGTAGGACTGTAGGTGCCTGCTCACATCCAGCGATGTCCCGAGGAAGCACTTGCACTGAGAGGTTGGAGCTCTGTGATCCTGCAGCTTCTCATGAACTCTCACATCTGTTTAGAGTTGCTGGGATCTGACTGCGAAGCATAATGCAGTATGTAGCAGGAAATGAGCCCTGGGGAGAAAGTCAGCAAGGAACGACATCCCCACTGACACGCCTCAACCCTGTGGACCATAAAACCTGGTTTGAATTCGAATCGTATCTACAGAGCCATCTGAGTCACAGGAGCTCTGGGTAACCCTAACTGCACAATCTGTAAAAACATACATTATGTGTGTGTGGTGGTGGTGGTGGGGGGGAGAGGGGAGGGGGGGGGGGGCGGACCAAGATATGAACCATGAGTGAGTGAGGTTGCTAAAGATCTGTGTGTGTGATATTCAAATTCCCACATACTGTACCTTTGACCCTACAATGTACATATGTAAAGTGAATGTAAAAAAAAAAAATAAAAAAAAACTTTTGCCATCTGAATAATGACACTTCAACAAAATTTAAATATAGCCGTCCCTAGCCGAGAGCCTAAACACAGCAGGATGGCATACATTCATTCTCACCTCAATCATGGAGGCATTAGCCAATCATATGGATTTGTGAGCTCACACAAGTGCTAGCCTACACCCTTCCTAGTTGGTAACTGTCACTTATGGAAGAGTACGCTATCAAGATACAGTACATGGAAATTGGCTCCAGTTAAATTAAAGAGAAATCAGGGAAAAACTCAAAAGGAAGTTGCATCATCTAAACTTCCTGAAGATCACAAGTAGAATTCATTTAATTCTCTTAATTAATTTTCTTACTTTCATTTTAAATGATATTAGAATATAGGCTGATTGATTGTTTCCCAAATGGCACAGTAGATCATTTGTATCAAAAACAGTAAGTAAGTAAATTATAAATTTCATTCATTGATCTTCTGGACATTCTTACTCTAAATGTCTTCAAACATTTTGTTTTCATTGTCAACTGATTTCCAATACACACTGACAAAAATAACTAGTAAAGTCAGGGTAACCTAAGCTGCCTTCAGGTAACTAATTTACAAAAATGCATAGGATTGGCTACAACAGAGGATCTGACCAACAGGTCAGTTCAGTCATACCTTTATTGCTTCTGCTATTTGTTTTTTCCCCAGAGTGCTCAGATCGATCCGCAGAAATACTTCACTCCATCCCAAGCGAAGCCCTGTGCTTGACCACGTCTGGCCGTCATTCCCTCTTAACTGTAAATTGATGAGTCTTGTCCTGCAATTTGAGTCCTTCTTTGATCCTGGAAAGTAAATTCCAGTTTTCTGGCTGCCTGCGAGCCAGTTTGTATCGCTGGATATTTGTGAGCTGTGTCTGGGGTCTCTACTCCGAAAAATCTCAGACTTAATCATGAAAGCCCTTGTGATCAAACCCGCTTTGATTTCAAAAGTAATAGGTCACAGACTATTTCATAATACAGGCCAGCTGTCTTTTATAGGGCCCACATTAGGGCTAGAATAAACATGGACTCATTGCTTTCCAGTTCAGGGGATTGACTTGGGTTTGAACGCTAAGATATTGCTACTTGGCAGAGGTTGCATTGAAAAGCCACATAATAAAACCAGTTTATCCTCCTTAAAGTGCATAAACGGTTGTAAATTCTCAAACAACATTAAAGATCAAATAAAAATACTGCACAAATAGACAAAACCTGCTGTGGGAAAACTAAAGCGATAAGACAGGTATTCAATAAAACAGATTTTTTTTAAACTAGCTTCCATAAAGATTAGTCAGGGAGTCTATGCTTTTGTTTGAATTCTGTAAAAATAGTGAAATTCCCCAGTGATGTCTCATCCTTAGAGACATCCATATACAGTATATATCAGCCATTCAACAAATATTAATCTTCGTAAAGTCCTCATTCACAGCTCAATATATCCTGAAATACTCATTTCTTATATTAAGTGGTTTTAATATTGCTCTTTAATTGAGCTGTTTAATGCTATTTAATCTTAGACAGACTGTGGATTTCATTCCATTAGATTTTTGGGCATTGCCATGTTCTATTCAACTTGATTCACTAGATCCAGTGTTTACTGTCTGATTTGTCTCAAGCACTTGTATATCTTATAGATTTTTAAGTATTAAAAAGTACTTAAATGATCTAATACATGCATAGAATCTAGTGCATGCTGTTTTTGATTGTTTGATCATGTTTTATGTTATTCCCAATCATTTCCTTTGTTCCGCACTCCAGTTCAGTAGGTGGCAGTAATGCACCAACCAGTCATATGCTCAAAAGATGAAGAAACTGGAAAATTTTGCAAGCACTTTGTTAAAAACCTGCAAAGGCCATAATGTATATATTTTAATGGAATTCATAAATGTTAGACCAGTTAATGGTTGTTAAAATGGTAAGTTTACTGAAAGAGACGTTAATCGACTCAGTCATCGATTCAATGCGTAGGCTTGACCGACAAAAGATTTTTTGTATTTGACCAATATACAGTATCACTGTTGCACTGATTTGCTTGCATCACTAGATGCACAATCATTAAACCTAGTGGTCAAAATAGGAACTGCAAGAAGCACAAATAGAGGCCAACAGAGGGCAATCACACTACCTCATTCTCAGCCAAAACAAAACATTGTAAGACATAATGTCAAAGTTTGGGAGAAAAAAAGAGGACTTATTGAGGGGGAAATCAGAAATACCTGTGCACAAATAATGTGATCTTGTTTTCTAAAGAAAGGATAATATATATATAAATAATTTACTTTGAAAAATTTTTCCTAATTTTCCTAATTGCCTCACCAGCTGTTCTCATCCTTACCATAGCGTGAATGTAATATCAAGGATAAATTATCTATACAATTAAAGTGATTGTGATTTAAAAAAAAAAAAAAAAAGTTGGGGCAAAGTCTGAATGTCGTCGGTTAAAATTGTGTAACAATGCTTTACTACATTTTATTTATATCATAGATTTACTTTAAACATCCTCTGGTCCTGCACTCGCCATCATCTCTTCCAGGAAGAGAAGGCTGCTTTTGAAAAAGCCTTTGATATGGGGAAGGCTTAGTTGTAACGCTATGACATAATCAGCCTTCAAATGCGTCTTTTGAAGAATGCAACCGTGGAATTGAGACACACTGATAGCTGGGCAGGTACCCTGGGTTAATGATATTAGCCCTTATGTGCTCGTCGTACTTACTGCACAACTAAGCTGATTGGGAAAACCAACTAGGGTACATCCAAAAACACTCAAAACTGCAAATTATATTTGTTAAATGTTATTACTGAAGATGTATATAAACACACTAGCGGAATTCTACATGCTCTTCGGATTAATATTTATAGATGTAGTTGTAGTATATTCATTTTTGATATTTTATTAAAGTTTCTGCTTATTAGTCTGACTGGTACCTGAATTTGATTGCTTTTAATGAAATATTAATATTATCCTGGACCTAATATGTTCTTTCTGTGAAAAGTTCAGGAGCAAAAATCCATATGGTTCAAATAAGGAGCTATTGTATAGTTTACATAACAAGGCCTAATATTTGTAGCTGGATTATGTTCGTAAATCTTTAGTGAGGGGGTCGTTGAAGTTTATTCTACACTTAAAAAGACAGTTAAAAACAAAACAAGTTGCTCTTACCTGCTCAAAAATGCACACAAATACGTGAACTGCTGCTTTTGTTTCAGCTGTACCCAAAAAAAAACAATATATATATATATATATATATATATATATATATTTTTTTTTTTTTTTTTTTTTCTTCAAAGAGGTATTTGCAACGAATCCTCCACTTCAGAAGTCTCCAGCATGTCATTAGTTAGAGCCACGTGTAGACCAGCGGTGGTTATGGAAATCAATGTTTATTATTCCGAGCAGTGATCCCTAACCGTGTCTGCATTGATTCCCTGTTAGGAATCACACTGAAACTAATGTGGTTAATACAAATCATTTATCATCACTAAGTCAAAATCCACCCCCCTCCCCCTCTCTCAGAGTGTTTGTCTTCTTCAGCATAACAACATTTAAAAGGAGAATGTGACAAGTGGATAATACCGGTGGTCATAAATAAAAATACTTCCTGTAATCATTTCCAATAGAGGACAAAACGAGCCTATTAATATATAATACGGAATATGTAATCATTCCTGAAAGCACAATACAAAATTAAACCCATCTTTCTTGCTTAAAAGACCTAAATTAAAGCTTGTATAGCTAGCGTACAGGACACGAATGCTAATGTGGCGTGTGCGGTTTATATATCAGCTTCAATCAGCTTGTGGATCCATATCCGACTGTGCGAACCTTGCTTTTAGTCGAAAGCACTGAAAATGAAAGCAGCTGGCAACGAAGCCTGTTTGCTGGCGCCAAATGCGTCGACACTCCCTGAGGATTACCCTCGGCAGCACACTCCTGCTGCACGTTTATAAGAATGCATTTGAGGGGAAAAAGGGACCGACACATGCAGACACTTGTTTTTGTGTTTTGTTTAGGTTGAAAAATATGCATTTATTGGCTTTCACATTAATATTTTAGAACCGTCTTCTAAAGTAATTGATGCGTTGTGGGAATGAATGGTGGTGCAAAAAGATGAACAAAATCTGGAGAGACAAAAGTGCATCTTGGTCTTTAAAACACAACGTATGAAAGAAACAGTAACCATGTGAGTAATCATTTCCCTTATGGTTACACAAAAAACATTAATCACTGTGCAACTATTCTCTCAAGTGCACCTGACTAATATCATTTGTGAGTTTTTACAATTAAAGATTTTCCGCGGCACTTCTTTCACAACTCTGCCGCAGATGACTCGGACATGAAATTCTAGATTTACATTGTTTTTCATCTGTGTTTTGTGACACCATAAAAAACTGTGCTGTTATGTGACCTCATTAAGCTCTAAATCTTCATCGTTGGCTGTTATTTTTTTTCCCTCCTTTTTGTGTTAAGGTTCATCTTAACACCACATTATTTAATTTACAGCGTACAACTATTTCTTTTTGTCCCTTTCAGACAGCAGCAACTCAATATATTGTCATTTGTCGATGGTGAATTTTTAAAAAAAGTGATCATAGAATCCGTTTTCTTTCCAAACCCTCTCTAAAGTATATGATGTGCTCTTTGAAACTTTCCATCCACCGGTACTGTATACCAGGTTTCAGCATCAACAACTCATTATGATCCCATTCATGGAAGATGTTGTTGTCTTCATTTGGATCCTCGGAAAGGATGTAAAGCTCACCAGCGTGCACGTCACTGAAATTGGCATAAAACCGAGAGGAGTCGAAACCCACCCAGAGAGTGAAGCGATAGTCAAAACAGCGTGCAGAGTAGCCCATTACGGTGATATCAGCGAGCGAGGGCAGGTCCGAGTCCTCTCGGATGGTGTCGCTGGGGCGTGGGTATTGGCTGTAGGCATAGGCTTGGTGGTCAGCGGTGCGCTCACGGCGCCCGAGAAGAGACACGAGTTTCGAACCCTCTGTGCAGACGTCAGTTTGAAAGGAAGGGACCGGGCAGCGGTGAATGGAGGGGAGTCCCGCCAGAGATACCACGGTGGGGAAAACGTCAACTAGCTCCACCACGCTGTGCACCAGATAGCCTGGAGGAAATCAGAGTGTAAGGAAAGGATGGAACGAAAACCAAAGGCTAGATCAAGAAACAATATCAAGCTTACGACATAAGCAAGCGATAAAGCAATGCAGAACTACTATATATTTCCTGTGTGCCTGATTTCAGTACCAGCAACAAATAAAACGTGTTGAAATTCAAATTTAAATGCCTTTTAAATAGCATAATCCACTCAGTTGCTCCAGTATATTTCTTGGAATATTGTGGAGGTCTGAAGGTTCTAACTACTGCATTTGTTTTCCATAAAACACACTTTGAACTGGGTCTTAAAAACAGAAAAACAGAGGTTATAAACATCGTTTTGGCCACCTTCCAGTACTTACTAACCTAAAAAAAAAAAAAAAAAGTTAAGCTGATAATTCTATTGCAAATGTTTAACAGTTTATATTAATATAAAAACAGGGTCTACTGTTATAGAAAAATAATCAGCGACTATATGTGGTAATGCAGCCACACAAGAAGCAGAATCATTATCATCTGAAGAGGATTAATTTTTCATTAACAGCATGTCCTAAAACCATTTCCTAAGAAACCATGTTCTGAGACCTTTTCCATCCCAGATCACACACACAAATGTTTTTGAAAAACTTCTGGTGCATAAGGACCGAAACTGCTCAGCACAAGAAGGGATTCCTCCCACCTGCAGCTGTCCCAGTGAACTAGAGCCAAGACCTAACTGATGGTCTTTAATCTGATATTACATGTACCTGAACGTTGCGTTACATTAACGCAATTAATTATGGTTCTGGGTTCCCCCTGGTTCCTCGGGGTGTGGCTCTACAGGAGCTTTGGGGTGTGTTGTGGTGTCTGGCACTGGGGCGTTGGATGCTTTTGGCTTTTCTGTGGGATTGGAATGGACAGGCCGGCCTTTGGTGCCCAATGACATGAGGGGGCCTTGGTTGAACATGATCCCGTCACCAGTTGACTGGTATATAATTGATAATAAATGTTATTCGATTCACTTGGTGGTGGTGTTAATATTGTGGGTGATGAGGGCATATTTTGCACTATAGCAGGTTGCTTGTTTTTTTGTTGTTGTTTTTTTTTTAAAGATTACAGTACTAAAAAGTAAAAAATGCTTAAGTGTAAATGTATATATAAATGTATATTTTCCTTTTTGCACCATACTACCAAAAAACTTAATATGTAAATAAACTAAATATGTAAATAAACCAACTTGGCAATAAATCTGATTTACTTATATATGTATTACTTATTTACTTATGTTTATGAAATAAATTAGTTCCTAATAATTAAAGATGTATGAGATACAATATATATGTACAGTCGTGGCCAAAAGTTTTGAGAATGACACAAATATTAGTTTCCACAAAGTTTGCTGCTAAACTGCTTTTAGATCTTTGTTTCAGTTGTTTCTGTGATGTACTGAAATACAAGTACAAGCACTTCATACATTTCAAAGGCTTTTATCAACAATTACATGACCTTTATGCAAAGAGTCAGTATTTGCAGTGTTGGCCCTTCTTTTTCAGGACCTCTGCAATTCGACTGGGCTGCTCTCAATCAACTTCTGGGCCAAATCCTGACTGATAGCAACCCATTCTTTCATAATCACTTCTTGGAGTTTGTCAGAATTAGTGGGTTTTTGTTTGTCCACCTGCCTCTTGAGGATTGACCACAAGTTCTCAATGGGATTAAGATCTGCGAAGTTTCCAGGCCATGGACCCAAAATTTCAACGTTTTGGTCCCCGAGCCACTTAGTTATCACTTTTGCCTTATGGCACGGTGCTCCATCGTGCTGGAAAATGCATTGTTCTTCACCAAACTGTTGTTGGATTGTTGGAAGAAGTTGCTGTTGGAGGGTGTTTTGGTACCATTCTTTATTCATGGCTGTGTTTTTGGGCAAAATTGTGAGTGAGCCCACTCCCTTGGATGAGAAGCAAATGAATGGTCTCAGGGTGCTTTACTGTTGGCATGACACAGGACTGATGGTAGCGCTCACCTTTTCATCTCCGGACAAGCCTTTTTCCAGATGCTCCAAACAATCAGAAAGAGGCTTCATCTGAGAATATGACTTTGCCCCAGTCCTCAGCAGTCCATTCGCCATACTTTTTCCAGAAGATCAATCTGTCCCTGATGTTTTTTTTGGAGAGAAGTGGCTTCTTTGCTGCCCTTCTTGACACCAGGCCATCTTCCAAAAGTCTTGGCCTCACTGTGTGTGCAGATGCGCTCACACCTGCCTGCTCCCGTTCCTGAGCAAGCTCTGCACTGGTGGCACTCCGATCCCGCAGCTGAATCCTCTTTAGGAGACGATCCTGGCGCTTGCTGGACTTTCTTGGACGCCCTGAAGCCTTCTTAACAAGAATTGAACCTCTTTCTTGATGTTCTTGATGATCCTATAAATTGTTGATTTAGGTGCAATCTTAGTAGCCACAATATCCTTGCCTGTGAAGCCATTTTTATGCAACGCAATGATGGCTGCACGCGTTTCTTTGCAGGTCACCATGGTTAACAATGAAAGAACAATGATTTCAAGCATCACCCTCCTTTTAACATTCTGCCATTCTAACCCAATCAGCCTGACATAATGATCTCCAGCCTTGTGCTCGTCAACATTCTCACCTGAGTTAACAAGATGATTACTGAAATGATCTCAGCAGGTCCTTTAATGACAGCAATGAAATGCAGTGGAAAGTTTTTTTCGGGATTAAGTTAATTTTCATGGTAAAGAAGGACTATGCAATTCATCTGATCACTCTTCATAACATTCTGGAGTATATGCAAATTGCTGTTATAAAAACTTAAGCAGCAACTTTTCCAATTTCCAATATTTATGTAATTCTCAAAACTTTTGGCCACGACTGTAGTATATGTAAACAGAATTTGCCTCACCAGACTTTTCTATACTGTATTTCTCTTCTGAAAGGGTAATATGACAAAAATATGCCGCCCGTTTCCAAAAATAATACATAATGCATAAAGAACCCTGTCATGAAGAATTTCTCATAATGAAAAACGAACCCTTAGTCCTTATCGGACTTCAACAACTATAAATGTGAACTAAATCTAATTTATCTATCATTTAACTAACACATTATTATTTGTTAATCTGATTTTTAATCTGATTTTTCTGGCTACTACTACTACTATTATTATTGTTATCATTATTATACTGTATGCAGGCCATTGGTCATAAAAGGTCCTACAAATGAGCTGTTACTATAGAAACAGAAAGGAATTACAACCAAGTGCATAAATACTGTATAAACCTGTTCTGCTGTTAAATTACAGCAGTCAGTGCAATTGTTAAATGGAATAAATGTATAGCTCCTGACCAATCAGATTCAAGAAACAGACTAAAATGAACTTTAAACAAAAGTTGGATGTTATTTATATGGAATATACTGTAGAAACCTATGACTTTTGGAGGAAACAAAAAACAATTCAAAAAAAATACATGAATCTAAAATCTAAATACATTTTATCTATGATCAGCAGTCCTTGTTATCATTAACCCAAATTATCCCAGCCGTCCAGGTTATCAAAGAAAATTAGATATAAAATGATGATTTGTAGTAAAGCAGCACACATACCCGATGAGAAAATGGTTATTGCCGTTTCTACAATACAAGACCCTACGTAGGTGAGTGACTGTGTGTGTGTGTTTCACACTTTGAGCAACAAAAAAATAAATAAAAAAGAGAGAGAGAGAGAGAAATATATGTTTATACAAATCTTTACATCTCTGCTGTAGGCAGCACTGAGCTAGACAAATAATTGCACTGGATTTCAGCAGTGTTCCCTCAGGAAAGTGCTCCAGACTTTGACATGAAATTCGAAAGCACAGATGCTGAATTTAAAACAGTTCCACAAGTATAAAACAAAAATGCACAACATAGCACCTTTATTGTATAGAACTATTTCTAGTCATCATAACACATATGTTCAACATAATAAAAATGCAAATTGATCGATTTTATCAAGTGCAACTCACTTTAAGAGTGTAAGCGCTAATTCAGAGGAGGTCATATACAGTTTCACTGTAGCACAAGATAGTAGACCAAAAAAAAGGGTTAATTTTTTTTCTTCAATTTTACACTGTAGTGCATGAATGGTACACATAGGAAACGTTTTTGCTCGATTGAAAAGCAAAAAAAAAAAAAAAAAAGCAGCAAATCTTCCCTGCAAATTGAAATCAGATACGGAAGAACTGGCGTCATCTAACGGTTCTCAGAGGGCCCGCTGTCTCTCACAGTCAGTGAACGAGACAGATGCCTCAAGTGTGCTTACCTTTAGCGAACCGCTCCTGTGAGTTTTCCAGCACGTTTACATAGGAGAAGGTTTTCCCCCCGGGCCGAGGCAGAGCTGAGGTCACACCTGGAGCGTACACTATTAACGGCACACGGGTGGCTACGTCAAAGTTGCTGTACTTGGCCCATTCGCCGTGTTCGCCGAGGGACCAGCCTGGAATGCATGCTGCAATGAGAATCTGATACACGGTCTCATTATACTGTCTGCTTCATTAAAGGAGCCAGGTGGCTATGATTAAGGGTTTGCTGTGTCATTAGCATAATATTTCGAATGAAAAAGTGCCTCTTTTCTCAGGCCGTGAGTCAGCATGTATGCTAAACATTACGGCGGTGGAGGATAGACATCGGCATGCTGAGATCAATGACTGAGGTTTCTCATATACACTGCACTTGTGTGTCTGGAAAGGATCGAATTAGTTTGTGACCAAAACAGGGACGGATCGGAGATATTCGATGGTTCAAAACTGCCATCTAGTGGAGAAAAACATAATATAAATATATCGCTTAATCCTGTATTCAGGGTCACGGGTTAGGGTCCTGGAGCCTATCCCAGGAGACTTAGGGCACAAGGCGGGGTACACCTTGGACAGGGTGCCAATCCATCGCAGGGCAAATGCATGCAAGTACATGCAAAACATTATACACATATACACTGTACATACACAGCATAGTCAAAGTTGCCATCTCAAAAGGGTCAAATAATTGTTTTGCTGCAAGGAAAGTGCTGGGCAATTAACATTGTGGAAGAAATGTGGTCATCAATGTAGATCAATTAAACACTTGGCGAAGTTGTCTGGTTAAAAAAAACAAAAAAAAAAACAAGAGCAATTCCATACGCACACAATATAATAGGAACACCCAACAATAGTGTGGCCAAGATAAACCACTTGTTAGTGAGACTAATCAGAAAAATCGCTTGAATTATGATGCTAAGAAGCATAAAGGTTGGACTTTGAAGCAATGAAGACGGTCATGTGGTCTGATGAGTTCAGACTGACCCTATTCAAAAGCGATGGGCGTGTCAGGGTAAGAACGGTAGTGCAGGAAGTGATGTACCCATCGTTAGATAGTGTCCACTGTACAAGCCTCTGGAGACAGTGGTACTGTGTACTGTATGATCTGGGGTTGCTCCAGTTCCTCAGGTCTAGACTCAGCAACTTTATGTGGCTATAAATTGAAGTCAGCTGACAACCTGAATGTAATGACCGACCAGTTTATTAAATCTGTGGAGTTTTTTTTTTTTTAGCCAGACAGTATATACAGTTGTGTGTGCGTGTGTGCGTGTGTGTGTGTGTGTATTAAAAAAAAAAATCACAAACCATGGTCTGAAGTGAAAACCACAATGGTATTCTTGGCCAAGTCCAGATCATCAAGGGTCTGCAGGATCTTCCCAACCTGAGCGTCCACATACGACACGGCTGCAAAATAGTGCTGACGAATACGCAACTAGAAAACAAAATGTATATCAAAAATGTTTTAAATGATGAATAGTTTAAAAATTTTATATTGCTCACTAACTGATATAAACCTGAAAGTCTTTCGGGATTGGTCCATATGGGAAGCTGACATTCAGAGCCTGGACGTCCTCTCTTTTTCGGATGTCAGTCCAGGGGTTGTAGGCCACTTCGGGAAGCTTCTTCGGAACATCTGGGTCTGGAGCCAGTGTCATGTTCTCAACAGGATAGAGCTTAAGGTATTCCTGTGACACAGTAACACCCCGTGTTTAAATTTGTAAATGCTAGCACGTTTTTTTTTTTTTTTTTTAAATAACGTATTCTACGTACCTCTGGTATTCTGAAGGGAATGTGAGGCTTGTAGAAACCTACTGCTAAGAAGAAAGGACTTTCTGTAGCTTTCATAGCTTTGAGCAGGCTTATGGCTTCTGCTGCATTCTCCAGGTCGGGCAGCGTCCTCAAAGGCATCTCTGAAACATTCACCGGGCACAGCAAGTTACTGTGAAGTGTGCCGTCTTTGTTCTTGCAAACCTAAAAGCAGAATCGAGTTATGAAGACAGGAATGGAACATACCCGCATGTCACATGTCTACAAAAAAATCCCTGGAGGTCATACGTTTTCCTGGTTAAATAAAAACCAGAGCGAATGAAAGAATGGCTCAGAAAATATTTTAACACAACAGAAGTGACTTGGCAAAATGAAGATGTATTGGGGGGAAAAAAAGGTTGTGATTTTTGCCTGTTAAACTCCATCAAAATGCAAAATATTTTACTGTTAGTATAATATTATATAACCCAGTTACATAATCACCCTTGACTTTTCTGTCACCTACTAATAAGGTGATGAGAGTGGAAAACACTCTGGATGACACATAGTTATCATCATCATCCAAAGACGACAGCACAGAAATCATGCAGACAATCACAACACTGCAAGAAACTGACATATTATTGCAGCACATTAAACATAGTGCGTTATTACTTGGTATTAAACTATGCATGCTTCATCCCTTATTCCGTCTAGCTGTATCTCTCTGCCACCGTGCTACTTTGCTATTGAGGCTTAGATTGCATTGCACTACTAAACCTGTGCAATGCTTTTCTGTCAAATATTTTATGCATCAACAGTGCAATTATTCCATAACTCCATTCAGAAAAATATATATATATATATTAAACACTTTAAAATACTAACATCAATTCCTATTTAGTGCATTGCATAAAATCCCTCAGCTGGACACCCAGGCAGTTCTGGTGCACATATCATAGCAATTCAGATCTGAACTTGAAATAAAGACACGTTCTTTCTGATTCGGTGAGATGAAAAAGCGGACATAATGTAAAACCTACATATATTGACTCTAATATGACCTATAGCAGGGTGAACAATCTAGCCCTCTGGATAAAAGTCTGGAAAAGCATCTGATGTAATCACAATCCTGATTATGTCCCTGGTGATAAAACATCATGATCTCAAAATTTTATATTAAGCGATACAAAAATAATACAAAATATCATCTGGTATCGCGATATGTCTTGTGCATACTTACAGTAATTGTTACTTCTTTTGGACAGTAGGTGGCAGTGTTATAAGAAGCCTATGTTATATGGATACTGCCGAGTGCGAAAAGGAGGATACACCTAATTCATTTGGTAGCTCTCAGTGATCGGTAGCGATAAAGAGAATTTCTGCTTGTTTAAAGATTTGTATTGTAAGTTTATTCTTTTAGTAAGCCAGGCTTATTTTATCTGCTCTTTTCTTTATCTACAGGCCCACATTACAATTACTGCATGTCGTCACTCATTAAAAAAAAAAATTTACCCTTATGATAACAGAATATCTATAGACTCTAGAGTGTTTTTCCTTGTTTATTTCATACATGGCCAGCAGAGGGCGGAAGCATCCTTGATTTATTGATTGATCAAGATTTCCACAAACTTATAGAATCTTTACTCTACAAGTTTACATATACGTACATGAGTAACTGGCAGCTGTGTTTTAACGTTGGGTTTAGACCATTTTAGGTTTCTGTTTTAATTACATCTACAAATTTCATTAACCTATTTTATTTTGAAATTTTAATTTAGTTTTTATTCTCTTTTACAACTAGAAATTGTCATATTTGGAGAAATATTTTTTTGCTGCATATATGGTTGTTTTTAAATTTGCATAACCAGACATCTATTACAAAATAAAAAGGGAAAAGGAATAAAGTACTCTGCAAGTAGGTATTCTGCAGTCCGACATAGTTGGCATTGAACTTTAAATTGTGTTGCGTTTGTGTTGAATACAGAGCTCCATATATATGCATCAAGACGTTAAAAGAGCATAAACATGCGGTTATTGTATGCTGTAAAAGGACTGTAATAGTGCTTCCAGTTTCTTTTTCCAAATCCCTTTTTATTTATTTCCTTTTTTAAAGATCATCATTGACTAACTAACTAACTAATATACCTTGTAAAATAGTTCCTACCAACAGCATAAGAGTATATTAAATAAAACTTTTAATAAAAAAATTTTCTGTCATTTTTTTATACATTCTGATGACCTTTATATCCACAGCCTACATTAACTGTGAATGAAAAATGTATACCACGAACAAGGCAAACTGACCAGATATTTGTCGATCATATTAGCCGCGTTTAAATGAACGATATTTGTCCAATCTGGTTGAATCATTCTGATTATAGTTTCCAACTTAAATGTTTACATGGATGATGATCCGCTAAGGTGTGCCTCTATATGCTCGAAGCATTTAATCAGAATAAAGCTTTTTTTTTTTTTTCATATTTTTCTCCCCAAAGTGAAGTGTTTAATCTGCCAGAAATATAACACAAGTAGCATTTTTTATCCTTTCAGACGCTTAGGCTGCCCATCTTTCCCAATAAATTCCCCCTTCCGAGTTATGATTGGAAACAAGAATTCAGTCTTATCCATGATTGGTTATATGCTTTACCGCTTCTGAACTGGCGGGCCAATCAGAGCCTCTTCCTCAGCCGGAGACCCAGCGGGTAAAAGTAAAGACAGATGGGAGAGGGTTGTTTGTTCTTACAGAGTTTAATGATCAGGAATGGAAGCAAAATTTCTCTCCTGGAAACTCGTCACATCACAAAATGTGGAGGCAAGCATGCACAGAGAGAATATATTTATTCCGACAAGAGAGAAACGATCAGATAAAATGTTTACCAGCATATTTACCTACTGAATGGATTCTCAAAGTTTTACACTCCGCCCCATTCCCATTGAAAATTCAACTGAGGTGTTTAAATAAGGGTGATTATTGCTCTATTTTGCTCCCTAGTGGAACAAATATCTTGCAATTTAATTGCTGTCCGCAAAACAACCTGGCCTGTACGCTAAAAAAAAAAAAAAAAAAAAACTGAACTAATACAATACAGCAAGCATGCACACTGTTTCACACACCATCACACTAACCTTCCTCTTTTCATAGCTGAAAGAGGCTGGATGATACGGTGGTACAGACCAGCTGTAAGGGTAATCATCCGTATGATTGGAGGCGATGCCTTTATTTCAGACACAAGACAAAGACATTATTAGTGCAACTGCAGACAACAGTTATATGTTATGGGGAAAGGACGATAGGAAAGAATAAAGGAATTAAGGGATGTTAAAGTAACAATAAGCTTGGCACTCAGCCAGTAAATGATTTTACGATCAGGTACCTGGATGGAAGACTTTCCCCACCGACAGCGTCGTGTAGCCGTTGGATTTAAAATACTGCGGCAGCGTGGTGTAGTTGCCTGCGCTGACTCGCCAGTAGGAGTTGAAGTCGTACAGTCTGGTGGTGTCCGGCCTTCGACTCGTAAGGAAGGATGTCCTGCTTGGGCCACATACTGCTTGCTTAGGAGAAAGGACAAACATGACATTTTAAAAAGCGATATAGAAACCTAAATGCTTGCTATTTTAAATATGTATAGTCCAAGTCAAACATTTCAGACTTCTCAGACTGGAATTTTCATAATCAGGAAGGCGAATTTTATCTAACATTTGATCAACATGTGTACAGTTCACACAGGATTAGCATTCTAAACATAGGTTGTTTTTTTTTTCCCTCAAAGAATATCACAAACGTTGGAAAATATATACAGTACACAGATTAACTGTACCATTAACCACTCAGCCAAGTACTTGTGCAGGTCCCCGTTTTGCTGGCAAAACAGCTCTGACCCTTTAATGCATGGACTCCACAAGACCTCCGATGGCGTGTGAGACGGGACCTGGTCCCAAGAAATTAGCAGCAGATCCTTTAAATAAAAGGTGGTGTCTCCATGGATCAGATTTGTTTATCCTGGACATCCTACAAATGCTCAATCAGATTGAGATCTGGGAGATTTGAAGGCCAAGTCAACACCTTTGTGTCCGCTATGTTTCTCACACCATTCCTGACAGTGTTTGAAGTGTGGCTGGATGTATTATTCTGCCAAAAAAGGATGAGTATATATGAGTATGATTAATCCTGATGCCATCTCTTCCCTGACTCAACATTCATAAGCAGTCCTCCTTCTTACATGCTCCATGATTCAATGCCAACTGTAGGCGATTTTAAAACCAGACAGAGGTCAGCATGGGCACTTTAACTTTTTAACCAGGATTAACTTTTTTTTACCTTTTTCTCAGTCTTTGACAGGTGCCATTGTAACGAGATAACCAATGGTATCCATGTCACCTCTCAGTGGTTTTAATGCTGTACTGTAGCTGATTAGCATTTTTACATACATTGGGGGCCAAAAGTATTAAGACAACACGCGAACAAAATTGTTGGTACCCTTCGGTCAATGAAAGAAAAACTCACAATGGTCACAGAAATAACTTTAATCTGACAAAAGTAATAATTAAAAAAAATTCTATGAATGTTAACCAATGAAAGTCAGACATTGCTTTTCAACCATGCTTCAACAGAATTATTTAAAAAAATAAACTCATGGAACAGGCCTGGACAAAAATGATGGTACCCTAGAAAATACTGAAAATAATGTGACCAAAGGGACATGTTAATTTAAGGTGTGTCCACTAATTAGCATCACAGGTGTCTACAATCTTGTAATCAGTCAGTGGGCCTATATATAGGGCTCCAGGTAGTCACTGTGTTGTTTGGTGACATGGTATGTACAACACTCAACATGGACCAGAGGAAGCAAAGGAAAGAGTTGTCTCAGGAGATTCGAAAGAAAATTATAGACAAGCATGTTAAAGGTAAAGGCTATAAGACCATTTCCAAGCAGCTAGATGTTCCTGTGACTACAGTTGCACATATTATTCAGAAATTTAAGATCCATGGGACTGTAGCCAACCTCCCTGGACGTGGCCGCAGGAGGAAAATTGATGACAAATCAAAGAGATGGATAATCCGAATGGTAACAAAAGAGCCCAGAAAGACTTCTAAAGAGATCCAAGGTGAACTTCATGCTCAAGGAACATCAGTGTCAGATCGCACCATGTGTTGTTGTTTGAGCCAAAGTGGACTACATGGGAGACGACCAAGGAGGACACCATTGTTGAAAACAAATCATACAAAAGCCAGACTGGAATATGCCAAACTACATGTTGACAAGCCACAAAGCTTCTGGGAGAATGTCCTATGGACAGATGAGACAAAAATTGAACTTTTTGCCAAGGCACATCAGCTCTTTTGTTCACAGACGGAAAAATGAAGCATATCAAGAAAAGAACACTGTCCCTACTGTGAAACATGGAGAAGGCTCTGTTATGTTCTGGGGCTGCTTTGCTGCATCTGGCACAGGGTGTCTTGAATCTGTGCAGGGTACAATGAAATCTCAAGACTATCAAGGGATTCTAGAGAGAAATGTGCTGGCCAGTGTCAGAAAGCTGGGTCTCAGTCGCAGGTCATGGGTCTTGCAACAGGACAATGACCCAAAACACACAGCTAAAAACACCCAAGAATGGCTAAGAGGAAAACATTGGACTATTCTAAAGTGGCCTTCTATGAGCCCTGACCTCAATCCTATTGAGCATCTTTGGAAGGAGCTGAAACATGCTGTCTGGAAAAGGCACCCTTCAAATTGGAAACAACTGGAGCAGCTTGCTCATGAGGAGTGGGCCAAAATACCTGCAGAGAGGTGCAGAAGTCTCATTGACAGTTATAGGAATCGTTTGATTGCAGTGATTGCCTCAAAAGGTTGTGCAACAAACTATTAAGTTAGGGGTACCATCATTTTTGTTCTTTTTTTTTTTTTTTAATAATTCTGTTGAAGTATGGTTGAAAAGCAATGTCTGACTTTCATTGGTTAACATTCATAGAATTCTTATTTATTATTACTTTTGTCAGATTAAAGTTATTTCTGTGACCATTATGAGTTTTTCTTTCATTGACCAAAGGGTACCAACAATTTTGTCCACGTGTGTATGCTGTGTATTATAGTTCTCCCTGTGCACGAAACAGATGAGTTCTAGCCTGGACAGTGGGGTTCATATCTGGTTGAAGAGTTTTGCTGATGAGAATCTACTGGTTTAGTTAACCGAACAACTACAGTACACAACACGACTTGCAGCCCAGGTTTCCACTTCAGCACAAAATGGCTAAAATTTCTAGTTTAATCTCAAGTAAACTGCCGACCTCGGTTGACAAATATCTGTGCATGACATTTAGGAAGCAATCAAATATCCAGAATCCATCATGGTTTAAAAAATATAAGACTTCAGACTTAATCTTGATTGTTATTCTTATTATTTTAATTTTTAAAAATTATATTTTTTACCTAATTTTACTTCAGTCTCAATACTTGGAGCCACCACTGAAAAAGCCACCACTTTTGTACTGGTACAGGTTACTGGTTTTGTACTGGTACTGGTTACCAGTACAAAATGCCACCACTGATTTACTGAAAAATCCTCACTTCAATCATCTGAATTGCTTCATTTAAAATCCAAAAGTATATTTAAAAAAATGTGTCACTAAACAAATATTTATGGCAATATCTATAAGAACAAAGGTTGCATATAAAGGTTAAATATGTTCTCTCTCTGATAATAACACTCTGGACTGTTAATTTCCCCACACATTGCTAACCTTACTCGGTCTCTATCGATTTCTTCTTCATCGTCCATTTCTCTCCACACAGGCTACTCAGGTGCTTGTTCAGTCCCTTGTTATTTCAAGACTGGACTACTTCAACTCACTTTTGGCAGGTCTGCCTCGGTGCAGTTGATCCAAAATGCAGCTGCACATCTTATTTTCAACCTTCCTACGTTCTCCCATGCCCTGTAACTCCCAGCATCAAAGTCAAAACACTGATGCTCACCTACAAAGGTGAAAATGGCCCAGCATCCACTTACAGTAGTTGGAATGAACGTCCTCTAGATATTCATACAGCCAAGGAACTGGCAATGCTTAAGCAACGACCTGAAAGACCTGATCTGTTTCTTCGATATTTGGGTTAATTTCCATTTCCCAAAGGCTCCCAACAGTGTTTGACTGATGGTACTTAGTTAGTAACCTAGTAACAATGACAGAATAACAGAAACCTAAAGGACTTTTGTAAATCGCTCTGCCTAAATGTAAAGGTAAAACAACAAATAGAGATCTTCATACACGTCATGAATGTATTTGTGTTTGGGAAGTGTATTGTGGTGCTTTGGGCACAACAAACAATTCTTCTACTTTTAATAAATATTTCTTCTTCTTTTAACAATTCAGAAAGTCTTCCTTTTAAACCTAATAACACATCTGAACAGTTGAGGGTTGAGGGTCTTGCTCAAGGATCCAGGTTTGAACCTGGGACGATCTAAACCATAGTCCAACACCTCAACCACTGAGCTACCCCTACCCCATGATAACTTTATTCCAGTGTGTTAGAAAAAAGAAACCAGTACAATGTACAGGACAGAGAATTGTCCAGGTCTATGGCTGTGAACCTGAGCATCAGACAAAGAGACTGATCATATAGACGTGTGCGTTACCTGTGCAAAGGCGTTGTAAAACACAGTGCTTTTAGAGGCGAGCTGATCAATATTGGGTGATTTCACCACTGGATCAGAGTAGCAACCCAGAGTGGGTCTCAAATCATCAGCTATGATATACAGCACATTTAATTTCCCTATGGAGAGAAAAATAAGCAAAACACAAGGTGCATAAAGTGATCACACTAAAATGATAGATGGTTAGGTTAATCTATTCAATCATTACAAAGATCTGGTCCAGAAGTGGCGTGCAATATAAAGAGTTCATGAATTAGTGATGCTATGAATCATTATAAACATAATGCTATGAGCTAATGTTAGCAGACTAATGATACCTTTTGCAAATATAACGTTACACAAATCCAGAAGGTTAATCACGAATAAAGCCAGCCACATGTGAGGCCTTGAAGACATCTTTAAACACGTTAACAGGTCGTCCAGGCATCACACACACAACACAACACAACACACAGTTTCTAGACAAGTTCAGTGACTTTCCTTTGCCGTGTTTACTTCCTGTTTGGTTCCTGAAGCCACGCCCTCGCTGTGACGCTCCCCGAATTGCTGCTCCTATTGGTCAGATGATCTGTCAATCATCGGCGTTCGCGTGTTAGAGCTTTCTCTCCTTAACGGTAATGAATAAATTACAAATACACGAACAAACTCAGGAAACCAGGAAGCCGAGAGAGGAGCTAGAAATTACAGATTTACCTGGGGGATTTTGAGAGCCTTTTTTTTTTATTATTATTATTATAAAAACAGAAATATCTCCACAGTGTGTATATACAGATAGGTTTTTAAAAAATTCATGTAAACATGGTTTGTTATGTGAAAATTTGGATTTGTGCCTAAAATATTTGGCATTTTAATTTTAAATGTGCTTCATTTTAATACAGCACTTGAAGCGCATGTGCCACTGAAAAAAAACTTGAACGAGTCACTACAGCATCGCAGCAAACTTGCCGAATCATGCCAAACGTCGCTGTGGCAGAATTTCACATTCACTTTGTTCTAATTTGCTGTTTGTGATGAGACGTAGTAAAGCACATGCTTAGAATAGGACAATGTCTTATGAAAGTCGGTGCTCCCTGTAACTGTATGTGAAGCATGTGCTGCGGTCTATTGCCGTGTAACAAAACTAGTCTCAAAACTTTTTAATACCACCTCATACTAACTTTAGTGTTAATTTAAAAAGAAATCCTGAGACCAAACCTTTCCGCAGAAAATACAGTTGACAGAACAATTTCACACAAGATTGAGTTAAAACGTTCTGAAAAAGGACCCAAATTTGAAGGAAGGAAGGAAAACAAATACTACCAATAAAAGCATCAGCAGGGTTTAAGGAAGTCATGAAGTATGAAGGGTTACCACCTTTCCTTGGCATAGTTAAACCAGACCGTATCACATCAAACACTATGACAAATTCTTTTGGGCGCAAAGGTCTATTGTAACGCAAAAAATCTTTTCTTCATAGCTGAAAAGGAGACAGATGTGGCATGGTGGCTTGGTGGTTAGCACTGTTGTCTTGCACGTCGAGGATCTGGGTTCAGTTCCTGGCTTGGATCTGTGTGTGTGTGTGTGTGTGTGTGTGTGGAGTTTGCATGTTCTCCCTGCACTTGGTTGGTTTCCTCTCAAAGACATGTACATTAGGCTAATTGCGTTCTGTATACAGGATAAAGAGGTATGATCATTCTGTCATTTTCTCCTGAGAAAACTCTTACCACAGACATGACTCTTGACAGTCTGAGATTTCTTAAACCTATTCCTTAATAATAAGTTATGCATGCAGTCAGTGAGATATCATGGTCTTTTCAGGTCACTTGTGGCTTCTCTTGAAATTTGCATTATCCATACAGAGAAAAATCTTGTCATCTCTCTGGAAATTGCAATGCTACAGCATACAAAGACATACAATTGTGTGCTTCCAACTTTCAAAAAGGAGTATAGATGATGGCTCTCAAGCTTCAGCCAAATGAGTTGACTTAACGAGTCAACTCGACATATCACCTCAGAAAACTCCTGAGGTAAATCCGGATCCTGGTCATAATTTAAAACCTTTAAAAAATGAAAGCTGTAACAAAAGCCTCGTCACACACCCGAGGTGGTGGAGTTGTAAAACAAAACACTTTAAACAATGTCATACATTTTTGTAACATTTTATTTCACTGCCCCACAGGACAAATATCGGTTAGTTGGAAATAACAACAAATATACTGTAATTTTTCTTCCAATAAAAAAGAATAAAGTAACAATAAAAAAACTCTAGTCAACTATCAACGTTCTTCCAAAAGAGCCGAATCGAGGAGTCGGCTCATTCTCTGCAACTCATAATTACAAAAAACAACGTACATTTCTGAGCTAACCAGTTCCTGATGATCACTTTGAACAGTTTTTTTTATTTAGTTTAGTTTTTATTTGCCATTATTTTATATAAGCTTAACACTATAATGACTGAATACACAGAACATGTGCTGTAAACTGTACTGATGGAGAGCAGCAGCACCACCATAATGGAGTGAGCATGAACAATTGCCCCCAAGATGCTCCAACAGTAGATTAATCATTATAAAATGCCCTTTACATGGGCAAAAACATGCCTGTTAAGGTGGTTCTACATGGGCGAACACAGTGCCATCTAAAGTGCCTCTACACTGAGGCACTTTAGATACAATTGAACAAACACGATAAACTGCCCTCTAAAGTGGCTCTATAGTGAAGCAAACGTGATCCTCCAAAAGTAAATCAAACATAAAAAAGTGCCCACTAAAGGGACCCTATAGTAGAATAAGCAGTATTATACAGTAGAACAATGTCTGTGTTTTGCATTTAATATTTTTTAAGTAATACCAGTGCCCATGTGCCAGGTACACAGTCCTGCTTGCTGGTATTTGGTCTCTTTGTTTCTTGTATTGTATAAATATTACATCCTGCCCCCTTCTCCACACCACAATCTCTAATTATAAAAAAAATATATTTTGCATTGTTCGTTTTTTCCTCGGATTGAAATGCGTGGTCATTCTCTCACTTTTGCTCCTGATCCTAAAACACAACCATAAAGGGAGAAGTTCAAACTTGAGGGTTAAGTGTTCATTGTAGCTAGTGTAACATTAGAAACTTAATTAGCTGAAGGTTACACCTCTACACTGTTAATAAAGCTTTTCATACTTACTTTTTTCTTTTCAAACATCCTGCTGGTTCCAGGAAGATGTTCCTCCAACATTTCCACTGAGGCTTGCAGCGATTTTACTTGGTTTTTCATGCTGGTGTTCTCGCATTGGACTCCAGAGCAAACGACGCTTTCTCCTCAGCTTTCATCTAACACAGTCTGATCACAATGTGTAAACTGCTCACAGGGTGCAGAACATTCTCTTTATGCAATATTTGTCATATTTCAATGATAATCAATTGGTAGATAAGTACTGTTTCTTTTGAGACTTTTCTCACTCACCTCACTTTTTTTGGCTCAGACTCTCCAAAATGATCTACAAAGACCATTTTCTCCAGACTGTTATGATGATTATGATTTCATAAGGATTATTACCTTCTGTAATTCCTCCTTCTGCTTTATCACCTCCTCATACTTCTCTTGGTGACGCTCCTGAAATAGGGCAGAAAATGCAGCACCTTCGTATGTCTTATGTATCTTATATATATCTTCTTATGTCTTATGTATCTTATATATATACAGTATATCTTATAACTTCTATGTCTTATGTATCTTATATATAGACAGTATATCTTATATCTTCTATGTCTTATGTATCTTATATATATATATAGTATATCTTATATCTTCTTATGTCTTATGTATCTTATATATCTTGTGTCTTAGGCATTTTCTTGGAGCAGATATTTTCCCTTATAATTCTTTTTTCACATGATGATATGATATCAATATCAATTAGTAAAAGTAATGTTTAGTGTAAGGCTCTTCTTACTCACCTCAAAATCATTCCCTCCTTCTTGCTGGAATATCAGCATGTGATCTGAATGTTTATCATCCAAAATATTGTAGGCTTTACCTACGGCTACATTCTCAGACAACAAGTCTTTGTCAGAAGTATGTGGAAGACCTGAGGAGACATCCTGCTCTTAATGCAAAGGATCAGGGTTATATTGAGATATATAATGCCTTGCAAAAGTACTCACACCCCTTTAACTTTTCCACATTTTGTCATGTTACACCACAAACATAAATGTAATTTGTTGGAATTGTATGTGATAAACCAACACAAAATGGCTCATAATTTTGAATTGGAAGGAAAATGATAAATGTTTTTTAAATTTTATATATATATATATAAATCTGAAAAATATGGTGTGGATTTGTATTCAGGCCACTTTACTGTGATACCAGTAACTAAAGTCCAGTGGAACCAATAATTAGTAAATACAGAGTCAATCTGAGTATAATTTAATCTCAATATACTGTAAATACAGATGATCTGTGAATCCCATAGAGCATAAGGCTTACAATTTTGTTAGAGAACTTTTGAGAACACACCATGCAGCTCAAGTAAAATAAAAACGTTGTGGAGAAGTTTAAAGCAGGGTTTGGTTATGAAAAAAATATTCCAAGCTTTGAGGATCTCACAGAGTAGTGTTCGATCCATCATCTGAAAATGGAAAGAGTATGGAAGAGCATGCAAACCTACAAAGACATGGCTGTCCACCTAAACTGACTGGCCAGGCAAGGAGACCATTAATCAGCGAAGTATTCATGGTAACTCTGGAGATTCTGCAGAGATCCACAGTTCAGGTGGGACAACTATTAGTCATACACTCCACAGATCTGGCCTTTATGGATGAGTAGCAAGAAGAAAGTCATTGTTGAAGACAGACATAAGAAGTCCCATTTGCAGTTTGCGACAACCCACAGACACTCTCCATTCAATCTGACTGAGCTTGAGCTATGTTTCAAAGAAGAATGGGCAAACATTTCACTTTCTAGATGTGCAAAGCTGGTAGAGACATATCGCAAAAGACTTGCAGCTGTAATTAGTGTAGAAAAGGTGGTTCTACAAAGTCTTGGCTTTTGACTCAGGAGGGCTGAATACACCACTTTTCAGATATTTATTTGTAAAAAAAAAAAAAAAAAACATTTTAAATAATAAGTCCTTCCACTTTACAGTTATGTTCCACTTTGTGTTGGTCTATTACATAAAATACCAATAAAATACATTTACGTTTGTGATTATAAAGTGACAGAATGTGGAAAAAGTTCAAATAGTATGAATATGAATATGAAAATGTTTATATAGCTGCCCAGTCTACTCCAAAACTTACACATTTATGCTGAAATACAAGAAAGGGCGTGGTTCAAGACCCCAAAAATGTAGGCTAATATAAGTAGGCTATAGAAGTCAACACTATTGCACTCTGGTAAAGGGGTAGCTTAGAGAGGACAAAATTAGTATAAAATTTCTACAAGAGTTTTTAACTTGAAATCTGTCTGTTTACGTTTGTAATTTTCTATGTCAGTATTTTATTCTTGGCCTAGTTTGCCACCCCATTAAACTTCAGGATTTGGTCTAACCTGGCCACCAGATATTTAACAAGACTAACATTTTGCAATCCGGACACCATAGCTAGAACTTTAGTCTTAGAAAAGGACAGAAGCACATTTAACACTGCCTGGGTACACTAGGATAAAAAATAACTACTTATAGAAATAGACATACCCTGCTTGATGCTCTTTGTGCTCTGACTCACTTTATCCCACTGACCAACATATAATGCCGTAGCCAGGGCTCCAGCTGCTGCTACACACACTGCAAGACCTGTTGTTCTTCTAAATTTCGCCATTGTGTATATACATCACCTCCATCTGAACAGAAAATCTAAACAGGTTGTCTGTAACAGAATGAGTTCTTCTTTTTGGTGTTTACCGGCACCTGGCATCACCCAAGTTGCATTACCACTATGATGTCACAATCAAAGGTAAACTATGAACATTGATCTTTGTTATGCGTTTACTGAGAAACAGTTAGATGTACTTTATTGATAAATTCAACAACACATATTAATAAATCACACAGTGCATCAGCTAGAATATATATATATTTTTTTTTTCAACCATAATAATGTATGGTGGAGGAAACATCATGATTTGGGCCTGCTTTGCTGTATCAGGGCCTGGCCAGCTTGCAGTTATATAAGGGAAGATGAATACCCAAGTGTATCAAAAAATTCTTCAGAATAATATGAAAATGTCTGTATGACAGCTGAAACCCTGTAGAAGTTGGGTGATGCAACAGGACAACACCAGATCAAGTCCACAACCAAATGGCTTCAGAAAAAAAACTAAATCCGACTTTTGGAGTGGCCAAGTCAAAGCCCAGACCTCAACCCAATAGAGATGCTACGGAATGACTTGAAGAGAGTCATACGCATGAGACATCCAAAGAATATACTAGATCTAAAACAGTTCTGCCAGGAACAATGGGATAAAAATCCTCCATGTGCAGGTCTGGTCCACAGATTACAGGAAGCGCCTTGTTAACATTATTGCCGCCAAAATCGGGCAACCAGTTATTAATTCCAATGGTTTACTTACTTTTTCCTCTACCATTTTGAATGTTGAATGAGTGGGTTCAATAAAGATTTATAAAAAATAAAAATTAAAAATTCTTTGTGAGTTACAATTTTAGGCACCGTATATTTGTCAATATCTTTGTCTTGTGGATGAAAACCATGAAATTCCAAAAGGCTCACACATAAAAATAGATAAAAACAGGCAACAGGCTGTATGCAAAGGCTTATACTATATCATTATTGAGTGTGCTATGTAGTGACGCATGGGTCATGCTTTTTTATACTTGCTCCCAACCTAACCCAATAGGAGAGCCAACCACACCCACCACACCCGCTCACTCGCTCATGCGCAAATCAAGCAACTGTACTCGCCCCCAAAACCTGCAAAAAACATTATGTACTTACAGCAAGAGGGTTATTAAACTTAATATACAGTAGTAAGTGAAAAACAATGAGAATATGAGAATTGTTCCAACTTGACAAAAATATATCAGAGGTTTCATGGTGCTGGTGGTAATGTAAGCGCAGTGTACAAAAGCTACAGGCACCATTTAAGGGAAACCGTGGGCTCCTAAAAAAAATTCTGCAAGTCTATTAGTAATTAGATATTTTCTCAAAAGATCACCCAACCAGAGGTGGTCGCAAGTCAACCCATGCATCTTTAATGCTTTGGCTTGTGTGTGTTTGAGCGTGTGTGTGTTTTGAAAAATCATAGTCTTCAAAAAGCAACGCAGCCAGCTAAGTATCTCGCCTCTGTTTTTGTCTTTTCCTTGCTCAGAGCTGCTCTCAGATTGGTCCTAAGTCACTCTTATGATAAGACTCCTAGTTATAGGTTTTTGAGCCAAGTTAGGAGATCTTGGAGAGTATTCTTTCAAGAATTCATTACAGGTTTTATGAACACGGTGCTGGATTAATGTGTATATAGTTTTCTCACTCACCTCGCTTTTTTGCTCAGACTTTCTGATTACTGCAAAGACCGTTTTATCCAGACTGTTCGTTCTGGAACATCAGCTAATGACCCTGAATTAACCAAATTGTTTAGGTTACATTGACGTCTACATTCTCAGGCGGATTTCAGGCTCAAAAAATTCTGTTGATTCTTGATAATAGTTATGACTAGTTATGAATAGTTTGGAATACTTACATCCTTAAATCCTCGTTCTGCTGTATCACATCCTCATACGCCTCCTTTAAAATTCTGTGAGCTTGTCGCTGTTGATCATACTCCTGAAAGACCGAAGAGGATCAGACTTTAGTTCTAAAGGAGTTGTTTTGCTTCAGTGAAAGAAAAAGATGATTCAACACTTGGGTAGCAAAACAGACAAAGGGTTTTGTTGTTGTTGTTTGGCACATCAGTTCTTTTGGCGACCCTTGCCGGGAGCAGACGAAAGACCAACAACAACTTGCTTACCCTTTGTAAATCTGCCTTCTGCTTAACCAGCTGATCATATTTCACATTCAGGGTGCTGTGAGCCTCTCGCTCCTGCTCAAGCTCCTGACATGGAGCAGAAAATGTCTTAATGAGACCCCGTATGTCTGGTCAGAGTGTATGTTTCTCTGTTGTATCGATCATTGTCTTACCGATTGTAACTCTTCTTTCTGCTTTAGCACATCCTCATACTTCTCCTTTAGGGGGGAATTACTCAAATGCTCTTCCTCACAGTTCTGAAATGGAACAGAAAATGTCTTAATGAGACTCGGTACATGATTAATATTTAACACTGTCTGAGCAGAGCGTGTATTTTCTCTCCTGGATCATATTTTAAGATGTGGTCATCATTTCTGGGTGCAGATGTTTTCCTTATCAATATTTTTCATATTGTATTATTACTCCTATTTAATTCAGAAAGAAGCTTTACTTGAACGTTTTTCTCTCTCTCTTTTTTTGCTCACTCACCATGCGAACCTCGCAGAGCAGATTCTCCAGCGCCATCACTCTGTTCTCCAGCTTCATCACATAGTCCGTGCTTGTGTTCACCTGAAACCTATAGTCTCTCTCATCAGCCAGAGACCACTGAAAGTAATATTGTATAATAGTATTATATGCTTTGCTTTCTTTTGCATACATGGATAGACAATTTTGAAGAACATAATATATTTCGGAGTTAAAAAGCTTTTTAAATGGCAGGTCATGGCTTGCTGGTAAAATCTGATTGAGGTTTAATAAGTACCTCCTCGTTTTTGTCAGTAGAATGTGGAAGGCCTAAGATGCTATGCACTGGGCCTAAGTACAAAAAGAAGAATATTATGTTAGAATCAGGGTTAAAATAAAGTACAATATAGACTATAGATAGCTTAATGCAGCACTGAAAAAAATATATTATTTATATAGTGCAACACCAATCCCAAGAAAGTTGGGACAGTTAGCAAATTGGCAATTAAAACACAAAGTAGTTAATTGTCTAATGGGGTTGTAGTAATTAATACTGTTATTTTTGTGTAAGTTATAGAAACACAAATGTTTGGTGTAGGTAATAGTAATATTATATCATAAGTGCTGCTAAAAAAAACTCTGCACAAATCTGCACTACTCTGAAACAATACATATTGGGCTAATACATAAACAGAACAACACATATTGGCCTTTGTTATGGTTGCAAAACCTCCTATGTAATTGTAAAAGTCAATAGAATAAACAAAATGACATATTAGCAACTACCGACATGCAATAAAGAAGGTGGCGCTGCAATAACAAGGGACGTGTCCTCTCTAAATCAGTATGTAAATGTAATGTAAAATGTAAAATGTAAAACATTTACATAATACGGACAGAATAAGAAAAGTATTACACCTAATTCGTATTGATCTGTTAATGTACTACAATGTAGTGCTGATTTGTAGAGGCCAAGCCACTTGTCACTGAAGTGGCACCTAGTTTACTGCATTACTGCATGACCGCATTTAAAAATATTCTACTGGTATATTTGATTGATTTTCACTACTTTATGGAAGATTTTATCATTGTAATGTAATGTGTTAACTACAATGTAGTGCTGATTTTGAAAGGCCAAGTCTTTCATTCAACTGCTGTTTTTAAACAGCAGTTATTGGATTATACGACCATTACTGACAATAAACATTTTTATGTTTTTATAAGTTGCACAAAAATAGCAGTGTTAAATCATTTATGTATAATAGAAACCAAGTAAAGTTACCTAAAACAAAATCTGTTTGCTGATTGTAATTAATTTAAGAAAATATTCTTTAAGACACCTGACTGGTTTTTATTTATTTCTAATAAAAAAGGATTTCTGTAATTTTGTTCTCTTTTTTAGCTGTTATGATATTATGTTTGCATATTATATCATTTTATGATATTGTGTTTGCATCTTTTGTTTATAAAATATGAATGAAGATTATTTGGTCATTTTGCCACTTGGTTAGATCAAGGATAATAAAAAAAATGTAAAAAAATCAAGTGATTTATCAAGTGAAATCAAGTGAATATCGAACATTACATGTAAAACTCTTATAAGGGGCTATAACTTGAAATCAATACTACAATTTGTCATCGGGGTGAGCAAACAGGATATAAAATATATATATTTCTATTTTCTTTCCTGAGTAATATTTTATTCTCTGACTAGTTTGCCACCCCCATTAAACCCTGGGATTTTGTCTAACCTTGCCACCTCAATGGAACCTTAATGTTCTGGTTTTGCAGTATTTTGGTACATTTAACAATTCCTGGCTACACCAAGACCAAGAAGTAACTACTGTAGTCACAGAAACAGACAGACATACCCTGCTTGATGTCTTCTGTACTCCTTCTTGCTTTATCCCACTGATAAACATAATAAAGTGCACCAGCAAGGGCACCACATCCTGCTACACATACTGCAAGATCTCTTAACAGGCTTAACACTGTCATCGTGTATATATTTATCACCTCCACCAGGACAGAAAAGATAAGCAGTTATCAGGTCAGTATCAGGTTCAGTAACAGACTGAGTTGTCCTTGTTTTATGGCAGATAGCACCCAGTAAGTTGCCTTACTGCCATGAATATTAGGAAATTTGGCTTTAGAAGGGTGATGACATCACAATCAGAGATGTCTGTTACTATATGATAAATGTTCCTATGAACATTGATCTTAGACTATTGTTATGCATTTATCGATGAACAAACAGATGGAACATCAGTCAGAGTCACATCACAATAACAGCAGCAGCAAGAGTGGTAGCGTCTGAGACACACCTGAGTGACATGGCTATCTGGGTAAATGAGGAAGCTGATGAGTTGGCAGAATTCAAAGTCACAGGGGAAAGGTATAATGTGGAAAAGGCAAAACAGCAATGGCAACAGAAGTGGGGCAGGGGGTAGCTCAGTGGTTAAGGCTTAAGTACTGACTGGAAGATCACATTTACGGAATCAAGCATTTAATACTTTTGAGGAAGACTACATTGAAAAATCAGCTAAAAAAGACAGGGAAGCTGAGGAGAGTGAGCTCTATATGTCAACTATTTACATGTTGTGACCCCCATATAGAGTTCTACAAAACTTCAACTAGGTGATGAGTTGTACAGGAAGGAAATGAAAATGTGAGAGTCTGTGGCAGTAGCGGATAAAGCAGACAAAGAGACAAGATCAGGAAATGAAGCATTAGACATTTTAAGGACGGCTGGTCTGGAAAATCAGCTTTTATTTTTAAACTACTGGATTCGAACCACCGTTTAAACAACAACGAAGAAGAAGATCGTCATCAAATTTGCAAAGGTTGAGTACACTGATTGTCCAAAGTATTTTAGAGGAGAAAGAGAGCAAAGAAGAGACGGGACTAGAAAAGAGGATTTAAACTGAAATTAAGTTCAAGACCATAAGGTGGCGTTGATGTACCATAGTGGATGCCGACCGTCAGGGTGGTAAACACCGCAAATACAAGATTACAGCCCAAAACACTGGAGCACAAAAACTATTAACACAGCACAAACATATATAACTAAAAGAAATGGTTTGTGTCTACACTGGTTAGAATTCGCTCTTTCAATTATACAGTATATTCACGTTCCATACATTGGAGAACCCGAAACCTCAACAAATCTAAAAAAAAAAAATTATATCTTTAATATCGGAATTTAATGAAACGCTGGCAGAAATTTCTGCCTGTTTTAATAACCTACTTTAAAATACGAATTAGCTACAACACTTGTTTAATGTAAACAAACACCAGCACCAATAGAAATCTATTAGAAAATCCACTTTTTTCAGATGTGTCATTTCTTAAGGTATTCTACAGGGTATGCAATCTCTATGTTATTACAGTTTCATTTGATTATATTTGTTAGCTTACCCATCAGTTTTTCTTCCATTTCTTCTTCTTCTTAATGTCCTGATTCTAGTTGTGTGAACTGGTGAGGATTGGTGTTACTATTAGGGCGATTAAACTCCGATAAGAATGCTGTGGGGATTAAAACGAAGAATAGATACTCAAGTAGGGGCTAATGTTTAACAGTTGCGCAATTATGTAGCCATTAAATAATTAACATAACACGAATGTAATCATTTAAATAACAACCAAAAATATGAATAACGATCAGTTATAAGCTTAAAAAATCTTATTTGACTCTTTGTCATGGTAAATCGTTTAGTTACAGTTTTGTAACTTTCCATGTAAAACAGGCATCTGTGTGAATAACGATCAGTCATATGATTTTTTTTTTTTTTTTAATAAAAGGGTCGCCACAGTGGGGTCGACATAGTCCACACATACAAGCTTGGCACAGGGTTTACAGGCTTTAACTTTTCATGTAAAACAGGTACATCTGTAGGAATAAATTGTTTAAATGTATCATGAGCTATTGATCATTGAGACAACTGGGACAATTTGTGTATTTTTTTTTTTCCTTTTAAAAGTAATCGAATGCATAATTTCACAAACGGGTAAATTAACGAAACCAAAAGCACACTCACGCGTCTCTGTTCTTGATGCTCTCCGGAATCAATGATGAACATCTTTGGTTTTATATATTAAACAAAAAAGGAAGATTTACGCCATTGAATGTACAGTAACATTTTAGATATCGTGCACTCTTTAAGCAAACTCAAGTCAGCTCCGGGGACGAGGAAGGCTATATTTCGTTTTCTAATTTAAGATTAAGAAGCACATTTATTTATTTATTTATTTATTTATTTATTCATAGAGGAGTGGGTGAACACCAAAGACAGACTGTGATGGACTTGAGGCCCGAGTTTTTAATGCTATTTGAGACCATAATTAAATTCATAAATATGACCCTATTATATACAGAACTGGTTAAAGTCCAGGTCATCTTTCCGTGCCTACAGAACAGTGACCTGTACCTTTCTTCACTCAAGAAAGATTTTTTTTTTTTACAAATTTCCCTTTTTAAATTGTGACCAAATGTGATGATTTGAAGTAACATGCACCACTGTGGAAAAATGTTCACCATGTTTGAATGTCTGTAGAAAGTTAAGGCTCTCTCCTCGTAGTCATGTGTTTACTTTCAATGCTCTCTGTGATAAACGCATCCTGGCTCTTCCCAAATTACTTAGGTCTCTCTCTCTCTCTCTCTCGCGAGCGTGCGCGCACTCACTCTCTTTCGTCTCGTCTTCTGATGGCATTTAATTAAATTCAATTTTATTTGTATAGTGCTTTTAAAAAAGCACACTCGCACGTCTCTGTTCTTGATATGGAATCAATGATGAACATTAGTTACTAGTATTAGTTACTGTATTCATTCAATCATTACACTCGTGTTTTTTTTTATTATTATTGAATAGCTACATAATTGCGAAACTATTAAACATTAGCCCATGCTTGAGAATTTATTTTTCGTTTTAATCCCAATAACATTCTATCTGAATTTAATCGCTATAATATGAGCACCATCCTCACTAATTCACACATCTACAATCAGGGCATTAAGAAAAAGAAGAAGAGAAAACAGATAGATAAGCTAATGAAATAAAAATAAAACTACAAATAACAACTCAGCGGTTTTAGTGTGAAACATACAGCGCAGAATAAATCATATAACTCACAACATAAGTGTTGTCGTTGTTGGAGCGCAAGTCGTGCGAGGGGACGTGGGGAAACCGGGGAAGTCCAACAACAACAACAGTTGCCTAGCAAGCATGGTAGTGTACTGGTTAGCACTGTCACCTTGCACCTCCAGGGTCTGGGTTTGATGCCCGGTCAGACTTGAAAAAAAAGAACAATTAAAATCCGTAAAATATGTAGTATAATGAGTGCGATCCCATAGAACCAAAAACATTGCTACCGTATTTTTTTACAGTAAACTTCTGGCATCCACAGCTGACAGTTTTTTATCGTAAAATTTACGCTTAGTTTTTTTTACAGTGCAATAACGGTGCTACCGTATATTTACGGTAAAATTTACGGATTTACGATCGTTTTTTTTTACAGTGTATAGTGAAAGTAGCAAGGGTTAGAACAAAGTAAAGTGTAGACACAATGGCAAACTTTTTAATTTTTTTTTTTTTTACCTGCCTGGAGGCAAACTGTAGGTCGGGATTTTCCCTCAGTCATCAACACTGATTTAGAGGTTTTATTATAACCAAACATTTATACACACATCCTTACAATGATAAGTCTTTTTAAATATATCACCCTCATTTTATACCATTTTCTTTGACTAAGTACCTGCTCTAACTTGAATTTATTCATGTAGTATACCTGTATGTCTCTACTGTCCTCAACAATCTTTCTGATAAAACAGACGATCTATTTTTAGAAACACACATACGTATCTAACAAACAAAATAATTGAAATATGTGAGATGTTAGACATTTTAAGGACGGCTGGTCTGGAAAATCGGCCTGTATTTTTAAACTACTGGATTCGAACCACCGTTTAAACAACAACGAAGAAGAAGATCGTCATCAAATTTGCAAAGGTTGAGTACACTGATTGTACAAAGTATTTTAGAGGAGAAAGAGAGCAAAGAAGAGATGGGTTACTAGACGACGGGACTAGAAAAGAGGATTTAAACTGAAATTAAGACCAGAAGGTGCGGTCATGTACCATAGTGGATGTCGACCGTCATGGCGGGAAACTCCGCAAATACAAGATTACAACCCAAAACACTTGAATATAAAAACTATTAACACAGCACAAACATACACACGTGGACAAAATTGTTGGTACCCTTCGGTCAATGAAAGAAAAACTCACAATGGTCACAGAAATAACTTTAATCTGACAAAAGTAATAATAAAAAAAAATTCTATGAATGTTAACCAATGAAAGTCAGACATTGCTTTTCAACCATGCTTCAACAGAATTATTTAAAAAATAAACTCATGGAACAGGCCTGGACAAAAATGATGTGTCATTTCTTAAGGTATTCCACGGAGTATGCAATCTCTACGTTATTACAGTTTCATTTGATTATATTTGTTAGCTTACAAGTTAATGTCCTGATTCTAGTTGTGTGAACTGGTGAGGATTGGTGTTACTATTAGGGCGATTAAACCCCAATAGAATGCTGTGGGGATTCAAACGAAGAATAGATACTCAAGCAAGGGATAATGTTTAACAGTCGTGCTATTATGTTGTCATTAAATAATTAAAATAACACGAATGTAATCATTTAAATAACAACCGAAAGTATGAATAACGATCAGTTGTGCGCCTTAAAAAAATAATTGTTCTTATATGACTTTTTGTCAGGGTACATCGTTTAGTTACAGTCTTGTAACTTTCCATGTAAAACAGGCATCTGTATGGATAAATTGTTTGAATGTATGTATCACGACCTATTGATCACTGAGACAACTGGTGTCATTTTTTAAATCTGTGATTCACTCCCGGATTAGCCGAACAGGGAGTGTATTTGGCTGCCAGCGAAAGAAGTACAACTTAGTGCAAACAAGATGTAAGGTACTCAAGCTTACAATTTTAATTCTTTGTATTAATAAGTTAGACAGTTCTGTCAACATTTTGTTGTCAACATTTTTATGTGCTTTAGCTATGGTGGCCGTGAAGTGCAAAACCAAACAAATAACAGAACCTAAACCAAAATAACACATAAAAAAAATAAAATAACAAAACCGAAAAACAAAATAACAAAAATCCAAAACAATATAACAAAATCAAAATAAAACAACAAAACCAAAAACGATACAACAAATCAGAAAACACAAGGACATATCTAGAAACAAATGAGCAAACACAACGACAATTCAGTCAAACCGGAAAAGGTAGGTAGAGTTTGCAAATGAAATTCTTCTCGCTGATTGGAAGAGACATGTCACTCAAAACATACAAGAAGTACTGTCAAGTGAAGTTAAATTCATTTTTAAAGCACATTTAACACAACTTAGTTGACCAAAGTGATGTAAAATCCTAAAATACTGAAATGAATCCTTAAATGAAAATACATCTAAATGTCCGTGAGGCTGCAGAACTTCCTGTGTATTTTGAGTAACAGATGTCTCGTCCAATCAGCGGTAAGAATCAACAACCTGAAAAAAGGTAGGCGTGGCTTGTGAATTCAGACTGACTTCATGGAAGAGAGATGCTTTAATACGGGGTGGGTGAAAATGAAGTAGGCAATATTTAATGGCTAGATCTTGTAGTATCACTAGAGTCATGATGAAACCAGTCCATTTTGCTCGTATTGTGTGGTTAGACCAGCATTTTCCAGGACATTGGCCGGAACGCAGATCTTATGAATGGCTTCCAAGAAGTCCAGATCACACTTCCTGTCATTTTTTCCCTGTGGGGCTACGCAAAGGAGGAGGTGTACAGGACAAAACCTCACACCGGAGGACTTGGAGGCTAAATCCCAAACAATTTTCTTCAGAAAACTGTTTATTCCATCCCGACTGTTTGAGGAAACTGGTTGCCTACGTTGAAATTTGAAATATGGCCTTTATTACCAATTTTTATTTTTCAACCACAGTGTTTTTCAGGTAACCGCTGACAAGGTTGGCATTCTCAGATGAAGCATGTAGTTACAATAAAAAATGTGTTTTGGGTGGCGTGTGTGTGTGTCCGGTGTTGAAGGCAGCTAAACTACATTAAGGAGAGCTGTGACAGAGTGGCTTCTTTGACCAGTGAAGGAAAGAAGTAATGGGCTAACAACATCTGCTAATATAACGGTCTAACAGTCTTATTATGTAGCACATCCATTGCACACACTGTAAATGCGAATAAGAATTTAAAAAAATGAGGTAATCAGTTACACAAAGTAATGATGTTTCCAATTTTAAGTAAACAGAACTATCAGTTTTTGAGCTTGTTGTACTCATTCACTTCATATCATACTGTGTATGACTGTGTATGTGACGGATAAAATTTGAATTTGAATCCATATTAATCATTCATTACTTGCATTAATGAGTAGCCTAACTCATTCTATTTAATAGCAATTATAATCTTTTTTAGCTAAATTGTTGTTGGTCTTTCGGCTGCTCCCGGCAATGGATTGCCACAGCAGACAATCTGGGCAGCACATACTTGAGCTTGACACAAGTTTTAAACACAGATGTCCTTCCTGACTCAACCCTCCCATTTTATCCGGGCTTGAGACAGAAACTTCACCCAGTTGTTGGGAATCGAACCCGGGCCTTTCGCACGGGAGGCGACACACCTACCACTGAGCCACCAGTGCACTATTGTCCTGATGATATCAGACACAAAATCGCTAGTCTGAAAGATTTTAATTTGGTGGAACTTTAAGGTGACAGTTACTGTTACTTAAGTACTTACAGTTTATTAAAATATCAAGTTTGTTCAGCTAACTCGAAAAGTGTAATTTCTTCAAAGTTATAAATAGCAAAATGCTCTAAATACTCATCAAGGGTTATTCACTGTATATTACTGTACAGTAACTACTATTACTGTAGTTTACCAAAAGAAATGAGTATCTTTGAGGGAACTAGAATCCCTTAAATATGAGGGGCATTCCAAGTGAAACCGGGAAAATAACAGAACACAGTTTTGAAAGCAAACACTCCCGTTATTTCTCTATATAAACCCCAGCTACACCCAAACAATATACTGAATGTATAGAATATATTCAACTTCAGGTTTTATGTAAACCATACACACTATGATATGAAGTGAAATGCCTATACGACTACCCGTGACCTAAAAAGGAAGATGGGAAAGAATAGAAAGATAGATTTAGCTACAGAAGACAATTAGGCTAATTTGTAAAAAAAAAAAAAAAAATTGAGATTCAATGTACAAATCTACAAATTTACAGATTTCAGAATATGACACACACATTCAAAGATAAACACAAATAAATGGAAACTGTTTCTACATTATATAAATGTTCTTTTCTATATTTGATCTGAGCATTGGATCAAGTATCTTGTTTAGTTATGTGTATATGGTGTATATTATTAGCGCCCAGGCACTATGACATCAGCATGATGACATCATAGCTATTATGTCATCGTCATCGCTCCATAGTGCTGATGTCTGAACATGCTGGTCATAGTGTGTAAAGGCCCATCTTGTTCTTCTAGTGACTTAAAAAATATTTACCAGCATCCGGGCTTTTTGGGGTCTTAACCTGCTCAAAAACGACATGAAAATCGGCAGACAGGTTGGAAAATTTGCCAAAATAGGAAGCATGATTTTAGGCGCCCCTCAAAGTAGATCAAACACAATGTCTCTGGTTTGTACTGTATGTGATATTTCCATGCTAATATTCTCATGTGCCAGGTTCATAGTTATGATTCCTGCTATTTGGTCTCTTTGTTTCTTGTATTGTATAAATATGTTTGGCAAAAAATCTGCCTGTGTTTACATCCTGCTCCCTTCTCCACACCACAATTATTCCACCTACAATCCCACTAAGCCTTGCACTTGGTTCTTCATGCTGGATTCTTAAACACCACCTGAGCATTGGACTCCAGGCTAGACTGAGTTTTTTTTTTTTTTTTCAGCTTTAGCCAATATGATTTGGATCATCAATCACCAAAGGGTATTTGCATTATCTGCTGTTAAACTCAGGATGTATTTGCACACCATATTACTACATTGAACATATGTATTTCAAGCAGATGAAAAGAAAAAAAATGACAACAGGAAAAGGTTTTGATTTTCACATACAAGCGAGCACTCGGATATAAAACATGCTTGACATACAAAAACTGCATTCATGTAAATGTTCATCTGCAGTGTTCAGTTATTCATCCATCACGGCTGTAACCAAATGTGAATGACTATACCAGCACGAAACAGGAACAAACACACACATAGACATACAAATATGACGTCCATCATCAGAGAGTTGTTCAGGGACGCGAACTAAACACTGCCTTACTCAGCTCCAAATTAAAGCCATATTTCTTTAACAAACTGGCTTAAATATCACAAAAATAATTATATAGGAATTTCTATGAATGCTGCTAAACAGATCAGGAAGTCCAAACACTATCATCTAGCATTTAAAGTAAATTATTAACAAAGGCATTTTAATTCTTTATCATCAGAGCTATCCACCATTTCCCTTAAAATAAAGGCTTTATTACAAAGATCATATCCATACAAGCAATATAATGAAATACAGCTTAAAGAACTCACTTTGATTTAAAGCAGGAGTTTTATCAAGCTTTTTAGTAAATTTTATTATCCTTTCTTTGTTATTCTTGTCTCATTCAGGGTCCTGTGAACTTGTCACTCTTGCACAAGCTCCTGAAATGGGGCAGAAAATAAAGTCAAGTTAAAATAAACTGGTATATGATCAAAAATAATCTATCAAAACCTGACACTGTCTGGACGGAGTATGTGTTATCTCTCTTAAATCATTTCATCTTACCTTTTGTAACTTCTCCTGCTCCTTTAGTAGATCCTCATACTTATGCTCTTCTTCACAATTCTAAAATGGGACACAAAAATTCTTAACAAGACCCTGTATATGATATATTTAACACACAGCGGAGAGAGTTTGTGTCTCTCTTTGGGCAAAGTCTATCATTTTAGGCACAGATAGCAGGTAATTTCCCTTCTTAATATTTGTCATGTGATTTGTCAGGTATTGTTTATATGAGACATTTCTCACTCACCTAATTTTTTTTCATACTGTTTACTCTTTTTGTCTTGAACATCTGCCAATGACCCTGAAAATTCAGCACGTTCCAAAATGTTGTAGGCTTTATTTACGTCTACATTCTCAGAACTATCCGGCACTGGGCCTAAATGCAAATGTAAGAAGATCATATCAGAATCATATTCTCTTGCACGCTCTCTCTCTGATAATAATAATAATAATAATAATAATAATAATAATAATATATACACAGACACACACACACACATTTGTGCTGAGGTACAAGAAAGGACCATGATCAAGACCTCAATGAAGTTGATTCGCTTGACATTCTTCTTTTGATATTCAATATTTCTATATAATGTATATTTCTTACCTTGGTATAAACTAATGTAATGGAAATATCACATTTTAATCATGTATTAATTTGTAATTGTGCCATGTAGACTATAGAAGCTTTAAGCTTGTTTGCCGAAGCTTAGAAACACAAGGCCGAGAATAGAACAGAAACAACCTGATTGTAATTGTCCCTGAATAAATGATAAGGTATGGACATCTGGTCTGGGTCAGATAAAGGGTTGAGTTTGAATGTAGGAACTTCATGTACGGGGCGTTGATTATGTTAGCAGAGATGTTTGTGTATAAAATGGGACGGCTGAGAGAAAGAGATCACCTTTCTCCATGCTGCAATTGTTTGCTGTATGAGACTGGTCCTTCTGCAGAAGTGTAGAATAAAACTTTTGTGATTTTGCTCTTACCCAGTGTATGAATTACTTGTCTTTATAATATTTACAGAATTTCCACCAGAATACTTGGCGTTGTCGGCAACGTTCCGTGTTTGAGGAACGCATTGGAGAATCCCGGGGAGGCGTAAGCGCTGACGCCTTGAAGACTTTTTCACTTCATCTCAAACGCTTAATTGGCTATCGAGCGTGAGAGGACCTGGGATTCACCATGTCGATTTTAGAATGAGAACTAAAATCATGTGGTAAGGAAATTGTTTTTCTTTAAGTTGTCATTAATTAGGTAAGAAGTGCGCTTTCTCACAGTGACGTAGATAAATTTAGACTTGGATCTATCACACGGGTAAGGGGTCCGTGAGTACCCAAAAAGTGCAAGGTGCACAGGTAACAGTCATGGGGACTGTGAGAGAGTGGGTACTGGTTTCGTCAGTTTATGAAAACTGGCCCTGCAGCGGACGCGCTCAGGTAAGGACCTCCGGAGGTAAAAAAAAGTCAGTGTGCAAGGTGCACAGGTAACAGTCAAGAGGACTGAGAGAGTTCACTGTGAGGTAGTGGCACGCGTAAATTTGACAAGTAAAAATCATGGGTAACAGCAAACAAAACAAAAGATCTTGTGGAGTTCCTGTGGTAAAAATATCATCTAAATTATGTTTGAGAAATGTGGAATTCCAGGGGGAAAAAAAAGGGGGGGGAAATATGAAATTATTAATAACTGAGCTGCTTTTGAGATGTGGATGTGTAAAGCATGTGTTGGGGATGGAAAAGCAATGCAGTTAGGGACAGGTCAAATCTTACAATCTCTCCAGTGTGTTAAGACAGATCCTGACCTGGATGGCTGCCCACCTCGAAGATGTCCACAACCTACTGCTCCTGACTGCTCTCAACCCCATCATACAGAAACAGCAGTCCTGACCTCACCTGTGTCATCGTATATCGGAGAAACAGAAGAAACAGAAGCTGGACAATCGACTCAGCAGTGAGCCCCAGAAGGACGAGGAACCGCTCAACTCTGGGAAAATGCTCATGGTCGGACTGGCGGGGTCAGATGGAAAGAAAAACCCTCGTGCACAGACCATGGAGCTGGAGAACCGGAGCAGGCGAACAAATAGCTGTCAGATCCAAGACAGGCTGGAGGACATACATTGGGGACACTAAGGAATTTAGACTTCACATGAACTCAGAGGACTGCTCATGTCTAAACTGGGAACTGACTTTCACAAAACTCAGGCAACTGGCCTGAAGAAAAGTACATGATGCGAAATTCTGTCTGGAATAATCAACATCATCAGGAATGTGTGACGTGGATCACAGTGTTGTTTGCAAACTGACAGACGCCTTCCCAGTGAGAATGGACATGACAGACATATCTGCTTGAGGTTGAGGAAGCGCACAGAGAGGAAGAGATCACGATGGGAGAATGGCAGAAAAGATGAAGGAGCGGTGGGAGGGGACTGAACTGAGGTGATGCGGCCTGAAGGGGAAGGTGAGTCAAAAAATGTTTTCCTACTAACACTTCTTGCTCTGATCGCAATGAAGAAAAGCTTGCTATCTTTTTCAGTGATTCCTGTGTGATTAATTCTCTTAGAAACATCCACTGTAGATTCATATGTTAAGTATGATCTTGAATTATATCAGCAAAATGCCAACAATTGAATTGCAGCTCCACGACAAACAAAATTCATTTTGGTAGATTCTGTGTAAGTCATTCAGTCATGAAAGCATGTGAATTTGACAATTTGGAAAAAGAGTGGCAGATTCCTGAACTCTGTGGGCACTTCAGGACATGCAGCTGAAGAAAGCTTCACAAAGCCAAGTGTGTGGCTTTTTCCAGGTGTACATGATACATTTGGACTTTTTGCTCTTTTATTGCTTCCCAGTAAATCTACTGGGGTGAAATTAGGTATAAAACTCTTGAGACTAAACCAGTATTGAGCCTGAGTGTTTCACTCTTGTGATCCGTTGCCCCTGTTGTATGTGTATGAATGGAAGCTCTGCACTTCAGCTGTGAGTTCAGTAGATGCTACGATGATAGACAAATAATACAGTAAATACATTACACTGTAAGTCACATATCTAATTTTTATTACCCTAAAGATAAGCTCAGATGTGTAGTTAATGTAGATATAAGCAGTGTGCACATGAGAAAATGTCACTCTAATGTTCCTTAATTACAGTAGGGACACCTATAATGTGTTATTGGTTATAAGTAATAAGGCTGAGTAAAAAAGAAAAAAAAGAATTGGGCCTTTGAGTGACATGTGGTATGAGTGAGAGTGATTGAAAATGAACCTCTTATCTGACATTACATTACAGCCACAGAGAAACAAATGCTGATCCAATGCTGTTAATTTATGTGGTAAAGTATCAAAAAACTGTATATATGACATGTATATAGTACATACAGTCACAAGACCTGGCCAGGCAGAAAATTATGATATCAGCATGCAAAGCCTTTTCTTTTTTAATGACAGTTACGTTTATCATTACTCACTAAAGTGTATTTTAGTGAGTAATGATAAACGTAACTGTCATTAAAAAAGAAAAGGCTTTGCATGCTGATATCATAATTTTCTGCCTGGCCAGGTCTTGGGCTAATGGCAAGTACGATGTAGGTTTGATTAAGGGAACTGAACTGGCGGTGATCACCTCAAAGTAAAATTTTATAATTCCAGTGTTTAATTATTTATTGAAAGTTGTTGTCATCATACACATACCAGCCACTCCGAACATGTTCCTGAACCTAAGAGAAAACAGAGATCAACAAGGGTGAGCAGTGAAGTGCTAGTAACCTCTCCTGTAAACCCCGACAGACCCTCACCTGCACGCGAAGTGCATGCGTCAGAAGAACCAACTGGAGTGACGGGAACATCGCAGAACCACGACTCTCCACTCAAATTCATCGCAAGAACAAGCTCATAGTTACATTTGAAGCCAACGCGTGAGGAAATTGTAAGGTGTCATAGTAGCAGTAGCACAGAGTAACATATGGGAACATGTAAAAGTAGACTAAAGTTAAGAACATATTGTAACTAATGACAAGATAGAAGACTGTTTTAGAGGACAGAAAATATCAGTGACTGAGATTATTCACATTACAGACATTGAAATGGCCGGAGTGGACTGTTTAAATTTGGACTGTTATTTAAAAAATGAAAAGTCATTCCCAAAAACACCCCAAAGTAATCTGGGCAATTTTAGAAATGATAACAGTAATAGTTTTAACCCTGATGTGCCTCGTTATTGAAGACTGATGGAGAAACAGCCATGGTAAAGTCTATTTAGCAAACTCAAGACATATACATTTAACTAGAATAAGGAGAGGAGACAGTATGATAAAAAGGCATAACGCTAATCTTAGGAGATGTGCTGGGAATTGGGGATGTGCTCTATCATTAGACATTGGTGATAATATGACAGACATACACAACGGCTCGTGTTGGAAATGCCATGCCATGTCCTCGAGCTGGGTAACGCTGCCCCTTAATAACATCACAGCAGCAGAAGCAAATGCAGACAACATGTCTTGTATCATACCGATAACTACCATGGCCATCCTGCAGATATCGGCATACTAAAAACAAACAGGGAGGCCAAACGCAGCAGTCCCTGGGTGTAATTATACCAATAACCTACGTTTTGATGATATAGGGAGTTGTTGTACTCCGCTGCCTGTTAAGAAATATGGAGACAATTCCACCTATGTGGTCCCTTGGCAAAAAGGAGACACTTGTGTTGTTCAAGATCAAAAGAAAAAAGGGGAACCTGACTTAGGATGGTCTGAGTGTGCCACTTGCGTCCGTATAACCACTTGTTCAAAAGGTAGGTCACCTAAATGTAGTATAGATGGTAATTATTTTCCAAATGATGGTAGTTGCCCATTCATAGAGTTCTTGTCTACAAATACAGTAATGTGGGTGTGTGGGTCAATCGCATATGCGAAGTATTTCAATTGGACAGGCTCATGTTATCCTGCATATGTAACCTCTAGTGTGTCAGTAGACACAGAAGATCCGTGGGAGCCGCGGATGTCAGCGAATAGAAGAGAATAGGGATGTCCCTGTTAAATTTCAAGGTTACACTTTAGCAAACCCATTGGACTAGTTCCTACCTCGGCGGAGGGACAACAGTAGCCCTAAACAAGGTAAATGGTTTAGTATACATGTTACTGATACTAAAAAATGACACCGTGAACACCCTGCAATAATTAAATGATGAACTTAAGCAGGTTAGAGAGATCACGATTCAGAAGAGAATGGCTTTGGACATTTTACTAGCCGAGAGAGGTGGAGTGTGTAAGGTTTTAAACAACTTTTGTTGTTTCTAAATACCTGATAATCATCAGAATATCAGCAACGTCATAGACCACATGAAGAAGGCTTTGCAAACACCTCCCCAAGCTGGGGTTATTGGCTGGTTTATAATGTTCTACCAATTGGGATTATAGTTAGGTCTCTGTATAACACCCTGTATGTATACAAGAACTAGTCCTGAACACAGTAAAATATCAAATGTTATGACAGACTGACAAGAACATAAAACAACCGAAACCGGACTCAGAAACCGGACTCAACTGATGACTGGGACGACCCGACTTCTGACGAGTTTCAAAATTCAGGTGACTATTATCCTGATTGTGACTTAGATCCTGATATGGAAGAAGACATAATGTACATCTTTAGAGAATTGTGAAGTATATATATTAAAGTAGATTGCTAAATTTCTCAAAGATGCTTTCGTGTCAGGGGGTCTTTCCCTCATAAAAACAGCTGTAGTGTCCTCTGTGTGCATTAGAGTGCTAGTGATGATGTTTTAAAAACCCAGGTTGGAGAGACAATGTCTGATGAAAATTACCTAATGCACGGCTTTATTAGTATAGTCTTGAATTGTAAAATTTACATTTTCAGGTTGTCATAGAATGACAAAAGGGGGAAATTGTAATGGAAATATCACATTTTAATCATGTATTAATTTGTAATTGTGCCATGTAGACTATAGAAGCTTTAAACTTGTTTGCCGAAGCTTAGAAACACAAGGCCGAGAATAGAACAGAAACAACCTGATTGTAATTGTCCCTGAATAAATGATAAGGTATGGACATCTGGTCTGGGTCAGATAAAGAGTTGAGTTTGAATGTAGGAACTTCATGTACAGGGCGTTGATTATGTTAGCAGAGATGTTTGTGTATAAAATGGGACAGCTGAGAAAAAGAGATCACCTTTCTCCATGCTGCAATTGTTTGCTGTATGAGACTGGTCCTTCTGCAGAAGTGTAGAATAAAACCTTTGCTCTTACCCAGTGTATGAATTACTTGTCTTTATAATATTTACGGAATTTCCACCACACTAACTAAATGGTAAACATGGCCAGACAATCCTCATTCATATTTATAAATGTAATATAACAGTATGTTTTAAAAGAGGACTGTTATAACTGTTGTATATATGTATATGCAGTCTCATACATAATAATTATAGTAAATTTAGAGGAGTCTTAAAAAATACATTGTTAAATTAATTATGAGCTGGAAACAGATTTTGGTAGCTTTGCTTGATTTAAACAGATAGTTAGCTTTGCTTGGTTTACTGTATGTCATACAGGAACAAAATGTCAGTAATGATCATATACTGTAATATCAAAAGTGCTTCTAAAAAACAACTGAATGGACTTTGCCGCTTTAAAACAGCACTACATAATATACATCATACAGTATACTAATACTAAACATGACAACACATATTGGGCCTTATTACAGTTGTGACACATTCCATGTAATTGTGAAAATCAATAGAAAACACAAATTGGCATATTTTTAAATGCAGTCATGCAATAAAAAAGGCACTGCTTCAACTAATAAGCAATACATGGTACAGTAGTACCAACCATCCATCTAGAACCCTTTGTATGCCAACTAGGGACCGTAGAGGCCAGTGGTATTCCCATTTTTACAACCATTGTAGGACCTCCGGTCGACATTCACACTCAGAAACATTCAAATACTACAGGGCAATTTGGGAATGGCAATTAACCTAATCTGCTTGTCTTTAGACTGCGGAAAGAAAACCCACTAAGCATGGAGAGAACATGCACGCTTCATGCACAAAGACCCCAAGGCGGGAATCAAACCAAAACCCTGGAGGTGATATCACATTTGCATATTACATTTATAAAATGTGAACAAAAAAGTCTGGACATTTCCTGAACAAAATGTTAGTCTTAGAAATTGACAGAAGTACATTTTTTTTTTTTTTGGATTTTTCCCCGATTTTCTCCCTAATTTAGTCGTGTCCAATTCCTCCCCGTCACTAGGGGGCTCCCACATTAAGGCTACTACTACCACTCAGCCAGGAGGGCCGAAGACTATCACGTGTTTCCTCCGAACCACGTGACGCCAGCCGACCGCATCTTTTCGAACTGCTCGCTCGCGCACCGTTGGGGGCGGCGTAACAACCTCGGAGGACAGCGCTATCCGCTCCATCCGTTGCGCGAGCTCACAGACGCCCCTGATTGGCTATAGAGCCGTGATTAATGTGGGAGAAATACATTTAACAATTACTAGCTACACCATGAACAAGAGGTAACTCCTCATAGAAACAGACATACCCTGCTCAATGCCCTCTGTGCTCCATTTATCGCTCTGAACAAAATAACGAAGTGTACAAACCAAGGCTCCAGCTGTTGCTGTACAAAGTGCAAGACATTTTAAACAGGAAACATTCGACATTGTGTGTGTGGGTATATACAGTATATATACACATATATCACCTCCACCAGGAGGGACAAATAAGCAGCTTGCCAGTATCAACAGATTATATAGTAAATATAAGTAAGACTGCTTTGTAATGGCAATGACGTCACAATCAGAGGTGCGCATGCACTATTTAGATTATGAGCACTGATCTTAGGTCACTGTAATAAATCACACAGTGCAGCTTCAATGACGTCACAGTAGCATTCTAAGACACAGCTGAGTGACGTTACAGGCAAAAATAAAAGACTTTAGAAAACACCACTATGAATGTTCTTATAGCATGAAAAAATTATAGCCATACATATATATTCAGGAGCGGTGGCAACATACAACAACAACAAAGCACATTCTTTTACTTTTGTTTCTTGTATAAAGGCATGAATGTATAAACAATCCACAATCATAAAATATTCCCTTAACCTCTGAATGTTTTTTTAATAATTCACACTCACTTTGATTCATTTTGTATTGTTTGTTTGTTTTTTTATTTGGCAAATTTTGCACTTTTTTGCTCAACCCTTTAAAGCAGGGGTGTCAAACTCCCGTTTCTGAAGGGCCGCAGACCCGTGGACAAAATTGTTGGTACCCTTCGGTCAATGAAAGAAAAACTCACAATGGTCACAGAAATAACTTTAATCTGACAAAAGTAATAATAAATAAGAATTCTATGAATGTTAACCAATGAAAGTCAGACATTGCTTTTCAACCATGCTTCAACAGAATTATATTTTTTTAAAAATGAACTCATGGAACAGGCCTGGACAAAAATGATGGTACCCCTAACTTGCACAACCTTTTGAGGCAATCACTGCAATCAAACGATTCCTGTAACTGTCAATGAGACTTCTGCACCTCTCTGCAGGTATTTTGGCCCACTCCTCATGAGCAAGCTGCTCCAGTTGTTTCCGGTTTGAAGGGTGCCTTTTCCAGACAGCATGTTTCAGCTCCTTCAATGATGCTCAATAGGATTGAGGTCAGGGCTCATAGAAGGCCACTTTAGAATAGTCCAATGTTTTCCTCTTAGCCATTCTTGGGTGTTTTTAGCTGTGTGTTTTGGGTCATTGTCCTGTTGTAAGACCCATGACCTGCGACTGAGACCCAGCTTTCTGACACCGGCCAGCACATTTCTCTCTAGAATCCCTTGATAGTCTTGAGATTTCATTGTACCCTGCACAGATTCAAGACACCCTGTGCCAGATGCAGCAAAGCAGCCCCAGAACATAACAGAGCCTCCTCCATGTTTCACAGTAGGGACAGTGTTCTTTTCTTGATATGCTTCATTTTTCCGTCTGTGAACATAGAGCTGATGTGCCTTGGCAAAAAGTTCCATTTTTGTCTCATCTGTCCATAGGACATTCTCCCAGAAGCTTTGTGGCTTGTCAACATGTAGTAGGCATATTCCAGTCTGGTTTTTTTATGATTTGTTTTCAACAATGGTGTCCTCCTTGGTCGTCTCCCATGTAGTCCACTTTGGCTCAAACAACGACGGATGGTGCGATCTGACACTGATGTTCCTTGAGCATGAAGTTCACCTTGGATCTCTTTAGAAGTCTTTCTGGGCTCTTTTGTTACCATTCGGATTATCCGTCTCTTTGATTTGTCATCAATTTTCCTCCTGCGGCCTCGTCCAGGGAGGTTGGCTACAGTCCCATGGACCTTAAATTTCTGAATAATATGTGCAACTGTAGTCACAGGAACATCTAGCTGCTTGGAGATGGTCTTATAGCCTTTACCTTTAACATGCTTGTCTATAATATTCTTTCGAATCTCCTGAGACAACTCTTTCCTTCGCTTCCTCTGTTCCATGTTGAGTGTGGTACATACCATGTCACCAAACAACACAATGGCTACCTGGAGCCCTATATATAGGCCCACTGAGTGATTACAAGATTGTAGACACCTGTGATGCTAATTAGTGGACACACCTTGAATTAACATGTCCCTTTGGTCACATTATTTTCAGTATTTTCTAGGGGTACCATCATTTTTGTCCAGGCCTGTTCCATTTATTTTTTTAAATAATTCTGTTGAAGCATGGTTGAAAAGCAATGTCTGACTTTCATTGGTTAACATTCATAGAATTCTTATTTATTATTACTTTTGTCAGATTAAAGTTATTTCTGTGACCATTGTGAGTTTTTCTTTCATTGACAGAAGGGTACCAACAATTTTGTCCACGTGTGTATGCACACATGTACACATGTAGTTTTCAAATAAGCCTTAATGATTTGATTAGGTGGATCAGGTGTTTTTAATTATGGTTGAAGCTAAACTCTGCAGGTCCTCTACCCTTCAGGAACGGAGTTCGACACACCTGCTTTAAAGGGTCTCTTTCAAAGTAACTAAATACTGCCCCCTTGTGGCGAATAGTAATTGCATGGAATAACGTAGAACTATGTACAGTGGAACCTCGGATTGCGAGTAACCAAAAATCTTTTCATAAATGATGACGTGAAAAAATTTTTGGTTACTCGCAAGTCTTGGTTCCACTGTACATAGTTCTACTTTATACCATGCAATTACCAAGTCTCATGTAGCACACATGCACTTCTTGTTTTGACACCGAGCGACACGATATCACAACGGAGCCAATGGTTTTTCTCTCTCTTGAGCTGCGGAATTGTGGGTAATCATCTCACATGATCGGTCTTAGTGCGCGTATCTTGCTCGTATATTCAAAAATCTGTGCACGCATGTACTGTTTACCATAACACTGTGACCACATGTGTGCATGTAAAGCATTTTGTGTTTGTATGTGTGTGTGAAAGTCGTCTGTTTATTTTAACACACGAATGTGTGCGCAAGTGTCATTAGAGAGGTTAAATATCCATTCTCTCTCTCTCTCTCTCTCTCTAGCAGACTGCACTGATTCCGTTAGTGTGTGCGCGCGCATCATTAGACACTGTACACCTTCCCTCCTCTCGTATCCTTCACAGTCACACCCACACACACCCACACACACACACACACACACACACACACACACACACACTCTAACGGAAACACTGCTCTGTCGCGATTCTTTTCAAAGTTAAAGTGCAGAGGTTAATTTGTTTTATTTTTACTTAACAGCAGTGATTCTGTTTGTGTGTGTGGACTCGAGGGTCACTAGAGAGGTTTCTTGATAAAGAAGTTTTTTTTTTTTCGATAAAAAGAGGCAGCAGGGTTACTGTGTAAGATGAGAGTAGGGAAGGGGGAGGGTGTCATTCGTCCTCTGGTCTTACATTAGCTTCACGCGCACACATACACAGAGTGTGCATGCACACTAACGAAAATAACGAATTTGTCTGGATTTATTTTTACTTGTTCAAAGTTAAGGTTAATTTGTTTTATTTTTACTTTCTATTTTGTATTCATTATTTTTTAAATATATTTATTTAGAGTTTTCATTATTTCTTATGGGGAAACAAGCTTTGATTTACGAGTGTTTGATATATGAGCATGATTCCGGAAACAAATTATGCCCGCAATCCAAGGTTACACTGTACTCTGTAAAAGCATTTTACACAGTTTTGTTTTTACAGTGAATCAATTCTGTTATTTGACCAATTTTACTGAAGTAAAGCAGACCGAAATTTTAAATGTGAAGTCTTCTTGATTGTACAAAGTATTTTAGAGGAGAAAGAGAGCAAAGAAGAGACGACGGGACTAGAAAAGAGGATTTAAACTGAAATTAAGTTCAAGACCAGTAGGTGACGGTAATGTACCATAGTGGATGCTGACCTTCAGGGTGGTAAACACCGCAAATACAAGATTACAACCCAAAACACTGGAGCACAAAAACTATTAACACAGCACAAATATATATAAATAAAATAAATGTTTTGTCTCTACATTGGTTAGAATTTGCTCTTTCAATGATATGTTAACGTTTCATACATTGGAGAACCCGAAAGCAGTCTCAGAAAAATCTCTCTGATTATCTACAGCACTTATTTAATGTAAACAAACACCTGCACCAATAGATATCAATTAGAAAAGCCACTTTTTTCAGATGTGTCATTTCTTAAGGTATTCCACGGAGTATGCAATCTCTATGTTATTACAGTTTCATTTGATTATATTTGTTAGCTTACCCATCAGTTTTTCTTCCATTTCATCTTCTTCTTAATGTTAACTGGTGAGGATTCTAGTTAACTGGTGAGGATTGGTGTTACTATTAGGGCGATTAAACCCCGATAAAATGTTGTGGGGATTAAAAACGAAGAATAGATTCTCAAGTAGGGGATAATGTTGCGCAATTATGTAGCCATTAACTAATTAAAATAACACGAATGTAATCATTTAAATAACAATAAAAAGTATGAATAACGATCAGTTGTACACCTTAGAATTCTTGTTCTTGTATGATTTTTTGTTATGGAAAATCGTTTAGTTACAGTCTTGTAACTTTCCATGTAAAACAGGCATCTGTATGTATAAATTGTTTGAATGTATGTATCACGACCTATTGATCATTGAGACAATTGGTGTCACTTTTTTAAATCTGTGATTCACTCCCGGATTACCGAATAGGGAGTGTACAGTATTTGGCGGGCAACGAAAGAAGAACAACTTAGTGCAAACTAAGCAAAAGTGTAAAATACTCAACCTTACAAATTTTGGTCAACATTTTGGTGTCAACATTTTTATATGCTGGAGAAAACCTGAAGAAAACAGGTACATCTGTATGAATAAATTGTTTAAATGTATGTACAATGAGCTGTCGATCATTGAGACGATTGGGACAATTTGTGTATTTTTTTTTTCCTTTTAAAAGTAATCCAATGCATAAGTTCACAGACGGATAAATTCACGAAACCAAAAGCACACTCGCATGTCTCTGTTCTTTAAAATTTTAAATCTTTGGTTTTATATATTAAACAAAAAAAGGCAGATTTACGCAATTGACTGTACAGTAGCACTTTAGATAGCGTGCCCTCTTTAAGCCAACTCAAGTCAGCTTCGGGGACGAGGAAGGCTATATTTCGTTTTCTAATTTAAGATGCCAACATTGAAGCACATGAATGAATGAATGTATTCATTTATTCATGGAGTGGAGGTTGAACACCAAAGACAGACTGTGATGGGCTTGAGGCCTGAGCTGGTGAAGCGCGACGCCGAGATTGAGGCGGAAAGAAGAGGAGAAGGTATGGTCATAGTCATGTAATGTATAAGGTGAATTCAGACTGACTTCATGGAAGAGAGATGCTTTAATACAGGGTGGGTGAAAATGAAGTAGGCAATATAAACTTGCTATAGAACTTGTAGTATCACTGGAGTCATGATGAAAACAGTCCATTTTGCTCTTATTGTGTGGTTAGACCAGCATGTTCCAGGACATTGGCTTCCAAGAAGTCCAGATCACACTTCCTGTCATTTTTTCCCTGTGGGGCTACGCAAAGGAGGAAGTGTACAGGACAAAGCATCACATACCAGAGGACTTGGAGGCTATATCGCAAACAATTTTCTTCAGAAACCTGTGTCTTCCATCACTGACTGTTTGAGGAAACTAAAAGTAACTTTGAGAGAAATAGAATCCCTTAAATATGAGGGGCATTCCAAGTGAAACCAGGAAAATAACAGAACACAGTTTTGAAAGCAAACACACCGTTATTTGTCTATATAAACCCCACCTACATCCAAACAATATACTGAATGTAAAGAATATATTCAACTTCAGCTTTTTATGTAAACCATACACACTATGATATGAAGTGAAATGCCTATACGACTACCCGTGACCTAAAAAGGAAAGATGGGAAAGAATGGAAAGATAGATTTAGCTACAGAAGACAATTAGGCTAAATTTTAAAAAATTGGGATTCAATGTACAAATTTACAGATTTCAGAATAACACACACACACACACACACACACACACACACACACACACACACACACACACACACACACACACACACACACACACACACACACACACACACACACACACACACACACACACACACACACACATAGATCAATGCAAATAAATGAAAACTGTTTCTACATTATATAAATGTTCTTTTCTATAATATTTGATCTGAGTATTAGATCGAGAATATATTGTTTAGTTATGTGTACAGGGTGTATATTATTAGGGCCCAGGCACGATGACATCAGCATGATGACATCATAGCTATTATGTTATCGTCATCACTACATATCGCTGATGTCTGAACATGCTGGTCATAGTGTGTAAAGAGCCATCTTGTTCTTCTAAGGACTTTTTTTTTTTTAATTACAAGCATCCGGGCTTTTTGGGGTCTTAACATCCTCAAAAGGACATGAAAATCGGCAGACAGGTTGGAATCTGCTGCCTATACTGTACATTCACACACAATGTGACATCATAGGGTAATGCTTGTTTCCAGCATACAGTTGACATAAAATTCGCCCTTTTCAAAAATCTCGTCATAATAGGCTCGCGTGCTTGGACCCGCTCATTGTTGTATTAAAACACTTTTATTTCTCTCTTGAAGCTAATATTTTTATTGCTTGAATAACCGTGTTTGTGTCAAAGGTTTTGCCAAAATAGGAAGCACGACTGTAAGCAGCCCCACATGAGCAAACACAATAAAGTGACCATTTACTGTAAGTTCAATGAAGTGCCCTCTGAGGTGCCCCACAGTAGATCAAAAACAATGTTTCTGGTTTTAACTTTGATATTGGTATTTTCATGTTAATACATTACTATTTATTCTATAGCACAAGTCACTTTAAGTACAAAACACTTTACAGCATACTTGCACACCCCCTGGACATCTCTATTTATATTCCATATTTTTCTATACTGTACACCTAGGCTTTGTTATATTTCTTATATCGGATATGTATTTTTCTACATTTACCCAGGTTTTCTTATTTTCTTATATTTTTCTTATTGTATATTTTTACTGTACATATATTTTATTATTTTATTCTTAGTTAAATCTATTTCTATGTTCTTTGTTATATTCATTTCGTGTAAATAGTCTTAAATAGTCTTTTATTCTAAGGTCACGGGCAGTCGCCTAAGCATTTCACTGCATATCGTACTGTGTATGACTGTGTATGTGAAAAATATTAATTTGATTTAATATTCTCATGTGCCAGGTTCATAGTTATGCTTTCTTGTATTTGGTCTCTTTGTTTCTTGTATTGTATAAATATGTTTGGCAAAAAATCTGCCGGTGTTTACGTCCAGCCCCCTTCTCCACATCACAATCATGTATTTCAAGCAGATGAAAAGAAAAAAAATGACAACAGGAAAAGGTTTTGATTTTCACATACAAGCGAGCACTCGGATATAAAACATGCTTGACATACAAAAACTGCATTCATGTAAATGTTCATCAGCAGTGTTCAGTTATTCATCCATCACGGCTGTAACCAAATGTGAATGACTATACCAGCACGAAACAGGAACAAACACACACAGACATACAAATATGACGTCCATCATCAGAGAGTTGTTCAGGAACGGGAACTAAACACTGCCTTACTGAGCTCCAAAAAATATTTCTTTAACAAACTGGCTTAAATATCACAAAAATAATTATATAGGAATTTCTATGAATGCTGCTAAACAGATCAGGAAGTCCAAACACTATCATCTAACATTTAAAGTAAATTATTAACAAAGGCATTTTAATTCTTTATCATCAGAGCTATCCACCATTTCCCTTAAAATAAAGGCTTTATTACAAAAATCATATCCATACAAGCAATATAATGAAATACAGCTTAAAGAACTCACTTTGATTTAAAGCAGGAGTTTTATCAAGCTTTTTAGTAAATTTTATTATCCTTTCTTTGTTATTCTTGTCTCATTCAGGGTCCTGTGAACTTGTCACTCTTGCACAAGCTCCTGAAATGGGGCAGAAAATAAAGTCAAGTTAAAATAAACTGGTATATGATCAAAAATAATCTATCAAAACCTGACACTGTCTGGACGGAGTATGTGTTATCTCTCTTAAATCATTTCATCTTACCTTTTGTAACTTCTCCTGCTCCTTTAGTAGATCCTCATACTTATGCTCTTCTTCACAATTCTAAAATGGGACACAAAAATTCTTAACAAGACCCTGTATATGATATATTTAACACACAGCGGAGAGAGTTTGTGTCTCTCTTGGATCATTTTAGGCACAGATAGCAGCTATTTCCCTTCTTAATATTTGTCATGTGATAATCATTTAATAATCATAAATGATCAAAGTACTGTTTATGTGAGACTTTTCTCACTCACCTCATTTTTTTTCCTGCCTTTTATTCTTTTTGTCTATAAGATCTGCCAATGACCCTGAAAATTCAGCACGTTCCAAAATGTTGTAGGCTTTATTTACGTCTACATTCTTAGAAATATCCGGCACTGGGCCTAAATGCAAATGTAAGAAGATCATATCAGAATCATACTCTCTTGCACGCTCTCTCTCTGATAATAATAATAATAATAATAATAATAATAATAATAATAATAATAATAATAATAATAATAATAACAACAGCAGCAATGTTCAGTATTGCCATATTTACAGAAAAAAATGTATCTCTATATTATTCCACTTTTTGTTTGTAGTAGCTTTGACACATTTATCAAAATCAAATAATAATACAATAATTTATCAAATAATAATACAATAATTTTATAAATGTGTCGAAGCAAGATACTATACAAGTGTATATATAGAGACACATTTATTTGTATATGTACACATTGGGCCTTATTACAGTTGTGACACATTCCATGTAATTGTGAAAATCAATAGCCATGATCAAGACCTCAACAAAGTTGATTCGCTGACATTCTTCTTTTGATATTCAATATTTCTATATAATGTATATTTCTTACCTTGGTATAAACTAACTAAATGGTAAACATGACCAGACAATCCTCATTCATATTTATGAATGTAATATAACAGTTTATTTTAAAAGAGGACTCTTATAACTGTTGTATTCGCATATATGCAGTCTCATACATAAGAAGTATAGTAAATTTAGAGGAGTCTTAAAAAATACATTGTTAAATTAATTATGAGCTGGAAACAGATTTTGGTAGCTTTGCTTGATTTAAACAGATAGTTAGCTTTGCTTGGTTTACTGTATGTCATACAGGAACAAAATGTCAGTAATGATCATATAATATCAAAAGTGCTTCTAAAAAACAACTGAATGGACTTTGCCACTTTAAAACAGCACTACATAATATACATCATACAGTATACTAATACTAAACATGACAACACATATTGGGCCTTATTACAGTTGCGACACATTCCATGTAATTGTGAAAATCAATAGAAAACACAAATTGGCATATTTTTAAATGCAGTCATGCAATAAAAAAAGGCACTGCTTCAACTAATAAGCAATACATGGTACAGTAGTACCAACCATCCATCTAGAACCCTTTGTATTCCAACTAGGGACCGTAGAGGCCAGTGGTATTCCCATTTTTACAACCATTGTAGGACCTCCGGTCGACATTCACACTCAGAAACATTCAAATACTACATGGCAATTTGGGAATGGCAATTAACCTAATCTGCTTGTCTTTAGACTGTGGATAGAACACCCACTAAGCACAGAGAGAACATGCACGCTTCATGCACAAAGACCCCGAGGCGGGAATCAAACCAAGACCCTGGAGCTGATATCACATTTGCATATTACATTTATAAAATGTGAACAAAAAAGTCTGGACATTTCCTGAACAAAATGTTAGTCTTAGAAATTGACAGAAGTACATTTAACAATTACTAGCTACACAATGAACAAGAGGTAACTCCTCATAGAAACAGACATACCCTGCTCAATGCCCTCTGTGCTCCATTTATCCCTCTGAACAAAATAACAAAGTGTACAAACCAAGGCTCCAGCTGTTGCTGTACACAGTGCAAGACATTTTAAACAGGAAACATTCGACATTGTGTGTGTGGGTATATACAGTATATATACACATATATCACCTCCACCAGGACAGAAAAAATAAGCAGCTTGCAAGTATCAACAGATTATATAGTAAATATAAGTAAGACTGCTTTGTAATGGCAATGACGTCACAATCAGAGGTGCGCATGCACTATTTAGATTATGAGCACTGATCTTAGGTCACTGTAATAAATCACACAGTGCAGCTTCAATGACGTCACAGTAGCATTCTAAGACACAGCTGAGTGACATTACAGGCAAAAATAAAAGACTTTAGAAAACACCACTATGAATGTTCTTATAGCATGAAAAAATTATAGCCATACATATATATTCAGGAGCGGTGGCAACACACACAACAACAAAGCACATTCTTTTACTTTTGTTTCTTGTATAAAGGCATGAATGTATGTAAATAATCCACAATCATAAAATATTCCCTTAACCTCTGAATGTTTTTTAATAATTCACACTCACTTTGATTCGTTTTGTATTGTTTTTTTTTTTATTTGGCAAACTTTGCACTTTTTTGCTCAACCCTTTAAAGTGTCTCTTTCAAAGTAACTAAATACTGCTCCCTTGTGGCGAATAGTAATTGCATGGAATAAAGCAGAACTATGTACAGTGGAAACTCGGATTGTGAGTAACCAAAAATCTTTTCATAAATTATGACATGAAAACATTTTTGGTTACTCGCAAGTCTTGGTTCCACTGTACATAGTTCTACTTTACACCATGCAATTACCAAGTCTCATTTAGCACACATGCACTTCTTGTTTTGACACCGAGCGACACGTGATCACAACTGAGCCTATGGTTTTTTTCTCTCTTGAGCTGTGGAATTGTGGGTAATCATCTCTCATGATCGGTCTTAGTGTGCTTAATTTGTTTTATTTTTACTTAACAGCAGTGATTCTGTTTGTGTGTGTGTGCGCTCGAGGGTCACTAGAGAGGTTTCTTGATAAAGAAGTTTTTTTCGATAAAAAGAGATGGCAGGGTTACTGTGTAAGATGAGAGTAGGGAAGGGGGAGGGTGTCATTCGTCCTCTGGTCTTACGTTAGCTTCACGCGCACACATACATACACAGAGTGTGCATGCACACTAACGAAAATACTTATTTGTCTGGATTTATTTTTACTTGTTCAAAGTTAAGGTTAATTTGTTTTATTTTTACTTTCTATTTTGTATTCATTATTTTTATATATTTATTTAGAGTTTTCATTATTTCTTATGGGGAAACAAGCTTTGATTTACGAGTGTTTGATATATGAGCATGATTCCGGAAACAAATTATGCCCGCAATCCAAGGTTACACTGTACTCTGTAAAAGCATTTTACACAGTTTTGTTTTTACAGTGAATCAATTCTGTTATTTGACCAATTTTACTGAAGTAAAGCAGACCGAAATTTTAAATATGAATTCTTTAAAAATGTCTTGGTGGTACAGTGGCTTAGTGGTTAGCACTATTACCTTGCACCTCGAGGATCCAGATTAGATTCTCGCTTCGGGACTGTGTGCATGGAGTTTGCTTCTTCTCCCCCGCACTTGGGGGCTTTTCTCTGGGTCACAGTCCAAAGACATGCACATTAAACTAACTGGCGTTCCCAAATTGCCCATAGTGTGTGAATGAGCGTTTGCATGTGTATGCCCTGCAGTGGATTGCAACCCCATCTAGGGTGTACCCCCTAAATGGGGTTGCATTAGGGATAGCTGGGGAGCCTCTCCCTAATTCTCCTGGGATAGGCTCCAGGCCCCCCGCAACACTGTATACAGGATAAAGCAGTATAGGTGATGAGTGAGTGCGTAAGTGAATTAAATTGTCTTAAAATCTTTTTATCTTTCCAGAAAATAATCCTAGTGTGTACCTCTGACCCAGGAAACAGTTTTGATTATAGACAGGAGGCTGAGAATTGGGTAATTAGCAGTTTTTTATCAAGTCTTGATAAAGTTTTGTGTGAGCACTTACAGCAATCACAGCCTGCGTGGGTGATCTAGATTTCTGGAATATTCTATATTTTAAATAGAACTTGAAATTTCTAGTGACACACCTGAGTATATTACGCAGAATTTTGGAAAATACAGTCGTGGCCAAAAGTTTTAAGAATGACACAAATATTCGTTTTCACAAAATTTGCTGCTAAACTGCTTTTAGATCTTTGTTTCAGTTGTTTCTGTGATGTACTGAAATATAATTACAAGCACTTCATACGTTTCAAAGGCTTTTATCGACAATTACATGACATTTATGCAAAGAGTCAGTATTTGCAGTGTTGGCCCTTCTTTTTCAGGACTTCTGCAATTCGACTGGGCTGCTCTCAATCAACTTCTGGCCCAAATCCTGACTGATAGCAACCCATTCTTTCATAATCACTTCTTGGAGTTTGTCAGAATTAGTGGGTTTTTGTTTGTCCACCCGCCTCTTGAGGATTGACCACAAGTTCTCAATGGGATTAAGATCTGGGGAGTTTCCAGACCATGGACCCAAAATTTCAACGTTTTGGTCCCCGAGCCACTTAGTTATCACTTTTGCCTTATGGCACGGTGCTCCATCATGCTGGAAAATGCATTGTTCTTCACCAAACTGTTGTTGGATTGTTGGAAGAAGTTGCTGTTGGAGGGTGTTTTGGTACCATTTTTTATTCATAGCTGTGTTTTTGGGCAAAATTGTGAGTGAGCCCACTCCCTTGGATGAGAAGCAACCCCACACATGAATGGTCTCAGGATGCTTTACTGTTGGCATGACACAGGACTGATGGTAGCGCTCACCTTTTCTTCTCCGGACAAGCCTTTTTCCAAATGCCCCAAACAATCGGAAAGAGGCTTCATCCGAGAATATGACTTTGCCCCAGTCCTCAGCAGTCCATTCGCCATACTTTTTCCAGAAGATCAATCTGTCCCTGATGTTTTTTTTGGAGAGAAGCGGCTTCTTTGCTGCCGTTCTTGACACCAGGCCATCTTCCAAAAGTCTTCACCTCACTGTGAGTGCAGATGCGCTCACACCTGCCTGCCGCCATTCCTGAGCAAGCTCTGCACTGGTGGCACTCCGATCCCGCAGCTGAATTCTCTTTAGGAGACGATCCTGGCGCTTGCTGGACTTTCTTGGACGCCCTGAAGCCTTCTTAACAGGAATTGAACCTCTTTCCTTGAAGTTCTTGATGATCCTATAAATTGTTGATTTAGATGCAATCTTAGTAGCCACAATATTCTTGCCTGTGAAGCCATTTTTATGCAACGCAATCATGGCTGCACGCGTTTCTTTGCAGGTCACCATGGTTAACAATGAAAGAGCAATGATTTCAAGCATCACCCTCCTTTTAACATGTCAAGTCTGCCATTCTAACCCAATTAGCCTGACATAATGATCTCCAGCCTTGTGCTCTTCAACATTCTCACCTGAGTTAACAAGACGATTACTGCAATGATCTCAGCAGGTCCTTTAATGACAGCAATGAAATGCAGTGGAAAGTTTTTTTCGGGATTAAGTAAATTTTCATGGCAAAGAAGGACTATGCAATTCATCTGATCACTCTTCATAACATTCTGGAGTATATGCAAATTGTTATTATAAAAACTTAAGCAGCAACTTTTCCAATTTCCAATATTTATGTAATTCTCAAAACTTTTGGCCACGACTGTACATTTTAAATATAGTTGTAAAGCAACGATGATCGGGCCAAAGCACCATGCTCCATCGCCCCTGAGCACACCACACAACTTGTGTGCTTTTTGAGACCCCCAAAAACGCATCATACCATAATGTAACTTAATATGATGTCTCACAAAGTTATTAGCCACTTTTCAGCATTGGTTTATGGTATTGTCACAGCTGAACTGTTTGAGATATCTAAAATTCCTTCGCAATTTTGCATCCTCAATGTCTTGAAATCATATTGGCTCAGCATGGTGATGATTTTATAAATCCTCTAGGAGGAGTATATCACATCCACTGGGTGTGTTTTGCAAACCACCCATAAAAACTGTAAGTTATGCCTGCCTACAATATTTAATGTATAACAGTTTTTTTTAACTGTGTTAAAAAAACAGAAGTAATATACCACAAATATACTCTTATTGCAGCAGTAGCATGTAGTTGTACTTCTGGCCATTTCCAGTTACTAAAAAAGTACACTTTGTGGTTCATAAAAAATTTACTTTTAGTAGCTCCTGTCACACAACTTGGCACAAATTTTACACCAGCTGCCCTTCCTTACACAAACCTTATGTTTTTCTCTCCAAGCATGGGACTGTCACTACATGACTCCCTTATTTAATTACATTGCCAAAACTCATGTCGAAACTGATGATTCACATATTTATGTTTATATGCTCAGACTTGTATGCAAGCTATGCAAATAAACTATATACTCTTATAGGGGGAATCTAGAATATAAAACAGTTCTTTATTTTGTGGAAAGTAGGAATTTGCATACTGTATGTATAACTTACAACAATGTTTGTTTGTTTTTTGTTTGTTTTTTTAAAAAAGCTTACACTTGAACTCTTTTAGAATGTTTAATTATTAATTTAGCTTAACAAACAACCTTAACTTTTAAAGGAAATCTTGTTAAACAACTCTTAAAGAGAAATACAGAGACAAAAACCCACATATAGTACAGCAGATTTTAATATGATTTATGGCATTGCACACATTGTACTCATTGTTATGGCGATGTTAATGTAAAAAAAAAAAAACATTAAAACTCCACAGTTACAAACACTTCCCTAAACGTGTTTAATCCCATTTTATTGCTTATCAACTGTTGCAAACCAAATAAACAATTTAGGATCATGTATGTCTCTGTGCCAGTTATTTACAGAGTCGGGTCGCCAGCTTGACGCCCAGTTGTACCTGAGCACTTGAGGGAGAAGGAACCTGATCAAGGGTCCAACAGTGGCAAGTCTGCAACATTGGAACTCAAACCGGGGACCTCCTGGTGAGAAGATACATTAAACAAAAAGCTTAAACAAAAGCTTAAGAGCCACTCCTGCCCCCACAGAAATGTATTAATAAACTAAGAAAGAAATTTTGACTTATTGCAAAAATGTATTTTATTTATTATTAGTAGGACTATCTTATGTCCTGTACTTGCAAAAGGAATACATTCGACAAGATTGTTTGATGGTGCTTTAAATAATTTAACAGCAAATTCTGAATATCACCACTACATATATATACTTCTTCTATACACATATATCTCTGCTTAGCAATTTAACATCCTAGAGACATTCACACCTAGAGACATTTTAGAGTAGTCAGTTAACTCTCTGACATGTTTGCAAGAGATTAGAGGAAACCATGTAGACCTAAAGAATATTTTAAACCTGTGTGTGTGTGTGTGTGTGTGTGTGTGTGTGTGTGTGTGTGTGTGTGTGTGTGTGTGTGTGTGTGTGTGTGTGTGTGTGTGTGTGTGTGTGTGTGTGTGTGTGTGTGTGTGTGTGTGTGTGTGTGTGTGTGTGCGTGTGTGGGTGTGCGTGTGTGTGTGTTCTGGGTGAGAAACTTTGTGTGTGTGTGTTCTGGGTGAAAAACTTTATGGTCAGTGTGCAGAGCAGGAAAATTTATAACAACTACAACTTAATAAGCAATCTACATCTCACTTTGGTTAAAAAAAAAATAATTTACTTTGAAAAACCCAAATTATCCCTTTATGTCATTTGTTAGAAGGAGGCAGTAAAAAAACTTAATTTGACTTGCATAATTTTAAACTGGTGCTTTTTGGGCTAGTTAGAGGATTTGGGGCGAATTACTTCAATAGCATCAATGAGAATCTCAGTGCCTACAATCTCAAGTCTCTCAATAGACAGTGATAATGTTGGTCAACCAAAAGAAAATGGTATCACATATCATCTGCCATGTAGTTCGCTTTGGAGCAATATTTAGTTGTTTAAATATTGGAATAGTAACGATTTGATGGAACACAATAAAGTTTAGCACAGACAAACAAAATTAAACAGTTTAAGAAAGAAGAATTAGAAATTATTTAGCCTCTGTTGTAATGTGTATGTGTATCAAAATGTCAGTTTAAGTATTTTAGCATATAAAAATTTAAAAAGCGTTACACTCAAAATTACAATCAACCTTTTTTATACTGATCTTTTTACTTATTACAATAAAAAAGCATCAGAAATTAGACAAATGTGTCAGTTTGTACACACGTGGACAAAATTGTTGGTACCCTTCGGTCAATGAAAGAAAAACTCACAATGGTCACAGAAATAACTTTAATCTGACAAAAGTAATAATAAATAAGAATTCTATGAATGTTAACCAATGAAAGTCAGACATTGCTTTTCAACCATGCTTCAACGGAATTATTAAAAAAAATAAACTCATGGAACAGGCCTGGACATAAATGATGGTACCCCTAGAAAATACTGAAAATAATGTGACCAAAGGGACATGTTAATTCAAGGTGTGTCCACTAATTAGCATCACAGGTGTCTACAATCTTGTAATCAGTCAGTGGGCCTATATATAGGGCTCCAGGTAGTCACTGTGTTGTTTGGTGACATGGTATGTACCACACTCAACATGGACCAGAGGAAGTGAATTTTGAAAAACACAATTTTGTCCACATGTGTACCTTTTTGATCCTCTTTGGACCAGTCTGGGAATTTGTCGTCATTTTTTTTTTTTTTTGATGAAACGGATTAAAATATCTGTAGCTTGGTGGATGTGCTACTCACTGTCCCACTCTCCCTTTGGATTGTGGAAACCTTGGTCAATGTAAAGAAAATGGTATCACACATCATCTGCCAAGTAGCTCGCTTTGGAGCAATATTTACTTGTATATATGGAATAGTAACACTAAAGTTTTTGCTCAGACAAACAAAATTTTACAATTTAAGAAAGAACAACTAGAATAGATTTAGCATTTGATGTAATGTGTATGTCTCACTTTTACTGTGCCTAAATTCATTACTCATTTGTTGTTTCAATGAACTTGCATGAGTCCGAAGGCGTTGCCTTCATCTCCACAGCAAATCAATAAGCCCTTGATGCATGAGCTCCAGCCCTTGTGTCTCTGGATATGATGCCTGCAATCACAGTTGGGAACAACCTTTTAGCTCTGGCAACATTTATGATGATGGGCTTGTACATGTCATTAAGATCATATTCAGCCATTGTATGTGAGGCTTCCACACCTTTTGCAACAGTATTTGAAGTTTCATGTGTAATATTCTTAACATAACAAGTTATGGGTAGAACGAAAGTTAACAACGAACTGGTTATTGTGTACTTGTCTTGGAAAGCCATTTGCATAGCTACTCCAGTTGTGGTGATCTCTAAAAATGCAATATAGAAACTTATATAATTAATTAATTATAATAAAAATAATAATAACATTTGAGGGTTTTTAAGCAATATAACTTTTTTATGCAGGCTGACAGGTCAAATGTTAGTTAAGTTTGCAATTTTGTCTGACATTTAAATCTCTAATCATATTGTCTGGGGAGACAGACAATAAGATGGCATACTCCAAGACTCCAAAATTCCAGGTTTGATACAGTACATTCCTTATTTCTTAAGAGCTTTATTTTGAGTTAATAATAGATTGAGGTCAATCTAGGAAAAACCTGCCAAAAAATAATATAGTCTCAAAAACAAATGAAAAGGGCAAAAGTAGTAATAGGCATGTAGTGGTGATATTGGTAACAGAAAATATTTTATATACAGTGGAACCTCGGATTGCGAGTAATGTGGTTTACGACTGTTCCGCAAACCGAGCAAAGATTTTTAATAATTGTTTAATCGGAAACCGCTCCCTCACGTGAGGCGAGGAAAGGGGCTAATTCCACACACACACACACACACACACACACACACACACACACACACACACACACACACACACACACACACACAGGGCGCCTGCGCGCACCAAGGGAAACATTTATCTGTCGGGATTTATTTGTACTTTTTTTTTAAGTTAATGTGCAGATTAATTTGCTTTATTTTCATTTTATAGATTGTATTAATTATTTTTATGTATTTATTTTTGGGGGCTGTGGAATGAATAATTTGAGATTTCATTATTTCTTAGGGGAAACGATGATTTGGTTTACGAGTGTTTTGGAACACGACCCACTTCCGGAACTAATTATGCTCGTAATCCAAGGTTCCACTGTATTTCTATGTATAGTTGCATATGTGTTGCAGTTTAATATTTATTTTTATGCATGGTTGAAAGTGGTCGCTTAAATACAGTATGGCGTTACGTCCCAGTCTAGGGTTACGCCGTACAGCAAAAGAATGGTTCAGGGATCTATTTTAACCTGTATGGAAATGGTGGTATATGGCAGAAAGAACTAGATCCAGTCATTAACTGATGAAATAATGAGGTTTGTATTGTGTTACAAAAAAAACCAGGACACGAGACGCACACGCGAGCGCAACCAAGCATTTATACAAAGCAATAATATTTTTTGCATTTTCATTCCTTTGTTTTACTCAGTAGCGCATTTGATTTAAAATGTAGCGAATTACAATACTTCAAACAAAACATACTTAAGTAAAAGTAAAATTACAGATTTTAAAAATTACTTTAAAAAAGTAGAAGTACACAAAAAAACTACTCAATTACAGTAACGCGAGTAAATATAATTTGTTACTTTCCACCTCTGATCATATCATATACCAATCGTTCCACCTAGGTTTCCACAAGACCTCAAAAGGTGTGCTGTGCAGGATATTGGCAGCAGATCTTTTAATTCCTGTAAGTCGCAAGGTGGGGCATCCTTTGACCACACTAGTTTGTCCGGTGCATTGCACTGATGCCTCATTGGATTGAGATCTGGGGAATACGGAGGCCAGATCAACAACCTTGAGTAATAGACCTTTTTTGCCAACTCATGGACAATGAGCTGTGGTGTGGGGCTTCTCTCATTGTCCATGAGTTGGCAAAATGTCTATTACATGTTCTTCACGACACTTGGATTTTTTTTGGTCCTAAGAAAATTAAAGTGAAACAGAGAAGAGAGTGAGTTATTTTCCAGGGCGTAACTTTGGGTGTGAAACAACAAAGTTAATTTAATTGGCACAGTGAAAAACAATGTGAGTCATTTGCAAGGGTGTAACTTTGAGTTTAATGCTGGGCGGTTGAGAACTCCACCCATGTCCGAAGACATTTTTTTTTTTCACGTAGGGTGTTTCACAATAATTTGGAGAAAAACAGTGGTATATGGACAGACATATCAAAACCATGTGATCTACGTATCCCAACTAGTGCAGTTGAATAACTAAATCTTTCACTTTGTATGACAGCAACAAATTTGTAATATATAATTTTGTTCTTCCAACATTAGCATATCTCACTGTTGGAAAAATATGTTTTGGTTTCTAAACTAATAATAGTCTCAAATTATTGGTTAGTCTTTTACTCTTTTCCCATCTAGTTTGTGTGCTTGCTGTTGCCCCTGCCTGCAGTTGCTGATGCATGCAGAGGATACTGTCTCCCTGGGGGAATGTTATACTTTACTCTTCAATTACACTCCACCACTTTATTGAACCTCCACCACTTTATTGTACTTTATGTGTGTTGTAACAGATAGTCATTTTAATTTGTTATTAGAATATTTTTTTTGGGGGGGAGAAACGTTTTGTATTAGCACAAGAAAGCTAAAATATACTGTAATTGCAAGCAATGATGAGTGGGCCCAAGCACCCTGCGCCATTGCCACCCGGGCGCACCATACAACCTGTGCGTTTTAAGACCTACAAGGCCATCATCACCTTGCACACGTCACACACTATATACTGTAGGGCTGATGTCAGCTTGGGCTCTAAATATCTGTCATGTCAACTGTGTGTGTGTGTGTGTGTGTGTGTGTGTGTGTGTGTGTGTGTGTGTGTGTGTGTGTGTGTGTGTGTGTCTGTTTATATATATATATATATATATATATATATATATATATATATATATATATATCCCTTTAAGTCACTTGTTAACAGTGAATAAGATGTATGGAAAAGGGAAAAAAACTTATTTTGACTTTCAGTGATGGAGAGATAGGGCTTGTCCTTAGGGCATACCTTTAAACTGGTGCTCTTTGGGCCAGTTAGGAAATTTTAGCTGAATCCCTCTAAATGATAACATTTGTCAATCTAGACCATTTGGTGTTATATACTGTAGATCACTTCATAGTAAAGTGACATCTAAATAGATAAGGCATGGGAAATCTAACAAATCAAGTAACCCTCCTGAGTTAGAACAAAGAATAATTACTGAAAGTGAAACAGAAGCAATTTAGCAAGAGGTTCAGTTCCACTTAAAAATTGTCAGAATTTCATAGTTGCCGAAAGAACAGCTAAGACACTATGATTACTGAAGCAGTGCTTTAAACAAACCTGCATATATCCATAGTCATTGCCATGGTCTCCCCAGCCATCAACAAGCACTGGAATAAAAAACCTGCAACTACTGAATATCACAGGGGAATGGGTTCATAAATTGTATCTTGGATAATATAAAAGTTATTACTTTAAATGCCATATGTTACATGTAGACATATTATGTCAATGTCCTTGGTTTTATTTAGATGAAGCTTGCACTTTAAATAGGTGAAATATTAAAGCGGCATTAAACAATGAGCATCATTGTTGCCAGATGAATCCCATGTCCATTGTTTAATGGAAAATATTTAATTCTCAGTTCCTGTTCTTAATATTCCAGTTCTTTTTAAAGAGTTGCCTTCAAAGGTATTTGAGACCAATATGAGACAATACTGTAAATCCAAATCTTTCCTGATAGTTACATTTAAATGTCTTAATCAACTTGGAACATACAAACACTGGTGGGAGACCACATCATTCTTAGGTGAGCAAAAGTATTGGAGCAAGACAGTGCTCAAGTAAATTAAATTTGATGTTTTATTTAAAACAGTATTCAAAACCTATTTAAATTCAAACGGTAGATGAAAAATGTAAATGCAGTTAATGTTTTAGTCAATTTTATTTGTACAGCACTTTTAACAGAGGACCTTGTTGCAAAGCAGCTTTACAGAAATAAAGATTCAAATATAAATAAACAAATAAAAAACAATAATAATATTTATATATATATATATGTATATCTTACTACTAATTAAGAATAATAATAAGGCTTACTAATTAGTAAGCCAGATGCATGGTGGCAAGGAAAAACTCCTTGAGATGAATGAGGAAGAACATTGTCATTTTTGTGATACCAGATTGTGTGACTATAAATGTCTGTAAATGTGTGCAATAAGGTCAGAGGTGCAATTTTATAACATAAAATGTGTTTTAGTTAACATGAAGTCAATTGTGTTCAGGATACCAATTGTACAATGATGGATACTTGGGTACAAACGTTTCAAGGTAATGTAGCGCAAGAGAAGCAGAGAAAGAAGTCAAATTCTAGTAACATGCAAGTCCTGTTCAACACCTGTGTACTTAGGGCACATGGGTACAATGATTTGACTTCAAAATAGTTGTTATTGTATATTATTATTATTATTATTGTTATTATTATTATTTGTACATACTGTAAATTTTTACAGCTAAAGTTCTTCTATTTCTTTATTCTATATTTCTATATTTGTATAATTTATATACAATATATTTGTATTTTTCTTCATATTTTTTATTTTTTATTTAAAAACAAATTTTTTATGTCGTGTATGACTGTGTATGTGACATAAAATTTGAATTTGAATAAATGAAGTTTATATCTGACTCATCAGAAAGAGGCTGGAGTTTCAGCTTTGGCTGAAATGAAATTATTAATTGCTCAGCTGAGCATAACTCACTCACTCACTCATCATCTATACCGCTTAATCCTATATTCAGGGTCACGGGGGGCCTGGAGCCTACACCCTGGACAGGGTGCCAATCCATCGCAGGGCACAGACACACACACATACACTCACTCATTCACACACTACGACAATTTGGGAACGCCAATCAGCCTCACCTACATGTCTTTGGACTGTGGGAGGAAACCGGACTACCCGGAGGAAACCCACCAAGCACCTGGGAGAACATGCAAACTCCATGCACACAGAGACGGGAATCGAGCCTGGCCAGGGATCGAACCCGGACCCTGGAGGTGCAAGGAGACAGTGCTAACCACTACACCACCGTGCCGCCGCTGAGCATAACTGTGTAGCTTAAAGAATAATTCAATGTAAGTTATATTGAAAAAAAAAGTATAAATATGTCAAAAATAAGCTTAACGTTAAAGAAAAAAAATACTTTCCACACCTGCTATTTTGCAATATATATTAAAGATCAATAATTAGATTGATTTATGTACTGTGAAATATGTGTGCCACAGGCTATGCCATCTTTAGCACATAACTGAAAGATCTCCTTAGTTATAAAGTATAATAATAATAATAGTAATAATAATAATAATAAATTAGTTTATACTGTTGTAGCCACTGGAGCCGGAGGCTGCTATAACTGGTTTATAAAATAACTCCAAGTCCATTAATGCTGGGGCGTTGCACTGAGACATGCCTCCTCCTCCTTTATTTAAAAAAGTATTTATGGACATACATGTACAGTAACAGTTAATTCTGCTCTTTGCTCTGTTCAGGGAAGCAAAAATGGGTGAGTTTATTTGCTGACTCAGGTTGAGAATCACCATTAATTCTACTTGTTGTAATAGTGCACTCAGAACCTGATTATCATGTTTTGATCCTGGTGAATGCCTGTTGGTTATCCATATTTTTATCCTAAATTCTGCAAAACTGGCTGGTCCACTGTGATCTCAGATTCTTTTTGTCTTTTCTGCACTAGCCTGCATTTACGGGGACATCACAAAGATTGACACAACTGGGGCATCTGAAAGAACAGCTAGGCAGGACAAACTTGATGAAAAAGGTACTATAAAAGGTGTACACTTTTGCATGTTAGTTTTGAAAATGGACATGAGAAAAAGACTATTGATTAATCATTCCTTTCATAGGTGTGGAAGCATCGTACAAACTGGCTGAGCATGATCTGAAAAAGATGGACCAGTACAAGGACATCATCTTCAAAGTCGCCAGAGCGAAGCAGATGGACCCTGCTGTGATCGCAGGCATTATATCCAGAGAGACGAGGGCTGGAACCATGCTTGTTGATGGCTGGGGAGACAAAGGCAAAGGCAACGGCTATGGTCTCATGCAGGTTGGGTTAGAATTAACCTCTTTGTAATGCAGTTGATATGTGGGAAGGTGGGAGTTAGTTGTTGAAAAGACTAACCATGGGCTACTCCTTGTTAGAAATAGAGGATTCTGATGCCGAGAAAAGTAAAGCTACTCTAAAAAATTTATATTCCCTGAAACTATTACTTGTCTAATGCATTGATGATTTTTTTTAACATGATTTTATCCAATTCCTTGGGAAGTGGTGGCTTAGTGATTGGGAAATTTTGCACTGATTGGAAGATTGTTAGCTCAAATCAGAGCACTGCTGAATACTTATTCAATTATTGTTAACTCTCAGCAAGTTCCTTCAAATAAAACAGTACAAATGCAAATGTATACAGAGTGACTGAATTTGAATATAAAAATTAGAACTACCTTGGATAAATTAAATATTTGACGGAATTTATATGATCTTCCTCACTTGGATTGTCTTTAGGTTGACAAGACTAAGCATAAAGAGCTAAAAAAAGACTGGAAAAGCGAGCAGCACATCACTCAAGGCACTGAAATTCTAATAGGATTCATAAAGGAAATTCAAAAGAAATTCCCCAGCTGGTCAAAGGAGCAGCAATTTAAAGGTACAATCGACACTTTGTGGTCTGTGTTGCATTAATTGACGATCATGGCCTCATAAAATCAATCACAGGGATGTCAGACGACCACTGTAATGGCGCTTGAACGTTCTCTATCCCTTAGACATGTTCACATTTTGAAAATACTCAAATATTGCCAGGTTATGGTAATTTGGATCCACTTAGTATAACTACTAAGTTATATACATTATAAGTCAATATAAAGATCTTCTGAGCGGTCATGTTTATCCTATTATTAGTTATCCTATTATGCTATTATTTATTATCTGTTCATTACTTCCTTCCAGTCTTATTATGATGAGTTTGCTCACAGTTAATTTCTTATGTCCTCCGTTATGTTTCTCTTGCGTTTAGGGGGAATCTCAGCCTACAATGGTGGCCCAGGAAATGTGCGCACATATGAGCGCATGGACATCGGTACCCCAGGAGACGATTATGGCAATGACGTTGTTGCCCGGGCTCAGTGGTTTAAACGCCACGCCTACTTCATTGATCACTAATGGTTTAGAAGCACACAAGTAATGAGCATCGCTCATAGCAACTCTACTTGTAGTGTTCAAATACACTATATGTAAAATAAAATATACTACATTTGAATTGCTGATGTTGGTAACAAAATATGTTCATGTGTCTATGTGAAGTTTCTATTGTATATAGTATGTTGTGTATGGAGAGTGTGGTAAACTTCCTCCTGCTCTTCACACTGTGCCAGTGTTTCGGCAGCCCTTACCTCCGCCTGTCGAACACGCAGTTGATGTAGATGCTTCTCAATCTGATTCTGTATTCATAAAAACTCCTTGTGTAAAGGGCTACCTACTCAGGAAATGGTAAGAAAATCTTTAGAAGTATGGGCATTCCGCAAGAATTCTTCTTAAAAATGAAAGAGCAGATCATAGTAAAGACAAGTTATTCATAAAGCTTCCTAACCCTAAAGAAAGCTTGCAAGGTGAAAAAACTGTAAGGAATAGGGAGGAGGACCACTAAACCAACCACTTAAATGGATACGCCAGCAATCACAGTAACTGAACTGAGCTGAGCCATTTTTCTCAAGTTACTTTCAAAAAGATTACGTTTACGGTAAAAATTAAACTGAAACAGTAAATAAATGGTAAATAAACTGAATATAAAATAAAGCAAACTGATGTACACCAAAGCCATTTTTCGCCTTTGCGAACGCACACTGACTGCTGAATTTCAAATGAAAAAGCAAAGTCCATTTGCACTTGCATTTCCCATGTCTTATAGGTCATGAGCCTGTCATATGTAAATAGAAAAATCAATTAGCACGTCTGCTTTTTCACTTTCTCTGCGTCGCGCATGTAGCCTGCCAAAACTTAAACGCAATCGCTAATCCATTTGCAATTGCTTTTCCAACACGTTACACGGAAACCTGTCAATCAGCGTCAGGGGTGGGTCTATTCTGTGGGGCGTGATTGTATGGGGAGTGTTGGAGATGCAATTGCAAATGGACTTTGCTTTTTGTTTTGAAATTTGGCAGTCAGTGTGCATTCGGAATTATGTCACACTTTATGCGTCCACATATGGAAAACGCAATTGCAAATGCAATTTGCATTTGACAACATTTGACAACCATGCAATTTGCAATTCCTTTTGAAAAATGTCCGGGATATCATTCCATAGTAAACAACACACCTATGAGGCTGGACAATGGAATAAACTGTGTGGGTGCCAGTAATGTCAAACATTTATCTGTTAATTCTTTGACAATATTGCTGCTTTTTGTTTTTTTTTTTGGAAACTGGCAGACATAAAAATGTGAAAAATACTTTCTGATGCAATGACTTCAATCAGTGTTGGGAACACAGTGTTAATGTGCATGAGATGCTGCACATGTTCTATTCTTACCTGCTGCTCATTTGGAGACCTACTCCCATGTGACTTGGGAGTAGGTCTCCAAATGAGCAGCAGGTAGCTCTTTAACTATCTACAGTTAAATATAAATATTAAAACTTTGATCATCATGTTATCTATTTTAATTTAGTGTTTTAGCTTCATAAATAAATAATAATAATTCATAATAATTCATAAATAAGTAGGTTCTATATTCAACCCCTTAAAATGTCATAGCTACTAGGATATTTATTCAAATTCATTAATATAGACAAACATTGTTTTAATGTAATTAAAAAAGGATCTTTTTAATATGACTCTTTTTTGGTTACTATTCATTAAAAAACTACTTTTTCTAAATCAAAGTGACAAAAAACCCTACTCTAACGCTAATAAATGTATTTAACAATCTGGGACATTATTTAATACAATACAATATTTATTACAAAAAACAGGATTTTTTCATAGAGTATGCATTAAGGACTTCATTTTCACTAGAGGAAACAGCTGGTGTGATGAGGGTAAACACAGCGAAAACTTAGTAACTGATTAATCCCTCATGACATTTTGTGAACTGCATTTATGAGAAAGGACTGCACTGATGCAGATATAACAACTTGTCGAAAACGCACAACTTGGCTTAATCCTTGCTCTGTGATGGCGAATTGAAGGCCGCGCTGAAAGACAGGGAGGAGCCGAAGGAACCGAAGTCTGGAGATCATTAACAAAAATCTTAACCAAAAAAACAGTGGGCTTTGTTTAATAGTGAAAGTAAGCATTTCCATATGCCCAGTGCTAAAAGAACTCAGGGATGGCATGGGCATATTCCAACATGACAATGCTAGGATTCATCTAACTCAAATTGTGGAAGAGTGATTCAGGGAGCATGAAACATCATTTTCATAGTTGTCTTGGCCACCACAGAAGGTTCCTGACCTTAACCCAACTGAAAATCTTTGGTGTGTGCTTAAGAAGACTTTACAAGACTTTACATCAAGCAATATAGGCCTATTATTTCCAAATAAAGGCTTATAATGTGCCATAATAAAGTGTGCTTTGTAGTGACACATGAGCCATGTTTTTGGGGGGGACTGGTGGGGTGTAAAGGCGAGAGAGTGTGTGTGGGGGGGCACTGTGTCAAATTACGCGCGTGCACACACATAAGAGGAAGAGAGAAAATGGATCTTTAACCTTTAATGAGACTTGCGTTTGCTTTATATGCGCGCGCTCACACGTGTGTTATAAGAAACCATTGGCTCAGTTGTGATCATGAGATGCTCGGCATCAAAACAAGAAGCGCATGGGTAATACTTGATACGTGTAAACCAAGACTTGCTCGTTTTTCAAGTCAAAATTCATTAAAAATCTTTGCTTGTCTTGCGGAACACTCGCAAACCGCGTTACTCGCAATCCGAGGTTCCACTGTACTTTATTAGCACTACATAAATGGCACGAAGGAGTGCACTGACAGCAGGGAAAGGGGGGGGGGGGGTACTTTACTCTTTGTTTTCCACTCGCAGAAGAGTGAATACCTAATAAGTGTAGTAAATAAAATAAAAACAAACAATAAGTGGATTGCTTCAAACTGTAACTGCAGTGTAAACAAAGCCCATGGATATCAATTAGGGGAAAACGTGAACATTTAATAATAAATCTGCCTGGATGTCTTTGTAATGACAGCAGGAGAAAAAGAGGGAAAAGAAAGCAGAAAGTGATTTTTTTTTTTCTGTACAGTATGTTTATTAATAATCACCTCACTTTTTTGCTCAGACTCTGCACTGTCCACTTTCTCCAGACTGTTCACTCTATCCTTTTGGAACATCAGCTAATGTCCCTGAAAGTGCAATAGCAAAAAAAAAATTGTAGGCTTAATTTTACGTTCTCAGACGCTTTTGACGATCAACAATAAAAATCTATTGATTCCTAATAACGGTTATCACTTCATAAGAATACTTACTTTTAATAAATCTTCATACTGCTCCTCCTCATACTTCTCCTTAAAGATTTTATAAGCCCGTTGCTCTTGTTCAAGTTCCTGAAATGGAACAGAATATTTAACACCGTCTGGTCAGAGTGTGTATTGTTTCTCTTGGATCATTTGTAACTACAGGTGACATCCATTCCAGGGTGCCGATATCTTCCTTTCTCAGGAGTTGTTATATTTTAATAATAACCAGATCAATTAGTAAAAGTATTGTGCGATGGAAGGCTTTTCTTACTCACCTCGCTTTTTCGCTCAGACTCTCTGATTACTGAATACAGGATTTTCTCCAGATTGTTTGCTCTTTCTGTCTGGAATATCAACTCAGAACCCTGAAAGTTTAGCATCCAAAATGTTAAAAGCATTAATTACATCTACGTCCTCGAATCAACAAAAAAAAAAACAGCGGATTCCTACAAATTTTATTGCTTTAGAAAAGAATTCTTACTTTACGTAACGCCTCATTCTGCTTTATTACATCCGCGTACGCCTCCTTTAGGATATTGTGAGCTTGTCGTCCTTGCTCACACTCCTTAAAGACAGAAGAGGTTCAGTCTTTAGTGATAAAAGAAGCTTCAATGAAAAACACAGGAGTGTAGAAAAACACTTAACTTTTTTATGAATAAACATGCTTACCCTTTGTAAATCTTCTTTCTGCTTTATTATATGATCATATTTCTCATTCAGGGTGCTGCGAGTCTGTCGCTCCTGCTCAAGCTCCTGAAATTGGGCAAGATGTCTTATGATCAAACATAATGCACCAAAACATAACACTGTCTGGTCAGAGTGTCTGTTATCTATTGCATCAATCATCGTTTTACCAATTGTAACTCCTCCTTCTGCTTTAGCACATCCTCATACTTCTCCTTTAGAGGGTCATAACCCCAATGCTCGTGATCACACTTCTGGTGACACAGAAAATGTCTTAATGAGACCCGGTATATGATCAGTATCTAACACTCTCTGACCAGAGTGTGTATTTTCTCTCTTAGATCATTTTCTAGGTGCATTTGGACATCACATCTGGGAACAGATATTTTTCTTATCAATATCTCTATTACAGGTGAATCCCAATAAATTAGAATATCATCGAAAAGTTTATTCATTTCTGTAATTTAATTTATAAATATAGACTTGCAGTATATAGATTCATCACACACAGACTGACATATTTCAAGTGTTTATTTCACTTGACTGCAAAGGTTTCTTGAGCCTTTAAATGGTCTCTCAGTCTGGTTCAGTGGGCCACAAAAGGTCATTGCTAAAGAATCTGGCTTTTTACAGAGTGCTTTATCTTAGCACAATAATGGGAAGTTGAATGGAAGGGAAAAATGTGGTAGATAAAGGTGCACAGACAACAGGGACAAGCATTAAATGGATTGTTAAACTAAGCCCATTCAAAACCTAATACCTGGTTTAAGGACCATGGTATCCCTGTGATTGATGGACCAGCAAACCCACCTGACCTAAACCCCATAATATAATCTATGCCATGCCATGCCTCATCGCTGCAGTAATTCATGCAAAGGGAAGCCCCGACCAAGTAGTGAGAGCTGTACATGTTCATACTTTTCAGTAGTCAAATTACTACTTAATTCAAACTTAAGAATTCGTAATATTTCAATTTTCTGAGATACAGAATTTGGGGATTTTATTAGCTGTAAGCCGTAATCATCAAAATGAAAGGAAATAAAGACTTGAAATACATCAGTCTGTGTGTAATGAATCTGTATAATATATGAGTTTCACTTTTTGAATTGAATTATGGAAATAAATAATAAATCAACAAACAAATTTATTGAGATGCACCTGTATTATATTATTGCTCCTATTCAATGAAGAAAAAAGCTTTAATAAAAGCCTCTTCTCTATCTTCTCCTCACTCACCGTGCGAATCTCACAGAGCAGATTCTCCAGCGCCATCACTCTGTTCTCCAGTTTTATCACATAGTCCTTGCTCGTGTTCACGTGAATCCTATAGTCTCTCTCATCAGCCAGAGCCCCCTGTTCATAAAGTTCATAAATAATATTGCATATATTTTGGACTTTTTTAATGGCAGGTAATGGCAAGCTGGTAAGAACATCAGATTGAGGTTTAATAAGTACCTCCTCGTTTTTGTCAGAAGAATGTGGAAGACCTGGAAAGATGTTCTCCACTGGGCCTGAATGCAAAAGAACATCAAGTAAGAATTATTAGGATTAACATAAACTATAATCTAGGCTACAGATATCTTAATGCAGCACATACAATAGTTTTATTCTATAATTAGTAGTAGGAGGAGGAGGAGGAGGAGGAGTATCAGTATTAAAGGCTACTACTAGAGACAGGTTGTAGATGTGATTACACAATGTATATCTAAAGTGTAGTCACTAGACAGGGTAATGTGAGCACTGGGCACGTTACTAGTGCAATGATAAGAACAAAAAAATCTACAAGATTAAGGATATAAATCAAAATGTGAATATAAGTGTAATTCAGCTTGAGGTGGATGTGTGTATATGACCAAGTGACAACAGGTCGAATAGTGGTCCTTGTGTAAAGAATTTAGCAATTGTGCAAAGAGTCTGTAAGTAATGGAACAATATGTAATACTGAGAGTATTAAGCTGTCCATGAAGCTGAATTAGACTGAACAGATGATGATGATGATGATGATGATGATGATAATGATAATATAAAAGTAAAAAAAAAAAAGATCATCCTGGATAATAATAATAATAATAATAATAATAATAATAATAATAATAATATGAGCACTATTGTTCAGTAATGACATATGATTACAAAAACATATTTTAAAGCCTTTTTTAAAAACCCTTAAATTATTCCACTATTTCTTTTATTGTTTTGATTCTATACATTTATTCATTTTATGTTTTTTTTTATCATCTGTTTATCATATTCAGCTGCCAAATGACTGACCAACCTGCTCCAAAAATACCACATTGTTGCTAAGATACAAGAAAGGACCCTGATCAAAACCGAAAGAAAGACTTGACATTCTATATTCACTTGACAGTAAAGTTTCTTACCTGTAATATAACAGAATGCACAGAATATAATAACAAAAAATATGCAGAAATCCAATTTTATGAGAACATTTATCCAGTCTTATACAACAGACATACAGTGATGTGCAGTCGTCAACAGAACAAAAACAAAAACAAAACAAAAAATGTTAAAGATAAAATGCTAAATTGATTGTAAACAGCTAACAAGTTTCGTTCTAGGTAGCTTTGCTTGCTTTATATCATACAGAACTTATTTAACACTGCTGTTTTTGCGTAATTTATAATACATATTATATTACTACATATTATATTTACAGTGCCTTGCAAAAGTATTTATATAAGTATTTATATAGTATTTGAACCTTTCCACATTTTGTCACATTATAACCACAAACACAAATAGTTTTTATTGTAATTTGATGTGATAGACCAACAAAAAGTAGCAATTAACTGTGAATTAGAAGAATAATGAAAAAAAATAATAAATGGGTTTCCAAAGTTTTTCCAAATAAAAGTCTGAAAAAGTTTGTGTGCATTTGTGTTCAGCCCCTTTTACTGTGATACCTCTAACTAAAATCCAGTGGAACTAATTGCCTTCAGAAGTCACCTAATTAGTAAACAGTGTCCACCAGTGTGTAATTAAATCTAAGTATAAATCTAATACAGCTGTCCTCAGAGGTTTGTTAGAAAACATTAATGAACAAACAGCATCATGAAGCCCAAGGAACCCACCACACAGGTCAGGGATAAAGTTATGGAGAAGTTTAAAGCAGGGTTAAGTTATAAAAAAATATATATATGCCAAGTTTTGAACATCTCACTGTTCAATAAATCATCAGAAAATGGAAAAAGATGGATACAACTGCAAACCTACTGCAAGACAAGAGGCCCAATGTAACTCTGGAGGAGCTGCAGAGATCCACAGCTCAGGTGGGAAAATCTGTCCTGAATCTGTTTGAAGTTCTGCATATGCCTCAGATTGCAAATCTGGACTGAATTATCTTTACCAATGCCTGGTTACACCAGGGCCAAGAAGTAACTACACATAGAAACATACAGACATACCCTGCTTGATGCCCTCTGTCCTCGATTTATCCCACTGATTAACATAATAAAGTGCAGCAGCCAGAGTTCCAAGTCCTGCTAAATACACTGCAAGATCTCTTAATAGGCTAAATGTCATCATTGTGTGTATATGTCATCTTCACAAGGACAAAAACGGATAAGCAGCTTGGCAGTATTGAGTTCAGTAACTGACTGTGTTGATGTACGTCTTGATTCACAGCAGGTGGCATCCAGTATTACAACCACCAAAGGAAGACTACTTTTTAATAGCGATGACCTCACAATCAAAGGTCTGCATGTCCAAGTGAGCGTTGATCTTAGACCATTGTTATGCGTGATGGCACATCAGCCATTCATTTGGGATATCAGGAGATGTACATTGTGGAGGTGATCAAGTAGATTATTTTGGCACTAGTTTGGGTCACAGGGTCACACGGCCTGGAAGGTATTGAAAAAATAGAGATTTATTAAAATATTAAAAAGAAAATAATATATATTTTTAATAAAAATTAAAAATCAAAGAAGACATTTTAGGATACTAGGAGATGTACATTGTGGGCGTGACCAGTACTATTTTGGTATTAGTTTTGGGTCACAGGGCCACATGGCTTCAATAATCGTCCTATATAAAAAAAATCTTGGGCTGCAGACGATGAAATGTGTATTGTTTTCTGGTGAGTCTACCTTCACATCCGGGAGAGTTATGGTGCAAAGAAGCCCCAAATAAGCGTACCACCCAGATTATTGCATGCGCAGAGTAAAGCATGGGGGTGGATCAGTGATGGTTTGGGCTGCAATATCATGGCAGTGGTTCAAACATTGTATCCTGAAGGCGGTGCCGTGTACCAGGATGATAATGCACAAATACACACAGCAAGACTGGTGACAGAGTGGTTTGATGAACATGAAAGTGAACATGAACATCTCTCATGGCCTGCACAGTCACCAGATCTAAATATTATTGAGCCACTTTGGGCTGTTTTGGAGGAGCGAGTCAGGAAATGATTTCCTCCATCAGCATCATGTAGTGACCTGGACACTATTCTGCAAGAAGAATCGCTCAAAATCCCGCTGGCCACTGGGCAGGACTTGTATCTGTCGTTCCCAAGATGAATTGATGATGTATTGGGCGCAAAAAGAAGGCCCTACACCATACTAATGAATTATTGTCTAAAACCAGGCATTTCAATTTCATTGTCCAACCCCTGTATATACATATATAATATTTGAATTTAGCTCAGGTCCCGCCGTACTGGAACACAGATGGGCATATGGTGGGGGTAAGAGGTACACTTAGTACCACATTTGTTTTTAAGACTGTAAATATACTGTATACTGCATTTTTTTCTAGTTTGAAATAAGAATAAAAAATAAGAGTCACCATTTCAGAAGTGTTAAATTATTGGCCTGCATCAAGTAAAGAAAAAATTAAAGAGATTTGAAATTACTGGAACTGAGTTAGGAATTGGCCGACACGTTATTAAAACCTGTAAGGACTGTGCTGAATCTTCAACTTCATGAAAGAAACATGGTTAGAAAAAAAATATTGGCGATCACTTAAACACTTAATAAAAATACATGGTAAAAAAACAAACTGATAGTAGAAATCACAGCAATTTTAATAGTGAAAGTGAGAGCATTTCCACATACACAATGTGATGAGAACATGATTTGAACTAAACAGCTACTGTATGTGTCCATAAGAAAGCCATTTGTTAGTGATACTAATAAGGAAAAACACTTCAGTTTGCTAATCACTTCAGCCGGGAGCATCATTCACGGATGTACAACCATTTTTTAAAAAGAGTCACTGTACTCAAAGTCTTCTGTAAAGGTCAATCTGTTTTATATAGAAATCTGTTTTCTGGTTATCATATCATTTATTTGCCCTGTGGATGGGTGAGGAGTCATCATGAAAGACATCATGCCATCAGGATTGAAAAGTTTCTTGATAGAAATGTAGTACTTTATATTGATTTACAGAGATGCCTTGCGTTGCCAAAGCATGTCTGCAAAAATAAAAGCCCATCACCTCATGCCAGAACCACTGATAGTTTCCTTTAACCAAGAACTGACCCAGACTGATTTTACTCCACACATTGACAATTATTATGATTGATGCTCAGGAACAAATGCATAGTCACAAATCATCCAATGATCAATCAGTACAATATAAAGATAAATTCAACAGTAATGCAGTGCATCACAACGTGTATCCATTACGTTGAAAAAACTGAGCCCTAGCCACCACATCATTTGCATAGTCTGATCCTGTAGTCTGGCAATCCATGCCTGCATGAGAGCAAACATTTCCTGGGCCAGTATTGTAGGCTGCAATTCCTCCTGAAACAGAACAACGTATAACATGTAAGAACTTTTACGGAACACACAAAAGATTGCTTTTGGACAAGTAAGGAAAATAATCAATGACCCAAAGGAGAGATATTCAAACCCAAAATATTTAGAAGCCAAATAAATTTTTTAGGAAGCTAAATTGAACCCTTTTGATAACATGACAATAATAACTGTTAATTTGCTAGCATTATCTAATAATGATGCCTGAATACTGACTAAGCCCAACTGGGATAAATATACTGTACATTGCCATAAAAAAGTTTTTTTACCTCCTGTTTTTTTTTTTCTTCTTTTTGGATTTTTTGTCACACTTAAATACGGTAATTCAGATGTTAATATTATAAAAAGATAACCCAAATAAATACAAAGTGCAATTTTTAAATGATAATTTAATTTATTACGTGGAAAAAGCTGTCCAAACCGTTTCCCCCCATTTGAAAAAGTAATTGCCACCTAAACCTAATAACTAAGCAGCAACTGCAATCAATTGTTTGCGATAACTGGCAATGAGTCTTTCACATTGCTGTGGATGAATTTTGGTCCACTCTTTTTTGCAGAATTATTTTAATTCAGCCACACTGTAGGATTTAACTTGTTTATGATCATGCCACAGCATCTCAATGAGATTTAAGTCTGAACTTTGACTAGGCCACTCCAAAACCTTAAACTATTCAGAGGTGGAGTTACTGTTGTGTTTCGGATCATTGGCCTGCTGCATAACCCAAGTGCGCTTGAGCTTGAGGTCATGATATTCTCCTTCAGGATTTTCTGGTAGAGCACAGAATTCATAGTTCCATGGTTCCGACGATGGCAAGCCATCCAGCCTCAGACCATGACACTACCACCACCATGTTTAACTGTTGGTATGATCTTCTTTTTATGAAATGTTGTGTTAATTTCATGCGTTTCAAGAGTTATCAAGAATAAAGGAAATTCTTAACATTTTTAAAATAAATGTAACACCATTCAGAAACCTCCAAATGCTACCAAATTTAATATTTATTTAATCTCTCCTCAATTCACTGCTTCTCGGTGGAAACGTTTGTGAAACATTTATGCGTGTATGACATTTACTTGGTCTTGTTCTGGGCAGGCAGACGCAGAAGAGGAGATAATCTATAATAGGATTAAAGATTACTGGATATTTTGCTGGAAACAATCATCACTGGTAACTGTCTGGATAAAACCAGTCAGGTAGGTGCATTGGCAACCATTTCAGTCACCATATGAAATCCTCTGTTACCAACCAGAAGTTGATTCACTTGTCAGGAAAATGTCGAAAAAAATGTTTGCCTTTAATTTCAAGTCCTACAAAGTGCTGACACTTAAGATTTATTCCATTAATTTAAAATGAACATTTCACAAAAAACAATTTGTCTATTTCACTATGAAGCACCATTTAAATTTCCCTTTTTACTACAGAACCTATAGCATACATGAACAAGTACATTAATAAACCTTAAAGCCAGAAATACTATCCATGCCATACTGTAATTGAAAATTAATAAACACTTCAGCACAGAGCAAAACAGACCCGACTAGTTAACTATGATACATCAAAATGTCAGTTTAAGTATTTTAGCATATAAGAATTTTAAAAAGTGTTTCACTCAAAATTAGAATCAACCATCTTTGATACTGATCTTTTTTTTACTTATTACAATAAAAAGCATCAGAAATGACACACATGTGACAGTTTGTACCTTTAAAGTGATCCTCTGCGGACCAGTCTGGGAATTTGTCTTGAATTTTTTTGATGAAACGGATTAAAATATCCGTAGCTTGGTGGATGTGGTCCTCACTGTCCCACTCTCCCGTTGGCTTGTGGTAACGTTGGTCAACCTTAAGAAAATGGTATCACACATCATCTGCCATGTAGCTCGCTTTGGAGCAATATTTACTTGTATATACTGTATGAAATAGTAACACTAAAGTTTCGCTCAGAGACAGACAAACAGTTTAAGAAAAAACAATTAGAATAGATTTAGCCTCTGATGTAATGTGGACTTTTACAATGTTATTACGCATTTGTTGTTTCAACAAACCTGCATGAGTCCAAAGGCGTTGCCTTCATCTCCCCAGCCATCAATAAGTCCCGATGCACGTGTTCCAGCCCTTGTCTCTCTGGATATGATGCCTGCAATCACCGCCGGGTCCAACTTTTTAGCTCTGGCAACATTCATGATGATGGGCTTGTACATGTCCATCCTCTCCAGATCATATGCAGCCATTTTATGTGAGGCTTCCACACCTTTTATAACACGATTTAAAGTGTCAGGTGCAATATTTTTTAACATAAGTTATGGGTAGGATGAAAGATAAGCAACAAACCGGTTATTTTGTAGTTATCCTTGGAAGCCGTATTGGAAGATGCTCCAGTCGTTGTCATCTTCATGAGGTCTCCAAAAATGCACTCTAGAAAAATTAGTTAATTAATTAATTAAGCAACTAATCAATCAATTAATGAATTTATGAATCCAGTCATTAATTACAATACATTTGAATGGGGGTTTTTTGTAAAAAAAAAAAAAAAAAAAAAATGTTTTGTCCAGACTGACATGTGTGTATCATGTGAAGTTAAGGTTGCAATTTTTTCATGACATTTACAATATTAGTTTTTTATTGCTGACAGCATAGACTGATAGATATGTTTTCTTCTCATCTTGTCTTTATTATTAACAGATTGTGATTTCTGTGCTTTATATTATATTATATTATATTATATTATATTATATTATATTATATTATGATAATTATATCATAATATTTATTATATTATGAATAAATCTGCCATAAAATTATAACCACCTAAGTTTTAGGTTCCTCTTGTGCCATCAAAACAGCTCAGAACCCTCAACATGCAAATATATATGCAAATGTGTGTCGTGATATCTGGCACTTGGAATACTAGAAGGAGATTCTTTAATTACTGTAAGTTGCAAGGTGGGGCATCCATTGATCAGACTTGTATTTCTGGTGCATTGTCTGGATCAACAACTTTGAATTCTTTGCCTGCTAAATAGTGATGGGAAGTTTTAATAATTTTAGTGACTCGGTTCTTTGAATCTCGTTCATAAAAATGAACGAATCTTTTTTTGAGTCATTTGGTTCATTTCGTTCTTTTGACCAGAAATAAAATAAAATGTTACATTTTCAATAAACATACCCCCAACACTACATACACAAATTTTGGCTATAGTTCCAGTAATGAAAATATTACAATGCAGCTAAGGACATATTATAAACAGAATGAGCAGCGCACCATCTAGTCCGAGTCGTTCGTGCTTTTGAATCTATTACACTTGATAGCGTCTATGAGAGTCACGTGACAAAAGAATGAACGACTCGGGACTTGGAAGACTCGTTGAGGAGAACCGTTCAGTTCTGTTTCCTGTGTGCTGCACTGCAGAGCGGTTATGGGAGTCACATGACAAAAGAACAAACAACTCGGACCAAAGACTACTCGTTCTTCTGAGTCACATGAACGACCCATCACTATTAAATATGTACAAAATGCCCTCAATGTGTAAGACTACATGATTTTCACTAACTCACTCACTCATCTTCTATACCGCTTTATCCTGTATTCAGGGTCACTGGAGCCTATCCCAGGAGGCTTAGGGCACAAGGTGGGGTACACCCTGGACAGGGTGCAAATCCATCGCAGGGCACATTCACATACACACACACACACACTACGGGCAATTTGGGAATGCCAATTAACCTAACCTACATGTCTTTGGACTGTGGGAGGAAACTGGAGTACCGAGAGGAAACCCACCAAGCACGGGGAGACCATGCAAACTCCATGCACACAGAGACTCGACAGGAATCGAGCCTGAATTGCACCCTGGAGGTGCAAGGCGACAGTGCCTACCACTACACCACTGTGCCGCCACATGGTTTTCAATTATGTCAAAATCAATTAATTATTTAATGTGGTCAGTTTGTATGTCCTATTTTTGACTGTTATAATTATAAAATGAGTAACACGAATGACAGACTTAAAAGGTTCACATAAAATTGCTAAATAAATTATGACATTTCTAAACCAACGAAGAGAGACATAGCTGATGTAACTTTTGCATTTGTCAAGTGCTAATCATCTAGTAACCTCTGACACAGGAACAATTTCAAATTGTTTTTCAAAAACTCTTTTTGTATAACAGTAACACCAATGGCATAGTTTGGGGTGACTGATATTTATTTCACATTATTAACTATAATCAATTATTGTTTCATGGTTTTAGAGTTTAACTTATTTTATATATAAAGTAAGTTAAACTCTAAATATTGATATTGATGTTATTGTGAATTAGATTTATTTCATGAAAAAAATATCTTTATAAAAATGTATGGTGCCATTTCCATATATAATCATAGCGACAAGAAATTTCCTTTGAACTTGGCCTTTTTTGAAAAATGCTACAATTAAATATTGAACATATATATACTATATTATATGAACATATACACATAATTTAGATGATTTTAGCATCAGCAAAACTAAGCGACAGCACTTTACACCCACAGTGGAATTACTCATAGGCTGTTTCAAATTAATTTGGACAGACAGACATACCAAAACAACAGGGTCTACAAATCCTGACTTGTGAAGTTGAATAACAAAATCTATCAATTTGAATAAAAGTATACATTATGTTGGAAAAGATCTTTTTTCTTTAGCTTTGCAAAAAAAAAATTGGATGGCCTTTTATTCTTTCTCTTTTAATTGTTTATTATTATTATTATTATTATTATTATTATTATTATTATTATTATTATAACAGTAATTTTAATTTGTTGTTATGAGAAGATGATTTTTTTATACTACTAACCGGTTATTGAGGGTTACTCCCCCCACACCCATAAATTATACCTATGGTCATTTGAAAAGAAAGCAGGAAATAGGGTGTCCTGTGTTTCACCAGCAGCTTTGTGAAGAAAAAAAACTTTGTATTCTGTTAAACCTTAATTACATTTAATACATAAACCTTTCACTTCCAATTGTATATCTATCAGTGTAGAAACTTGAATATTTACTATACACACGTGGACAAAATTGTTGGTACCCTTCGGTCAATGAAAGACAAACTCACAATAGTCACATAAATAACTTTAATCTGACAAAACTAATAATTGAAAAAAATTCTATGAATGTTAACCAATGAAAGTCAGACATTGCTTTTCAACCATGCTTCAACAGAATTTTTTTTTTTTTTTAATAAACTCATGGAACAGGCCTGGACAAAAATGATGGTACCCCTAGAAAATACTGAAAATAATGTGACCAAAGGGACATGTTAATTCAAGGTGTGTCCACTAATTAGCATCACAGGTGTCTACAATCTTGTAATCAGTCAGTGGGCCTATATATAGGGCTCCAGGTAGTCACTGTGTTGTTTGGTGACATGGTATGTACCACACTCAACATGGACCAGAGGAAGCGAAGGAAAGAGTTGTCTCAGGAGATTCGAAAGAAAATTATAGACAAGCATGTTAAAGATAAAGGCTATAAGACCATTTCCAAGCAGCTAGATGTTCCTGTGACTACAGTTGCACATATTATTCAGAAATTTAAGATCCATGGGACTGTAGCCAACCTCCCTGGACGTGGCCGCAGGAGGAAAATTGATGACAAATCAAACAGACGGATAATCCGAATGGTAACAAAAGAGCCCAGAAAGACTTCTAAAGAGATCCAAGGTGAACTTCATGCTCAAGGAACATCAGTGTCAGATCGCACCATCCGTCGTTGTTTGAGCCAAAGTGGACTACATGGGAGACGACCAAGGAGGACACCATTGTTGAAAACAAATCATAAAAACGCCAGACTGGAATATGCCAAACAACATGTTGACAAGCCACAAAGCTTCTGTGAGAATGTCCTATGGACAGATGAGACAAAAATGGAACTTTTTGCCAAGGCACATCAGCTCTATGTTCACAGATGGAAAAATAAAGCATATCAAGAAAAGAACACTGTCCCTACTGTGAAACATGGAGGAGGCTCTGTTATGTTCTGGGGCTGCTTTGCTGCATCTGGCACAGGGTGTCTTGAATCTGTGCAGGGTACAATGAAATCTCAAGACTATCAAGGGATTCTAGAGAGAAATGTGCTGGCCGGTGTCAGAAAGCCGGGTCTCAGTCGCAAGTCATGGGTCTTGCAACAGGACAATGACCCAAAACACAGCTAAAAACACCTAAGAATGGCTAAGAGGAAAACATTGGACTATTCTAAAGTTGCAGTGATTGCCTCAAAAGGTTGTGCAACAAACTATTAAATTAGGGGTACCATCATTTTTGTCCAGGCCTGTTCCATGAGTTAATTTTTTTTTTATAATTCCGTTGAAGCATGGTTGAAAAGCAATGTCTGACTTTCATTGGTTAACATTCATAGAATTCTTATTTATTATTACTTTTGTCAGATTAAAGTTATTTCTGTGACCATTGTGAGTTTTTCTTTCATTGACCGAAGGGTACCAACAATTTTGTCCACGTGTGTACATACATACAAGACATACAAACGTACTGCATTGTTCAGAAGAAGTTCTGTGTCTGTATAGATTTTATGCTACATGTGCATTTTATTGTGCATACCTGTCATAGAGAACGCATTTTAAATGTATGGAGGAGCAAAGAAAGGTTTTGAACTGGCCCAACAAAGCTAATCAAAGACATGTTCTACTGGTTTAGAACAAATGTACATTAGCGTGTGTTATAAGTTAAATTGTTTCTCACCATTTTTAGCAGAGGATCCAGCTTCACAAGTTTCCATGACTTATTGCAAAGTTCTAGGCAATAAGATTCAAAACTGTAAATATAGCAATTAAACACTGGCCAACTGATATTAGCGTATCAGTACTGACTTACTTTTCTAGTAGTACCAGAAGACTGAACATGCAGCCTTCACACTGACACTAATAAGCAGTCAATAATGATACCAAATAGGAACTAGTTTCACCAGTTTCTCAACACACCCAGGTGTATCGGGAGCAGCTGTTCTCTCACAACCTTTAAATAATCTTAAAGCAGTTTTACACAAATAAACAAGCTTATTGGATAAAGTGTAGGAAAAATAATTGTAAATAAAACATCTGGTACCAGAGTGGATCGAGAAGGCAGGCTAGTCCTGAGTAAATGTACAAGGCATTTTTTTTTCAGGTAATAAATTTGTGCTGTCCACAAACACTTGAAAGTGTTTGTATTGGCGTGTTACTGTAATGATAAACACACTCTGGTATCACCTCATTGGAATGCGTGCATGGGAAACAATTGTGCTTTTGAATGCTAATTATTAGGCAGGGTGTGCTTATATAAAAATATTATACACCTAGCTTATATAAATATATAAAACATATAAGCGTTCTTTATTTGATCAAAAGCTTTAAGGTTCTGCATAATATATAATTAAAACGTACATTGGTTAGAAAAGGCTCCCTTTTAGGAGGCTTAATTATTAATTATAGTTTAACAAACAACTTTAACATATAAAAGGAACCCTGTTAAACAAACCTAAACGTCAAGAACACTTCAAATATATAAACACATGTATAATTATAGATAATTATAAACATAATTATAAAATGGCATTGCTTTTCCACATACCTATATTACAGCATAGTGACATCTTTACACCTCGACCATTACAAACACTACATTTGTTTAAACCCATTTTATTGTCTCTCAACTGCTGCAACCCAAATTAACCATTTAGGATTCTAGGATTCTGTTTAAAAGGTACGTACCCAGCTAGGCACACTCTGAGCATAACAATATCAAGGCAATGATTGGCAAAGTCCTAAGGGGTCTAATGGAAGACAAAAGAAGAATAGATATGATTGTATACTAAATTATTTCGCCTTATTGCTAGAATTGTATTAGATTTATTTTTAGTCGAACTGTCATAATGGTATTTTATGACCTAGACATATTAAACATTTAAAGTTAAACATTTGACAAGATTGGTTGATGCACATTGTCTTTAATTTAATCAATTCAACTGTAAAATCACACATCTGATTCTGCTTAGCGTATTGGATTTCCTTTAGTTTATCACCTCAAATAAAGAAAATGATTCTTCACATCCACACACTGTACTCATTCACACCCAGAGGCATTGTTTCAGAGTCATCAGTCCAACTGTTTTTCATGAACTGTGAAGTGAAAAGATAACCCTGAAACAATAAACAGATAACAGGAGTCAATTATTTATGAATATCCTGCAGTGAAGGAGTATCAGTTTAGCTATTGTAAGAAAAAAGGCATAGAGTATGTTGATATGCTGTGTTACAAATGCAAACTAATCTCGATTTGACAATCAGTGACTTGGTCTACCAACAAACAAACAAAAAAATTAAATGTGTAATAAAAACATCAGAACTTTGAAAGATACTAACTCCATTTGGCTTTATTAGACTGCAGAAACTTCACATGAGTCTCAGCTGAACAGAAGCAGGTTTGTAGAATTTGGCCTTTTGTTCTTGCGTTCTGGCTGACAAACTTCATGGTTGGTGTGTAGAGCAAGAAAATGTATACCAATTAACCAAGACATATGCTAATGTACTTATATGCATCTCACTTTAAGATTTAAGACAGACATGGAAAAACACAAACTATCCCTTTAAGCAGTTTTGTTAACAGTGATAGATTAAAAGAAAAAAACCTTATTTTAACTTTCAATGAAGGATAGGGCTTGTCCTTTAAACTGGTGCTCTTTGGGCCAGATCTCAGTGCCTTGTGCGACATGTTCCTTACTGCTCCATGATCCCCTCAGTTTGTGGTAACGTTTGTCAATCTAGAGAATCTAGAGAATTTGGTGTTTTATAGATCACATAGTAAACTGACATCTAATAGACTGGCATGGTTAATCTAACAAATCAAGTAACCCTAACAAATAAAGTGAATGTAATGAATGTAGCAAGAGGTTCAGTTCCAGCTGGAATTGTCAGAATTTGGAACTGCAGAAAGATCAGCTAAGACACTATGATTACTGAAGCAGTGCTTTAAACAAACCTGCATAAGTCCATAGCCATTGCTGTGGTCTCCCCAGCCATCAATGAGTGCTGCCCCAGCCCTAGACTCTCTGGAAATGATAGCTGCAATCACAGCTATGTGATGATGTTCTTGTACTGCTCCATCCTTCTCAGATCATGCTCAGCCAAATTATATGAAGCCTCAGTCCCTTTACAAATAATACATTAATTCCTGAATTCACGATTCTGACCACAATCACCACAACATTTGTTTCTTACAGTTATTCTGGTATTCCAGATCCAAACAAGGACTTACCTGTGATAAGGAGTTTCATCTTTCGTCAGTGAGCGAACAGTTTTCATCCAGGTCCCTCTGGCTAACAAGTCTAAGAAGGCACGACAAGTAACCACTTCCTCAAAATAAATGCATAAGTTTATATGGTGGCAAGGAAAAACTCCCTGAGATAGTATGAAAAGGAAACCTTGAGAAGAACTAAATTCAAAAGGAAACCCATCCTCATTGTGTGACGTATGCACAGTCGTTGTAGACACGTCACAGTCTGAGCCAGGGGTTACAACACCTCTGACACACTCACAGTGTGACATAAATTCTGATGATGATGCTGCCTAACGTTACAACCAGTGAGGAACGCGCCTGTAACATGGCTGTGACAGAACTCCCTATGCAAATATCCGCAAAAACATACTCAATATAAATAGGTCAGTTTTGTTACATGTAGACCATTTGTTACATAACCAATTTTATTTATATTTACACTAATTTTATTTATTTACACTTTAACTAGGTAAAAAAAAAGAGCAGATCTATTGTTTAAGGAAAATATTTAATGCTAATTTTTCTTTCTTGCTGTCTAATGTCAGGGATAACCCCTAGAGGGCGCTAAAGCGCCCGGTGACTTTGTTGTAGTTTAGTTTCGTTTTACTTCATTTCCCGTTATGCAGCTCGGTCAGGTGACATGGGCGCTCACCTGAACCGAGTTAGTTATTAGTTTCTTTATAAATAGGTTGTTTTGAGTTTAGTTATTTGTCTTGCATCTGTTGATTTACACCCCTTTAATGTCTGTGAGTTTAGTCCGTGTTTCCCGTTGTCTTTATTCGTGTTTTGGTTTGTTTTATTATTAAAGTCCATTTGTTTTGTTAATTTCCCTGTTTTTGTGTTCAATAAATACATTGTTCCTTTAACACCTGAACCTCCTGGGGCGCCCCGGAGTTGCGCCCTTTGAGGGGGGGTTATGTCAGGGTTAACCCCTAGAGGGCGCCAAAGCGCCCGGTGACTTTGTTGTAGTTTAGTTTTGTTTTACTTCATTTCCCGTTATGCAGCTCGGTCAGGTGACATGGGCGCTCACCTGAACCGAGTTAGTTATTAGTTTCTTTATAAATAGGTTGTTTTGAGTTTAGTTATTTGTCTTGCATCTGTTGAGTTTAGTCCGTGTTTCCCGTTGTCTTTATTCGTGTTTTGGTTTGTTTTATTATTAAAGTCCATTTGTTTTGTTAATTTCCCTGTTTTTGTGTTCAATAAATACATCGTTCCTTTAACACCTGGACCTCTGCAATTATGCCTCGCACCCCATTACATGACAGAAGGCAAGACCGTAACAGAGGCATAGCAGAGGAGCCCTTCCCCCGGGAGATTCTTTTGGGGGGGGCAACGATGTATGCGTTGTGGGGGGCCCGTGCGGAAGGCAGCCGGATAACCAAGCAGCCAAACTGGGAGAGCTGCCGGCTAGCGATACGGCACACTCCGTTCGGGAATGACTCAGCTCGGGGCGATGGGAGTCCCCGCACCCGCAGGAGGGTAAAGACCAGGAGGTCTATGTCTGGTGGGCGTCAAGGGAGAACGGAGAAAGGGAGCGTCAAGGGAGAACAGAGAGCGAGTGGTATGTGCAGCAGGGAGCAGCCTCCCAGCATGACTGGAGCAGCTTTGGGCGGTGCGCGAAAAGGAATGAAGGGCGCATTCGTGACCTGCAGGAGCAGGTGGCAATGCTCCAGGGCCTGCTAGCACAGCTACGCTTCCGAGAAGGCTCAGACCTGCCCGCTCCTCCGATCTGTGACAGCGACGACGACAGAGAGCTCTTCTACATGCCGATCAGCGATGACAATGGCGAGCTCTTCTATATGTTGTATAGCGTCGATGATGAAGACGGCGAGCTCCTCTTTCCGCCGTTGTCACGCTTCTAGGAAGACAGCGAGCTGCCGCCGCTGCACCGCGCCGCTGAGCATGGTAAGCTGCCGCCGCTGCACAGTACCTTCGAGGACGGCGAGCTGCCGCCGCTGCACCGCGCCGCCGAGCTCGGCGAGCTGCCGCCGCTGCACCGCGCCGCCGAGCTCGGCGAGCTGCCGCCGCTGCACAGTGCCTTCGAGGACGGCGAGCTGCCGCCGCTGCACTGTACCTTCGAGGTCAGCGAGCATCCTCTTCCTCCGCCGCCGCCGTCATGGACCTCTGCAATTATGCCTCGCACCCCAAATCATGACATCTAACCACTTTTTAAAGGGCATATAGTTTCATTAAAAAAAGTATCGAATGAAACTATATGTTGAACCGCATGGAATTTTTTGGGGTATGCACTAAAGACATTTGACAAATAACTAATAATTTAAGTAACAGTTTTACACTTTCACCATTTTGCTATAAGTGGGCAATAAGGAGTAATGTGTGTGTGTGTTTGTGTGTGCGTGTGCGTGTGTGCATGTCAATGATCAGTTTCTGTTGTATCTTGTATGTTGTACGGTATATGGAGTGTTTGAGATCAATATGAGACAATAGGTCTGAATCTTACCTGATAGTTACATTTAGATGTCTTAAACAACTTACGACATGGCACCGTTGGTGGCAGACCTCATACTTTTTCGGTGAGAAAAAGTATTGAAGCAGACTGCCCTGAATTTAATTAAAGTTTATTATTTGTACAGCGCTTTTAATTGTGGACATTACTGCAAAGTAGCTTTACAAAAATAAAGATTACAATTATAATTAACCAAAGGTAACAAGATACAAGGTAGTGTGTATAGACACATACTGTAAGTTTATCAGTTTATCACTAATGAGCAAGCTAGAGACATGGTTTCAAGGAAAAAATCCTCAAGATGACAAATAAATAATATTAAGAGAAACAAAACTCAAATCCTCATTTGGGTGATACCACGTTGCATGACTATAATCTCCTGTAACTGTGTGCAAAAGGGTCAAATGTGTAATTTTATAAGTGTATGTTGTATAACTGTATTTTAGTTAACATTGTCAATTTCATTGAGCTTGTCAACTGTGCAGTGATGGATAATTGGGTACAAAACTGTTTACAGCAATTTCAGTCCAAAAACACTCCAAACTATTGCGGTCGCAAGCCTTTAAAGTCCAAAGCCCACTCTTTGAGTATTGAGCAAACCATCTCATTGGCCATTCCCATACTTTCTGAGGGGACTATATGTAGCTAAAATGTGGCATTTTACCTCACCAATTATGATAGCTACTATAACAAATGCTAGTCTACCATAAAATATATTCATACATTTGTTAATGCAAACAAGCAACATTTGTAAATTAACCTCAAAACCTATTTTAATTTAGATCGAGTTGATGTCTTGTACAGAATAGGACATACAAGACATCAACTCGATTTAAACTGATCTAGACTTACATAAGAAACAATTGAGAAATCCAAGATGTACATGAGAAAAAGAACTGCATTTGAAGGAGAAGCAAATGAGCCATATATGAGACCATAATGAGATTAAAGCCAGATATAAATGAGATGCATGAAACACAAATATTATAGTTTTATTGAACATATCAGAAATCCTCAATTAACAGCATATTATTGTCATGGGTCTAGGGTTGTGGTGCTGGCTAGACTGGCTGATGTTGCCGTGGGCATATATGGTAGGCATGAAGGCAGAGGGGTGTGCAAACAGAAATAGTCTTTATTAACAAAACTCAAAACAGACACAAACAAACGTAAACTAAAACTAGGGCTCAGGAAAAACACAGGGAACGGCGCACTAACACAGGGAAAAGAACTGAACACATGGAACCAGGAGCTGACATGGGATCTAGGAGCTGACACAGGGAACCCGGAGCTGACACAGGGATCTGACACAGAACTGGGGATGAGGAAACATGGAGCTGGAGCTAACTAAAAATACATAGGGGAACTAGAGACTGGAGAGACAGGACTGGAGACAGGACCAGGAGCACAGAGACTAGAGACCAGATGGGTTAGTGAGGTTAGTAGCTACATGGAATACTGGGGACACTGGATGCTGACCTAACCAGGTTAGTATCTAAAGGAGTTAGTGGCTAACCGGGTTAGTACTGACCTAATAGGGAAACAGAAAACAAGAAGCAAAGCACACATGAGGCTATTCCAAACTAGCGACTAACCTACTAGCAACCAGAACCACTAGCAGTCAATCCCACTAGAGGCTAGCCTACTGGAGGCTAACCCTACTAGCGGCTAACCCTGCTAGCGGCTAGGCCCTCACGTGGCTACACAAAACTCAACAGACAAAGAACTACACCAGAAGACAAACACTGGGAAGACACAGAACAGTACTTACACTGTACACAGGAGAAGACACAGCCTAACTAAACATGAAACAGGACGGCTCCATGAATCCACTAGAACAAGGAACATGCAGTAAACCAAAACTAGAGCCCTCTAGAAAAACAAAGGTTACAAAACATAAACCCAATATAATCTTAAAGAAACAAAAAGGAATGCCCAGATGATGGTAGTTACAAACAAACCAGCAAACAGACAATGCTCGACCCAGGTTCCCAGAACAAACTGCTATTTATAGAAGCTTTAATGAGCCACCTCAGTTCAGGTGAGCACTCATCACCTGACTGAGGTGCCTTCTGGGAAACTGAGTCAACCAACAAGAACTACACAGACATGAACAGTGACCTCTGGTGGAGGTTCCTAACAGTACCCCCCCCCCCTTAAAAAAAACGCTCCTCCGGAGCGTTACGGAGGTCCCCATTGTCTTGAGTCATTTCACCCAACTTACGACGCCGACGAGCTGGTTCCCCGAGCAGGATGGGAAGGCGGGCGAGACTGGAATGCCGCCGAAGCCAGGCGCCGGAGGCAGTCTCAGGTCTACCCTTGACGCTTGGTAGCAGAGGCGGCTATGGCCCATTCTCGGGGTGGTAGACTCGACGCCGAAGCCGGGTGGTGGATGTGAGACCTCCATTGATGCTCTGGGACGGGAAGGGGGGGGGGGGGTGGTGGAGCCTCCCCGTGAGGCTCTGGGACGGGAAGGGGTGGAGTCTCCCCGTGAGGCTCTGGGACGGGAAGGGGTGGAGCCTCCCCGTGAGGCTCTGGGACGGGAAGGGGTGGAGCCTCCCCGTCTTGTACAGAATAGGACATACAAGACATCAACTCGATTTAAACTGATCTAGACTTACATAAGAAACAATTGAGAAATCCAAGATGTACATGAGAAAAAGAACTGCATTTGAAGGAGAAGCAAATGAGCCATATATGAGACCATAATGAGATTAAAGCCAGATATAAATGAGATGCATGAAACACAAATATTATAGTTTTATTGAACATATCAGAAATCCTCAATTAACAGCATATTATTGTCATGGGTCTAGGGTTGTGGTGCTGGCTAGACTGGCTGATGTTGCCGTGGGCATATATGGTAGGCATGAAGGCAGAGGGGTGTGCAAACAGAAATAGTCTTTATTAACAAAACTCAAAACAGACACAAACAAACGTAAACTAAAACTAGGGCTCAGGAAAAACACAGGGAACGGCGCACTAACACAGGGAAAAGAACTGAACACATGGAACCAGGAGCTGACATGGGATCTAGGAGCTGACACAGGGAACCCGGAGCTGACACAGGGATCTGACACAGAACTGGGGATGAGGAAACATGGAGCTGGAGCTAACTAAAAATACATAGGGGAACTAGAGACTGGAGAGACAGGACTGGAGACAGGACCAGGAGCACCGAGACTAGAGACCAGATGGGTTAGTGAGGTTAGTAGCTACATGGAATACTGGGGACACTGGATGCTGACCTAACCAGGTTAGTATCTAAAGGAGTTAGTGGCTAACCGGGTTAGTACTGACCTAATAGGGAAACAGAAAAGAAGCAAAGCACACATGAGGCTATTCCAAACTAGCGACTAACCTACTAGCGACCAGAACCACTAGCAGTCAATCCCAGGTTAACTGGAGGTTAACTGGAGGTTAACCCTGCTAGCGGCTAGGCCCTCATGTGGCTACACAAAACTCAACAGACAAAGAACTACACCAGAAGACAAACACTGGGAAGACACAGAACAGTTCTTACACTGTACACAGGAGGAGACACAGCCTAACTAAACATGAAACAGGACGGCTCCATGAATCCACTAGAACAAGGAACATGCAGTAAACCAAAACTAGAGCCCTCTAGAAAAACAAAGGTTACAAAACATAAACCCAATATATACTTAAAGAAACAAAAAGGAATGCCCTGATGATGGTAGTTACAAACAAACCAGCAAACAGACAAACAATGCTCGACCCAGTTTCCCAGAACAAACTGCTATTTATAGAAGCTTTAATGAGCCACCTCAGTTCAGGTGAGCACTCATCACCTGACTGAGGTGCCTTCTGGGAAACTGAGTCAACCAACAAGAACTACACAGACATGAACAGTGACCTCTGGTGGAGGTTCCTAACAATTATGAGCCACAACTAGCACTGAGGCTAGTCAATGTTTATCCATTGTGTCTTTGTTCCTCAGCATTAAAACCAGCAGGTTAACAATATTACAGTTTACTATTACCACTAATTTGTAGATCAAGCTCATGCATAAAAATTACATAAATGGAATAAACTTAAATGTGCAGAAGACAGTATACAATTATAATTGTGTAATAAATTTACAATTCACACAAAATAACAGACACCAGCAAAATCTGACAAATCAAGACACTAAATAATACTTATAAAAAATGTCACACAACCTGATAAAGATATTAAGTGTCACACTTAGTAGTTACACAGTCCACAGCATTGTGACAATCTTTCAGTGAAAAGAATCAATCAAAAAGGAGATAAAAAATGTTTTTAAGGAAAATTGGTTCCTTGCTAACCCTATGTAAAGGCTACAAGAATTGGTCAATCCTGTAAAGGTTCTTTCTCACAGGCCACATCAGTCTTCTCTTGTGGTGAATGTCCAACAAGTTTGTCCAAAGTCGGCAATGCCAGTGCTTAGTATCTAATGGAAATCTAATTTACCTCAACACCATTCAGCTACTCCATTCCCAACTGTCTGAAGGTTGAGAGGTGAGCTTGAGCTTGCTCATGAACTAGTGCTTTCCTGACTGATGATGTGGTGCTGATGGAGACTCTGGAACATTCTCCTGCAGTTTCTTTGTTGAGAAAGTAGGTGGTAAAATAATTATTTTTTGCTGACTTCACACCAAGGCCTGGCGATGCCCTGGACATTTCTTTAACACAGTGGCCACTTTAATTTTGCAGGCTTGGAGCATACTGTATGTGTGAGAAATTGTGGGGAAATGATTACTTTATTAGAATCTACATGTACTGTAGGCTTAATTGGGTTGGCTATGAGAAAGTTTTGAACATTCAGTCATAAATGTATGATCAAAAATAGGTTTGGTCTATTTTGATAATTGTAGACAGAAATCAATGAAAAGAAACATTATTTCATTGCTTCGCTGCTTGATATAAATATTCTGTAGATTGTATTTTAGTTCTCTGTTGGTAATGACATTTATACAGAATCTAAAGTAAGTTTTCAATTTGCCAGTTTAATTTTAATAAATGTATTAGGGTGGAATATACATTTGTAAAAGGTTAGCCATGTTGATCAACTAGGGACACCTGGGTGTACATGTGATGTAAACCCTCTCTGTCAGCAAACATATGTTTTATATAAATGATTATATATTATATAATATATGCACATTTTGTGAATTCAAAATTTTTTGCATCGTCATTCCATTAATAGTAAAATGTAAATTTTTAAAGGAGTTTAATTCTACACAACCAGAAAACCCAAATGCACAGTTTACAATGACGATGTATACTTTATGTGTGGGGAAACACTGCTTTGAAGAAACAAAACATATGTGAGTCGCACACAAGACAAATAAGAACTATCTCTGAGATTTAGATGTAATGAGCGACATTTGAGACACCTTTGAGAAGATACGGAAAGCATCTAAATCTCATTCAAGTCTCAAAGATGGCTCATTTCTGTCTAGGAGAAAAACAAGAGATTAACATGAGATCTCATATTGGAGTTTCCTCAGCTATCGGTGTCTGGGTGTGTCAGACAGAGATTTTTGCTTCATATCTCTTGATATTATTTCCAAATGTCTTCAATGTATGGGGAAAAAAATAGAATTGGCCATTCCAATACTTTCTGAGGGGAGTGTATGTAGCTAAAATGTGGCATTTTACCTAACCAATTATGATTGGCTACTGTAACAGATGCTTGTCTTTATATTGATACATTTGCTAATGTATACAAGCAACATTAGCAAATTAGCTAAATTTACCTCAAAACCTTTTTTCAATTTAGATTGAGTCGATGTCTTGTACAGATGTGAAAAGTCCACCTCATTTAATGAGTCTTAGCTAACGTGACCTTCTTGAAACATTTTACTGAGGAAAGGACAGGGACATTCATCCTCAACTTCCACATTGCTGTCTGGTACATTATCCATGTTCAGATTTACACAGTTAGCTGTATTGCTAATGGCACTACATAGCATGAGAAGGTTTCCACAGATATATTTCAGTATAAGTCATATAAAAATATAAAAATGGCTAAATTTAAATGACAAATTAATAACTAATTATTGTAACAAAATGCAAATTAACACCTGCTATTTTCATCCATTTGTAGTTACCAGAGATTAACAGGTAGATTTGTATAAACTGTGAAATATGTGTGCTGCCGGCTATGGCACCTTTGGCACATAACCAGAAGTTCTCCTTCGTTATAAGAATACACTTATATTAATTATTATTGTATTGTGTGTTTATACTGCTGTAGCCGCTGTAGCCAGAGGCTGCTCTGACTGGTGTATAAAATGACTCAAGGTGCATTATTCTTGGGGCGTTGCACCAAAACATGTCTCCTCCTGCTTTATTTGGAGGAAGAATTTAGGGATGTACAGTTCATATGCTACAAATTAATTCCTATCAACTAGGCATTAAATAGATTTATGATTTTTTTTGGGGTCTCTCTGACTTGTCGAGACGCTATACTCCAGATAACTAAATAGTGCCCCCTCGTGGTGAATAGTGATAGCAGGGTATAAAATAGCACTACATATAATGAACCAACAGTGAGTCTCATGGTGAATTTACAGCAATCAGGGCATGAGCAGGTGTTCTTGGGTTTCCTCAATATCATATATTTTAAAAAGAACTCGAGAGCGAGACCCCTGGGTATATTATGCAGAATTTTCAAAAGTGAAGAAAGTCCTCATGTCCCCACCTTAGACCAATTTTTTGTTTGTCTTTTGGCTCCTTCTGTGAATATATATACTGCATTTTATAGTTAAAATGTAATAAATAAATATATAAAATAAACTAATAAATGTTAGTTATTTATGGGTAAAATGGTTCAGGATTATACACTGCCTGGCAAAAAGGAAAGGGTCACCATTTCAGAGGGGTAAATTATTGGCCTGCATCAAGTAAAGAAAAACGTTCCAAATGTTTGAAATTATTATAACTGGGTTAAGAATTGGCCAAAACGTTATTAAAACCTGTAAGGACTGTGCTGAACCTAAAACTTCCTGAAAAAAATATGGTCAGAAAAAAATGGAGATCACTTAAACACTTAGTAAAGGTACATGATTTAAAAAAAAAAAAACAATGACAGTAGAAATCACAGCAATTTTAATAGTGAAAGTGAGAGCATTTCCGCATACACAATGTGATGAGAGCAGCATTTGACCTAAACAGCTACTGCATGTTCCCATAAGAAAGCGTGATACTAATAAGGAAAAACACTTCAATGTGCTAGTCACCTCACGCTCATGCAACCATTTTTAAAAAGAAGCACTGTGCTCAAAGTCTTCTGTAAATGTCAATCTGTTTTATATAGAAATCTGTTTTCTGGTTATCATATAATTTATTTGCATCATTTCTGTATTCTGTGTGGTGTATTAAACCATTCAATGAGCCGTCATGCCCTGTGGATGGGTGAGGAGTCATCATGAAAGACATCATGCCATCAGGATTGAAAAGTTTCTTGATAGAAATGTAGTACTTTATATTGATTTACAGAGATGCCTTGCGTTGCCAAACCATGCCTGCAAAAATAAAAGCCCATCACCTCATGCCAGAACCACTGATACTTTCCTTTATCCAAGAACTGACCCATACTGATTTTACTCCACACATTGACAATTATTATGATTGATGCTCAGGAACAAATGCATAGTCACAAATCATCCAATGATCAATCAGTACAATATAAAGATAAATTCAACAGTAATGCAGTGCATCACAACGTGTATCCATTACGTTGAAAAAACTGAGCCCTAGCCACCACATCATTTGCATAGTCTGATCCTGTAGTCTTGCAATCCATGCCTGCATGAGAGCAAACATTTCCTGGGCCAGCATTGTAGGCTGCAATTCCTCCTGAAACAGAACAACGTATAGCATGTAGGAACTTTTACGGAACACACAAAAGATTGCTTTTGGACAAGTAAGGAAAATAATCAAACCCAAAATATTTAGAAGCCAATTAAAATTTTTAGGAGCCAAAAATGAACCCTTTTGATAACATGATTTAAACTGGAGCCTTGGGTACAACAATCTTACATAGCTGTGCTTTGCTAGCATTATCTAATAATGATGACTGACAAACTGACTAAGCCCAACTGGGATAAATATACTGTATAGTGCCATGAAAAAGTTTTTTTACCTCCTGGTTTTTTTTTTTTTTCCTTTTTTTATTCCTTTGCATATTTTGTCATAATTAAACACTTCAAATCAATCTGATTATACAGAGACAACATAAGTAAATACAAAGTGCAATTTGTAAATGATCATTTAATTCATTATGTGGAAAAAACTGTCCGAACCAGGCTGACCCCATGTGAAAAAGTGATTGTCACCTAAACCTAATAACTGGTTGTGCAACGGTTGGCAACAGCAACTGCAATCAATTGTTTGCAAAAACTGGCAATGACACACTGGCAAAGATTGATAACTGGCAAGGTTTCACATCACTGTGGAGGAATTTTGGCCCAATCTTCTTTGCAGAATTGTTTTAATTCAGCCACATTGTAGGGTTTAACCTGTTTATGATCATGCCACAGCATCTCAAAGAGAAGTCTGAAGTTTGACTAGGCCACTCCAATTCGTTAATTTTGTTTTTTGAGCCATTTAGAGACAGCAGACTTGCTGTTGTGTTTCGGATCATTGACCTGCTGTATAAAACAAGTGGGTTTGCGCTTGATGTCATGACATGGTCGAACATTATCCTTCAGGATTTTCTGGCAGAACACAGAATTCATGGTTCCATCAGTTATGGCAAGCCATCCAGGGCCTGAAGCTGCCTCAGATTATGACAGTACCACAACCAAGTTTAACTGATCTTCTTTTTATGAAATGCTGTTTTAATTTTATGTCAGATGTAATGGGATGCACACTTTCCAAAGAGTTAAAATCTCTCATCAGACCACAGAATACTTAATGATAATCAAGATGTTTTGTGAGACAAGCCTTTGATTTCTTTTGGTCAGCAGTATCTTTTGTTCTGGGTCTCTCCCATGTATGCCAATTCTCTTTCATATTGTTGAATCATGAACACTGACCTTAACGGAGGCAAGCTGATCGCACCACCCTCTGAAGAGCTTGTCTGCCCTGCATGGTGCTGTTCCCGAACCAGGTTGAGGTGTTTCCCATCAGGATGCTCTCTATGGTGCATAGATCACCTTATTGCACTTTAGATTGCACCTTACTGGGCAATCTAAAGTCTCTCAAATGTCTGAAGTGATTGAGATGCTGACAGGCCTTCCCACCATGGTGTTTATGTGACAGGACCATGACAGGTCCTGTGTGATGTGAACACTGAGGTATCTGAAGCTGTTCACTCTCTCCACTGGGCTCTCGTAGGTTCTGGGGGCCTGGTAGTTCCTCTTTCTATTTGGACTGAAGTCCACAATCAGTTCCTTTATCTTGCTGAGGAGATTGTTCCTCTGGTACCAGTTATCCAGATTTCTAATCTCCTCCAGGTAGGTAGTCTCACTGTTGTTAGAGATCAGGCCCACAACAATGGTGTTGTAAGCAAACCTGTTGGTGTTGTTGGAGTTGTTCATGGCCACACAGTCAAATGAACACAACCTTGGGAGTCTCCAGTGCTGAGAATGGGGGGGGCTGAGACATGTCTGTCCATGCTTACTGCATGTGGTCTGCCAGTTAGGAAATTGGAAATTTATTGAAACATACTGTAGATGGGCAGGGAGCCATAAAAAGCCAGAGAATTTTTGTTTTGCCATTTAGTTTTATCATCAATGTTCAATGACTAATAAAAATTTAATTATAAATTAAATAAATGTTCCCGTGTGTATGACAGTTGTTTGGTCTGAAACTGTCTTATGCCAGCACTCTTGTTACTGAACGCTACTGTAATCTTGCTCTGGGCCGGGCAAATGCAGAAGAGGAGATAATCTATAATAGGATTAAAGATTACTGCATATTTTGTGGGAAACAATCATCACTGGTAACTGTCTGGATTAAACCAGTCAGTTAGGTGCATTGGCGACCATTTCAGTCACCATCTGGAGTCCTGTATTACTAACCAGAAGTTGATTCATTTGTCAGGAATATGTAAAAAAAAAAAAAAAATGATGCCTTTAATTCCAGGTCCTATAAAATGCTGACACTTAATATTGATTCCATTCATTCATAATAAACATTTCATAGAAAATGTAAAAAAAAAAAAAAAAGAATTCTATCTATTTCACTGTGGAGCACCATTCAAGTCTCCATTGTAAGTTTTTACTACAGAAGTTATAGCAAACATGAACAAGTACATTAATAAACATTATAAGTTGAAATACTATCTACACCATGCTGTAATATAAAATTGATAAACACTTCAGCACAGATCAGAACAGACACGACTAATTAACTATGATACATCAAAATATCAGTTCAAGTATTTTAGTATATAAAATATTTCACTCAAAATTAGAATCAACCTTCTTTAATACTGATCTTTTTTTACTTATTACAATAAAAAGCATCAGAAATGACACACATGTGACAGTTTGTACCTTTAAAGTGATCCTCTGCGGACCAGTCTGGGAATTTGTCTTGAATTATTTTGATGAAACGAATTAAAATATCCGTAGCTTGGTGGATGTGCTCCTCACTGTCCCACTCTCCCGTTGGCTTGTGGTAACGTTGGTCAACCTAAAGAAAATGGTATCACACATCATCTGCCATGTAGCTCGCTTTGGAGCAATATTTTCTTGTATATCTGGAATTGTAACACTAACATTTAGCAAACAAACAAAAAACTAAATTTAACAGTTTAAGAAAAAAACAGCTAGAATAGATTTAGCCTCTGATGTAATGTGGATGTGTCACTTTTACAGTGTTTAAATGCATTACGCATTTGTTGTTTCAACAAACCTGCATGAGTCCAAAGGCGTTGCCTTCATCTCCCCAGCCATCAATAAGCCCAGATGCACGCGTTCCAGCCCTTGTCTCTCTGGATATGATGCCTGCAATCACCGCCGGGTCCAACTTTTTAGCTCTGGCAACATTCATGATGATGGGCTTGTACATGTCCATCCTCTCCAGATCATATGCAGCCATTTTATGTGAGGCTTCCACACCTTTTATAACAATATTTGAAGTGTCAAGGGTAATATTTTTTTAACATAAGTTATGAGTAGGATGAAAGATAAGCAACAAACCGGTTATTTTGTAGTTGTCCTTGGAAGTCGTTTTGGAAGATGCTCCAGTCGTTGTCATCTTTATGAGGTCTCCAAAAATGCACTCTAGAAAAATAAATAAATAAATAAATCTAGAAATAAATTAAGCAACTAATCAATCAATTAATTAATTCAGTCATTAATTACAATAACTTTGAGGTTTCTTTAGTAAAAAACAATTTGTCCAGGCTGACAGATATTCAATGTTTATTGTGACATTTACAATATTCCGTTTTTATTGCTGACAGCATAGACCGCAAGACTTCAAAATTCAAGGATTGATAGGTTCCTCATTACTTAAGAGTACCATTTGAGTTAATACTCAAAATGTAAATAGAAGCCTTTGTAATAGCCTATGAAAAATAATATAGTCTCAAAAACAAATGAAAGAATATTGGGCAAAAGCAGCAATATGCCTGTAGTGATGATATTTGTAACAAAAGATTAGATTAACCTTCATTGTCAGCTTTATTGTTGGTACCCTCCTTAGTGCTGATCACACACACATTTGTCACGGCATTGATAAGGCAACTCTATTTAACATCACAACATTTATTTCTATCCATAGTTCAAGATCTTAACCACTCCTCTTAAACGCACCTTATGCTTTTTTTCACATTTTAAGTCAGATGAATCGTGGCATTGTTGTCCTGCAATATGCCTATGCATATTCATTCAACTCCATTGATGTGATAACTTTCATTATGCAACAGTTAGTTTCAACCAAGTACAGTGGAACCTCGGATTGCGAGTAACGTGGTTTACGAGTGTTCCGCAAACCGAGCAAAGATTTAAAAAAAATTTTTATTCGGAAACCAAGCAAGTATTAGTTTACGAGCGCCGAGTATCATGCTTCACACACGCGACTCTTATTTTGACACCGAGCGTCACTCTCTCACCTTGGTGATAATACTCACTCATTCACTCACTCATCATCTATACCGCTTAATCTTGTATTCAGAGTCACAGGGGGCCTGGAGCCTATCCTAGGAGACTTAGGACACAAGGCAGGGTACACCCTGGACAGGGTCCCAATCCATCACAGGGCCTACACACATACACACACTACAGCCAATTTGGGAATGCCAATTAACCTAACCTGCATGTCTTTTGTCTGTGGGAGGAATACCACTAAGCAGGGGGAGAACATGCAAACTTGCATGCAGAGACGGGAATCGAACCCGGACCCTGGAGGTGCCACTAGTGCTAACCACTACACCATGTTGCCGCCTATGGTGATAATGCACCCTTGTAAAGTCGCCAGCTCTGCCATTTTCAGTTAATTAGTTCCACCAGTTGCAAAATGAAATACATAGGAAGAGAAAAATAACTGGTTAAATAAACAAATCACAATCTGTTGATAATAAAGATATCATGTTATCTTTATTATTAGCAGATTGTGACTTGTTTGTTTAATGGCATTTGTAAAACTGTTTTGTAAAAGCAATATAATACTCTTGGTTGTGCCTCACAAAGCTAGCTGGTATACAGCAGTAAAAAACCACTCCCTCTTGTGGGATATTGTTGTATTGTATTGTATTCTATTGTATTCTATTGTATTCTATTGCTCAAATTAGCCATAAAATTATAACCACCTAAGTTTTAGGTTCCTTTTGTGCCATCAAAACAGATCAGAACTTTCAACATGCAAATGTGTGCCATGGTATCTGGCACTGGAAATATTAGAAGGAGATTGTTTACAGTAATTGCTGTAAGTTGCAAGGTGGGGCATCCATTGATTAGACTTGCTTTTCTGTGAACATGTAATTTTATCTCACTAATCGTGTTTTCCTGGTTGCCCATGAGTTGGCAAAAATGCAACATGTTTGTAGCTGTAAAAAAACACGACTTTACTTTCACTTTCTTTCAGCAACCATAAACCCACCCAGTCAAGCACACACACACATACAGAGAAAACAAAAGAGAGACTTGTTGTTAAACAGTGTGAACCAGATAAAGGAGAAAAGGTGGATCAGAAAAGCAGGTGAGTCATTTGATAGGTGTACATTTGGGCTCAACATTGGGAGGTTAGATCTTCCATGCAGGTGGTGTCTGAGCCCACATGGACCACTCTGCAGGAAATTCTTTTTCTTACATGAATCATTCCTTAGAAGAGGTGGAATTTGAAACATTTGGAACATAAAAATTCTTGAAATTAATTTCTTCTTTCACACCTAAGTCATTTTTTATGAGCAATTTTTGAGTGTTATAATTATAAAATGTGTTGCACGAATGACAAACTTAAAAGCTTCACATAAAATTGCTAAATAAATGACATTTCTAACCAAATTAATAGAGACTTACCTGATGCAACTTTTGCATTTATCCAGTGCTGTTTATCTAGTACCCTCTGATGCAGGAACGATTTCAAATTGTCATTTGTGTGTGTATACCAGAAAAACCAGTGACATAGTTTGGGGTGACTGATATTTATTTCATATTAATAATTATAATCAGTTATTTGTTTCACAATTTTAGCATTTAACTTACTTTATAAGATATTTATGTTATTATAAATCAGGTAAATCATTTCATGAAAAAAATATCTTGAGATGAAACGCGTATGGTCCCACTTCCATGTATGGTCAAAGTGACAAGACATTTCCTAGAACTTGTCATTTTATAATATAGATATTTAAATATATATATATATATATATATATATATATATATATATATATATATATATATATATATATATATATATATATATTATATTTAATAAATCTATATAATTAAAACAATTAAATATTGACCATTAAAATAAATAAATATATTTTATGATTGGAAGTACGCACAGACTATATTTTCAGAACATATACAAATAATGTGTCTGTTATGTTCATTTAAATTATTTTGGCATCAAAATAGCACTTGCCGCCATTTTTGTAGAATGACTGATAAGCTGTTTCACATTAATTTGGAGAGATAAAGACATACCAAAACAACATGCTCTACAAATTGTGCAGTTGAGTAACAAAATCTTTCTTTTTTTTTTTTCTTTTTTTTTTATAAAAGCACCAAATTTGTAATATATGAATCTGTTGTTTAGTTATTAGTAATTTCCCCCGTTTTGCAAACTTATAATTTTTGGATGGCACCCCAACCACTAGCAGGAAATAGGACGACCTGCGATTCTAAAGTAGTATTCTAAAGTATTCTGTTGAACATGAAATATATTTAATACATATAGTAAACCCTTCACTTCTAACTGTATGTCTATCAATGTAGAGACTTTAATATATACTATACGTACATACAAACATACAGGACATACATACAACACATACGAACATACTGCATTGTTTAGAAAAAGTTCTGTGTCTGGATAGTTTTAATGCTAAATGTGTATTTTATTGTGCATACATGTCATAGCTTTTTACATTTAAATTTATGGAGAAGCAAAGAAAAGTTTTAAATTGGCCCAACAAAACTAATCAAGGAGTTGTTCTACTTATTTAGAGAGAAAAAAAAAAACTAAAGTTTGTGTGTGTTATAAGTTAAATTGTTTCTCACCATTTTTAGCAGAGGATCCAGCTTCACAAGTTTCCATGACTTTTTGCAAAGTTATAGGCAATAAGATGCAAAACTGTAAATTAAGTGTATTAGCGTACCGATACCGAAGTCAATGTGATGGACTTACTTTTCTAGTAGTACCAGAAGACTGAACATACAGCCTTTCTGACACTAATAAGCAGTCAATAATAATACCAAATATGAACTAGTTTTCCCAGTTTTTCAACATACCCACATGTATTGGGAGCAGCTGTTCTCTCATAGACCCTTAAAGAATCTTAGAGCGATTTTACAGAAATAAACAAGCTCATTGGATAAAGTGTATGAAATAATTGTAAATAATACATCTGGTACCAGAGTGGATCAGGATGGCAGGTTAGTTCTGGGAATAAAAAGCTGCACACAGTGTATTTTTGCAGGTAATGAATTTGTGTTTTCCACAAATGTGGGAAAACATTTTGTATTGTTGTATTGGTGGTTTTGGTGTATTACTGTAATGATAAACTCACTCTGGTATCACCTCAGTGAAATGTGTGCATGGGAATACAATAGTTGTCACAAGTTCTAATCATTAGTCAGGGTGTGGACTTGGCTTGTGGGTGTGGAAAATTCCTCTCACTAAACCCTGTGCCTAAGGCCTAAATTCCTCAGTCACACCTACAGTATCTGACTGGCAGTACACACTGAGGATTGAAAGCATATCATACCATCCAATATTCAACAACAATACCTACATTTTCGCTTCTACACTGATGATTCACACATTTATATTTATATGCTTAGATTTGTATGCAAGCTATCTAAATTGTCGTGAAGAACAAAAGACTAGGACTGTAAAACACACTAAAACACATAAGCATTCTTCATTCCATCTGAAGTGGGAACCTTTAAGGTTCTGTACACTATAGATTTAAAAACGTAGAACAATGTGTTTGTTAGAAAAGGTGCCACACCTATACCCTTTTAGGAGGCTTAATTATTAATTATAGTTTAACAAACAAATTTAACATATACAGTGGAACCTCGGATTGCGAGTAACGTGGTTTACGAGTGTTCCGCAAACCGAGCAAAGATTTTTTATATTTTTTTATTCGGAAACCGAGCAAGTATTAGTTTACGAGCGCCAAGTATCATGCTTCACACATGCGACTCTTATTTTGACACCGAGCGTCACTCTCTCATTTCATTTTATAGATTGTATTAATTATTTTTATGTATTTATTTTTGGGGGCTGTGGAACGAATAATTTGAGTTTTCATTATTTCTTATGGGAAGTGATGATTTGGTTTAAGAGTGTTTTGGAATACGAGCCCACTTCCGGAACGAATTATGCTGAAGAACATTTCAAATGCAAAAACACACATATAGAACAGCTTATTATGAACATGATTATAAAATGGTATTGTTTTATTCCACATACCTATTTTACATCTTTGCGCCTCCACCATTACAAACACATCTCTAAATTTGGTTAAAGCCATTTTATTGTCTCTCAACTGCTGCAAACCAGATGATTCATTTAGGATAATTAAGTATTTTATGGTATGGTATTTTATGACCCTGTACCTATTCAAGTTAAACAGAGACATCGTTTCAGAGTCGTCAGTCCACCTGTTGGCATATTGTTCATGAACTGTGAAGTGAAAACACTCCCTGCGTGCTCACTTAATAACACTTACGATTTTGTAGTAAGTATAGTGACCGATATTTGAAAACAAACTTAAAACAACCACATACAGTAACAACATAATGCATCAACAATCAATGCAAACTAAGGATTTATTTAACCATTGCTATATGAGGTTACAGTGCTACATTGGAAGAATAAATGTTGCTCAGTAGCCGTTGCGTTTGAACCACTGGGCTCTGGCTACCACATCATTGGCATAGTCATTTCCGGTGGTCCCAATGTCCATGCCCATATATGTGCGGACGTTCTTTACTCCAGCGTTGTAGGCTGAGATTCCCCCTGAAAGAATAAACAGATAACAGAAAACAATTATTTATGAATATTTGCAGTGAAGGATTATCAGTTTAGCTATTGTAAGAAAAAAGGCATAGAGTATGTTGATATGTACTAAATACATCAGAAATTCTCAGCTGAATTTTTAAATGCTTTTTTTGCACAGAATGAGGTTTATGAAATTTGGCCTTGATTACTAACATTGGTGTTGCCTTCTGGTTGACAAACTTCATGGTCGATGTGCAGAGCAGGAAAATTTATAACAACCGAGACTTATGGTGAAGTGCTTATACAGTATGCACCTTGCATTAACATTTTAAACAAACACGAAAAAAGACTGAAATTATCTCTTTAGGTCATTTGTTAACAGTGAATAAGATGTATTAAAGGAAAAAACAACCTCATTTTAACTTTCAATGAAGGAGAGATAGGGCTTGTCCTAGGGCCTACCTTTAAACTGGTGCTCTTTGGGCCAGTTAGGGAATTTTCGCTGAATCCCTCTGATTGAGTCAATCAGGATCTCAGTGCCTTGTGCGACATGTTCCTTACTGTTCCATGCTCCCCTCAGTTTGTGGTAACGTTTGTCAATCTAGAGAATTTGGTGTTAAATATAATTATATAGATCACTTCATAGTAAACTGATATCTAATAGATTAGGTATGGTTAATCTAACAAGTCAAGTGACCTTCATGGGTTAGAACAATAATGACTGAAAGTGAAACTGAAGCAGTGTGGGGAAAAGGTTCAGTTCCTGGAATTGTCAGAATTTCGCAATTGCAGAAAGAACAGCTAAGACACTATGATTGCTTTAAACAAACCTGCATAAGTCCATAGCCATTGCCGCGGTCTCCCCAGCCATCAACGAGTGCTGCCCCAGCCCTCGACTCTCTGGAAATGATAGCTGCAATCACAGCTGGGTCCATGCTATAAATTCTACCAACATCCATGATGATGCTCTTGTACTGCCCCATCCTCTTCAGATCATGCTCAGCCAGTTTATATGAAGCCTCAACCCCTTTACAAAAGAATATATTAATTTCTAGATTCACGATTCTGACCACAACCACCAGACATACAGTACATTTAAGCAGACATACCCTTTACAGTGAGTTTGTCTTGGCGAGCTGTTTGCTCTGATGCTCCAGTCGTGTCAATCTTCATGACATCTCCATAAATGCATGAGAGAGCTAACACGTAAGAAATTACCAGTGCTCCTAAAGAGACAGAAATTGATTTAGGTAAGATATAATAGATACAATTTTGTCAATATACTCTGTCAATTATTCTTCAATATTTGGGCTAACCTCACCTAAAAAAAAAAAAAAAATCCAACAGTGTTTCACTGATGGTACTTAGTTAGTAACCTAGTGTAAAGATTTATCCGATGACGGAAACTTCAAAGTAGTTTTAAAAGTTGCTCTGGATAAGAGCGTCTGCCAAATGCCTAAATCTAAATGTAAAATGTAAGCGACTCACCTGTGATAAGAAGCTTCATCTTGCTTCAGTGAGAGAACAGTTCTCATTCAGGTCCCACTGGCTAACAAATCTAAGCGGGCATAACAAGTGACCTCTTCCTCTAAATAAATAAGGAAGTAAGGACTGGACTTTGTTTTTGAAAAATCTGGAAATTCCCCTCACATGGAACACAAATCCTATAATTACTGACTATCTGGTTCCCATAGGGGAATGGGTTTATAGATTGTACCTTGGCTAATATAAAAGTTATTACATTAAATGCCATATTTTAGATGAAGACGTATTATATCAATTATATTTCGTTATATCAATTATAGATCGTGGTTTGCAGATGAAACCCATGTCCATTATTTAAGGGAAGATATTTAATTTTGATTGACTTATTCCTTTTCTTGCTGTCCAATTTTCTTTCTTTTTTTTTTTTTTTTTTGTTTAGGGACATTTTTAGTTGTTGTTTTTTTGCTATACACTGAAGACTCTTATTTGTCCCACAGCGAGGAAATTTCTTTTTTTAAAACTAGGTATTGAGTCTAACCGTCCGCAGTTATCACAGACCATGTGTGTCAATCCTCAGCAGCAGTGTCTCAATGTGATGATTTTTCCAGCCAGAAGCATGGCATCAGAATGAATCAGGCAGGTACAGATAGCAAAAAGGGGCAAGACCACTGGTGTCTCAGAAATGCCATGTGTTGCTTAACAGAAACAGAGAAGAAATCACATTCTAGCTACGTGACGTCCTGTTATAAAATATTGGAAAGGCAGGGTCATTCTATTTCTTTGCAATACATTAAAGACATTTTGGGTTGAGATAAAGGACTATGGTGCACAAATCTTTCTCATTTAGCAAAAATAATAGAATTATCTGTCGACCTACATGCCGCTCCAGAAATGCCATCGTCGTTGATTTGCTCATCATGAACAATCTGATCATTTTTCCCTGGCCAGACTCAATTCCCGTCTCTGCGTGCATGGAGTTCTCCATCTTCATGTTCTCCCTGTGCTTGGTGGGTTTCCTCCAGGTACTCCGGTTTCCTCCCACAGTCCAAAGACATGCAGATTAGGCTAATTGGCATTCCCAAATTGCCCGTAGTGTGTGAATGAGTGAGTGTATGCGTGTGTGTCGGTGCTCTGTGATGGATTGGCACCCTATCCAGGGTGTACCCTGCCATGTGCCCTAAGTTGGAGGCTCCAGGCCCCCTTCGACCCTGAATACAGGATTAAGCCGTATAGAAGATGAGTGAGTGAGTGAGTGAATTAAATAGAATTAACCTTGCCATGCCAATACTTTCTAAGGAGTTTATAGCTCCTATTAATAATAATAATTGTTTACTGCTGTAGCTTGTGGAGCCAGAGGCTGCTTTGACTGGTGTATAAAATGACTCAAGATGCATAAATGTTGCAATGAAACATGTCTCCTCCTGCTTTATTTAGAGGAAGTATTTAGGGATATACATGTGCAATAACAGTTACAACTGTCCTCACTTACAGCTCTATTCTCTGCTCAGGGAAGTAAAAAACACCATCATGGGTGAGCATATTACCTTATTAATATATATATATATATAAGTTCCTGATTAACATGTTTTGGTTTCTATTAATAGTTTAATAGTAGTTAGTCATGTGTTTATCCTAAATTTTTAAAAGTTGGCTGATCCTCTGTGATCTAAGATTCTTTTTGTCATTTCTTTGTTAGCCTGCATTTTTGGAGACGTCACAAAAATCCAAACTACTGGGGCATCAGAAAAAACAGCTAGGCAGGACAAACTTACTGTAAAAGGTACTATAAATGGTGAACACCTTTGCATTTTAGTTTTGAAAATGAACATGAGAAAAAGATTATTGATGAATGATTCCTTTCATAGGGGTGGAAGCATCGTACAAACTGGCTGAGCATGATCTGAACAAGATGGACCAGTACAAAAGCATCATCATCAAAGTCGGTAGAGCGAAGCAGATGGACCCTGCTGTGATCGCAGGCATCATATCCAGAGAGTCGAGGGCTGGAGCGGTGCTTGTGAATGGCTGGGGAGACCATGGCAACGGCTTTGGTCTCATGCAGGTTGGAGTTAAACCTTTTGTAATGTAGTTAAGATGTGAGATGTACTGTAACAGTAAAAGTTACAGTAGTTAAACGGAGTGGCCATGGAGCTCATGGATTCTGATGCAGTGAAAATTAAAAAGGGTAAATCGACTCCAAAAGGTTATAGTCATTGTTGAAAATATAACTTGTGTAAAGCAGTAAGAATTTTGATGATTTTTAACCAGTTCACTGGTGGCTAAGTGATTACGGAAGTTAGACACTGATTGGAAGACTGTTCTGAAATCAGAGCACTGGTGAAAGTTCCTTTGAATAAAAGAGTCATGCACAAATTTGATGATATGAATAAGCACCACCATGTGTTCTTTAAATATTTGGTGGATTTTATATGACCTTGCTCACTTGAATTGTCTTTAGGTTGACAAGCGCCATCACACTCCGAGGGGAGCCTGGAACAGTGAGGAGCACGTCACCCAAGGCACTGAAATTCTAATACAATCCATTCAAGCAATTCAAAAGAAATTTCCCAGCTGGCCCAAGGAGCACCAATTTAAAGGTACAATTTGTGGTCTATGTTGCATTAAATGGTCACATTTATCCAGTTATCGTTTCTGTTCATTTTCTATTACATCTAGCTTCCTCATATTCTCTGCTGTTTCAGGAGGAATTGCAGCCTACAATTTTGGCCCAGGTAACGTCCGCACGTATGAGCGCATGGATATCGGTACCCCAGGAGATGATTATTCCAGTGACGTGGTAGCTCGGGGTCAGTGGTTTAAACGGCACGGCTACTGAGCAGTATTTGTCTTTTTTCTTTACAACTATATAACTGCTGTTTTGCAGGTCTTTAAGCAACTTCTATAGCAACTCTACTTGCAGTGTTCAAATAAACCATATATCTATATAAATCAAATAAAGGTTTTGTCTGTACATTGGTCAAAACTCGCTCTTTCATTGATATCTTTATGTTTCATACATTGGAGGAAACCAGGAACTAGTCTCAGAAAAAATGCTGTCTGTATGTCCATATGTCTGTATGTCTATCCAGATGATTTTGTTTTATAACCCTCATATGTTCCGAAACCAAGGTGCTAATCAATGCAGCAATTTTAAAGTGTCACTATGCCACAAAACACAGAGTTAAAAAAGGATACAGGATTCAAAAACTAAATGGGTATGTAACTGAAGGTCATTCTCTGCTGTGGCATGTGAATGATAAAGAACCTGTTGCCATAACTGAGGTAAATGGTTCCATCATTGATTTATCATTCTTGTCAGAAGACAGTGACAAGAATGATTATAGAACCAGGTATAATAAATGTAATCCAACATTCAATTTCAGTTCATGAAGAAATTCAGTTGGCATTTATAGTGGAACCTCAGATTGTGAGTAACCCAGTTCGTGAGCGTTCCGCAAGACGAGCAAAAACTTTTAATAATTTTTTATTTGAAAAAACGAGCGAGTCTTGATATACCAAGTATCATCGAGTATCATGTGGCACGCGTGCGCTTCTTGTTTTGACCCCAAGCGTCACGTGATCACAAATGAGCCAATGGTCCTTCTCTCGCACCCTGCGGAATTGTGGGTAATCGTCTCCCATGCTGGGTCTCAGTGAACATATGTCACTCATATAGTCAACATCCATGCGCGTGTGTACTGTTTACTATGACAATGTGACCATGTGTGTGTGCATAAAGCATTTTTTATTTTGTGTATGCATGTAGGACGACTTTCACATACACACCCACACCACTTTACTGAATTGAGAATTATGCTCGCAATCCAAGGTTCCACTATACTGTTTTGCAAGGCAATGCAACAATTACTCCATTTACTATGGTGCTTCGCTACACTCTCCTTCAACCTACCAATCACAGAAAACTGTCTTCATTGTGTAAAATAGATTTTTTAAAGTATATATTGTAATATAAAATATATAAAATAAATACTTTTGTTACAACAATATAGTTATTCAAAATTGCTCTCCTTTTGAGATTTTTCTATGGAAGAAAATTAGCATCATAATTACTTGAATTATATCAGCCTTTGAAAAATACATTTTGAAATTTAAATACTACTGAATTTATTAACCTGAAATATTTGACTTTAAAAAGCAACATCTTTGAATTTAAGAATGTCACAGTAAATTTTCAACAATCCATTTCAAGCTGTAAAATTCAGATAGAAAAATTCAAGCTTGGAAATGCAAGTACAAATTCAATACAGGAAAAGCAATCGAGCCAGAACGGAATCTGTTCGTCAGTCACGTGACCCAGGGAAGTGGACGTCTTCGATACCGGTGTTATGCTCTAAAATGCCCCCCTGCCACGAATCCCCCCCCCCCCCCCCCCTACATAATCTTTATCAATTATTATATTAGAACATAAATTCATAGGTTTATGATTGACAAATAAAAAATTAGACCTTTTTCAAATCAGATTGAGCTTGATGTTTTGTACAGATGTGAAAGTGCACCTCATTTAATAAGTCTTAGCTAACGTCACCTTTTTGAAACATTTTACTGAGGAAAGGACAGGGACGCTCATTATCCACGTTCAAATTTACACAGATTGGAGCTGTATTGCTAATGAACAATTGCACATAGCATTAGAAGGTTACCACAGATAATTGTGGACAGATATAGTAAATAAATACTGTAGAATTTCCACTCCTGCTGTTTTGATGCATGTGAAGTTACCAGAGATTAACATGTAGGTTTGTATGTACTGTGAAATATGTGTGCTGCAGGCTATGACATCTTTGGCACATGACTGGAGGTTCTCCTTAGTTATAAAAAGTAACCAATTATATAATGAATTAATAATATGTTATGATTAATAATATGATTATTATATTAATTATAATAATTAACTCATATTAACAATTGAGTGTAGCCGCTGTAGCCAGAGAGAGCTCTGACTGGTGTATAAAATGACTCAAGGTGCATTAATGTTGGGGCGTTGCACTGAAACATGTCTCCTCTTGCTTTATTCAGAGGAAGTATTTAGGGATATACATATGCAATAACAGTTACAATTGTCCTGACTTACAGCTCTATTCTCTGTTCAGGGAAGTAAAAAACACCATCATGGGTGAGTATATTTAAGCACCTGATTAACATGTTTTGGTTTCTATTAAATGCTTTATAGTTATCCATATGTTTATCCTAATTTCTGCAAAGCTCAAAGTGATCTCAGGTTCTCTTCATCATTTCTTCAATTGTCTGCAAGTCTGCATTTTCGGAGACATCACGAAGATCCAAACAACTGTTTTTACTGAAAATATAACTTGTGTAATGCATTAAGGATTTTTATAGCAACGTTTAACTAGTTCAGTGAGTAGAGATTAGAAGACACTGAAAATCACCTGAGTGTTCTGAGATCACAGATGAATCATGAATCAAAATATTAAACTCCCTGCAAGGTCATTGGAATAAAAGAGTCATGCACAAATATGATGATGTAAATAAGCACCACCATGTATACTGTACATAAAATTTTGATGGAATTTATATGACCTTGCTCACTTGTATTGTCTTTTGGTTGACAAGCGCCGTCACACCTCGAGGGGAGCCTGGAACAGCGAGCAGCGCATCACCCAAGGCACTGAAATTCTAACACAATCCATTTAAGCAATTCAAAAGAAATTCCCCAGCTGGCCCAAGGAGCACCAATTTAAAGGTACAACCTGACACATTTTGTTCTGTTATGCATTAATCGACAAACAGGAAGATGTAAAATTCAATCACAGGGACATCAGAGGACCACTGGATATCGGTACTATTGGACTTTCATTACCACAGATGGCGCTGTACATTTTTTAATTGGGGCTTATGAGTGAGCAAGTGAAATGTATTTAATAACGCAATCTCATACCTTCATTCTGCGCACTTCACAGTAATATTTTAGTTTGTTCCAAAATTCAAGAGTTGGCATTGTACATTTTTAAATCATGCTTATGAGTGTGCAATGTGTTTTAAAATGTACTGGTCAGAAGTATATTTGTCTGTATATATATATATATATATATATATATATATATATATATATATATATATATATATATATATATATATATATATATATATATATATACACACATGGACAAAATTGTTGGTACCCTTCGGTCAATGAAAGAAAAACTCACAATGGTCACAGAAATAACTTAAATCTGACAAAAGTAATAATTTTAAAAAATTCTATGAATGTTAACCAATAACAGTCAGACATTGCTTTTCAACCATGCTTCAACAGAATTATTTAAAAAAATAAACTCATGGAACAGGCCTGGACAAAAATGATGGTACCCCTAGAAAGTACTGAAAATAATGTGACCAAAGGGACATGTTAATTCAAGGTGTGTCCACTAATTAGCATCACAGGTGTCTACAATCTTGTAATCACTCAGTGGGCCTATATATAGGGCTCCAGGTAGTCACTGTGTTGTTTGGTGACATGGTATGTACCACACTCAACATGGACCAGAGGAAGCGAAGGAAAGAGTTGTCTCAGGAGATTCGAAAGAAAATTATAGACAAGCATGTTAAAGGTAAAGGCTCTAAGACCATTTCCTAGCAGCGAGATGTTCCTGTGTCTACAGCTGCACATATTATTCAGAAATTTAAGATCCATGGGACTGTAGCCAACCTCCCTGGACGTGGCCGCAGGAGGAAAATTGATGACAAATCAAAGAGACGGATAATCCAAATGGTAACAAAAGAGCCCAGAAAGACTTCTAAAGAGATCCAAGGTGAACTTCATGCTCAAGGAACATCAGTGTCAGATCGCACCATCCGTCGTTGTTTGAGCCAAAGTGGACTACATGGGAGACAACCAAGGAGGACACCACTGTTGAAAACAAATCATAAAAAAGCCAGACTGGAATATGCCTACTACATGTTGACAAGCCACAAAGCTTCTGGGAGAATGTCCTATGGACAGATGAGACAAAAATGGAACTTTTTGCCAAGGCACATCAGCTCTATGTTCACAGATGGAAAAATGAAGCATATCAAGAAAAGAACACTGTCCCTACTGTGAAACATGGAGGAGGCTCTGTTATGTTCTGGGGCTGCTTTGCTGCATCTGGCACAGGGTGTCTTGAATCTGTGCAGGGTACAATGAAATCTCAAGACTATCAAGGGATTCTAGAGAGAAATGTGCTGGCCAGTGTCAGAAAGCTGGGTCTCAGTCGCGGGTCATGGGTCTTGCAACAGGACAATGACCCAAAACACACAGCTAAAAACACCCAAGAATGGCTAAGAGGAAAACATTGGACTATTCTAAAGTGGCCTTCTATGAGCCCTGACCTCAATCCTATTGAGCATCTTTGGAAGGAGCTGAAACATGCTGTCTGGAAAAGGCACCCTTCAAACCGGAAACAACTGGAGCAGCTTGCTCATGAGGAGTGGGCCAAAATACCTGCAGAGAGGTGCAGAAGTCTCATTGACAGTTACAGGAATCGTTTGATTGCAGTGATTGCCTCAAAAGGTTGTGCAACAAACTATTAAGTCAGGGGTACCATCATTTTTGTCCAGGCCTGTTGCATGAACTTCAATGAGTTCATTTTTTTTATATAATTCCGTTGAAGCATGGTTGAAAAGCAATGTCTGACTTTCACTGGTTAACATTCATAGAATTCTTATTTATTATTATGTTTTTTATCATATGATTATAATGTTCAGCTTAAGAATGGCAGCTGAATCTACTTCCAAAACTTATACCCTTTTGCTGAGGTTACAAGAACGGACCATGATCAAAACTTTACTTGTATTCTTACCACTGTATAAACTATTCAAATAGGAAACATGACCAGACAATCCTCATTCATATTTTATAAATGTAATATCACAGAATATACAGAATATAATACCAATTATAACAATCCTATTTCATTAGAACATATCCAGTCTTGTACAATAGAACTATAGCGATGTGCAGTTAGGTGTCTTAAAAATAAATTGCTAAATTGATTATAAGCAGCAAGCACTAGCTTTGCTTTGTGTATACAGTATATCATCTTCAAAAAGACAAAAAAAGATCATCAGCGAGTCAGTAGCAAGGTCTGTAACATACTGTGGCATCCAGTATTACTAAAGGAAGACTCTGTAATGGCGATGACCTCACAATCAGAGGTGTGTGTGTACTAGTGAGCATTGATTTTAGATCATTGTTACATGTGATGGCACATACTGTATGACACATGATAGATTACCAATGGCACATTAGCCATTATTTTGGGATATCAGGAGATGTACAGTACATAGTGGGGGTGAGCAAGTAGATTATTTTAGTGCTAGATTGGGGTCACCGGGTCACATGACCTGGAAGACATTGAAAACGTCTCAGTAAATATGTCCTAATTCCTACCTAATACTTATCATTAAAAAGATTATTAATAATATTTTTTTGGTCTCTCTGACTTGTCGAGACTCTATACTGCAGGTAACTAAATAGTGCCCCCTGGTGAACAGTAATAGCAGGTTTTGAAATAGTGATTTAGTGAAACATTTTTGATGTTGGAAAATTATTGCATGGTAAAAAAAAAAGAAAAAGAAAAAACCTGATAACTGTTGTTTCTACTATGTTTAATAGTGACAGTACGAGCATTTGCACATGTGTCCATAGAAAGCCATTTATTAGTGATACTAATCAGGAAAAACACTGGCATACACATATATAAAACAGTCACATACATATATACTACTAACTGCTCAAAACACACACAAACTCTCTGTGCACACACACCAATGAGATGCATATATGCCAGGGTTTCATGCGTGTGTTCATGAGTGAAGTGTCATTTAAGCTGTATACGGCGCCTCATACATTTTCTTCATATTGAACCGGAGAAAAAAACCCAATGTGTAGTAATATTGGAGGGGAAACAATGTGGGCACACAATTGTTGGGAAAAATGCCACAAACCTGAAGAGACACATGAAGGCATACAATAAAAATCTCCCAGTTTTACAGGTAATTATGTTATCACATGTTAGCATAATTATGTTGTGATGGATTTTATTTTATTTTATAGTTAAACCATTGCCAAGCACATTAAGCTAATAGGTTAGCAAATGATCATGACCCATAGGAGCTATCCCTACAACATTCCACGTGTGTAAATTCATATATATATATATATATATATATATATATATATATATATATATATATATATAAAGTTTCAAAACACTGTCCATACTACTAGAAATATGGACATGCAGCAGTTGTTGTGATGGTTAAAATAAATATAATTTGCTGAAAACATCAGATGAAAAGATTTTTAAACTCACATTTTAACTCACATTTTAAAGTGTTAAGATAATTATTTAGTGAAAAACCTTGAAAGAAATATAATGTTAACTGTAGTGTTAATTAATCTTATTGCTAAAATAAGATTATTACATTATTGTTTACATTAACTAAAAGTAGACTAAAATACTTTGAAAGACAAAATTAACACTAGTATCCATGGTGTTTGAAAAACTGAGCCCTAGCCACCACATCATTTGCATAGTCTGCCCCTGTAGTCCTGGCATCCATGTCCCCATGAGAGCAAACATTATCCTGACCGGCATTGTAGGCTGCAATTCCTCCTGAAACAGAACAACGCATAACATGCAAGAACCTTTACTGAAGCTCCTGTTTTTGTTTTGTTTTTTTAGTTTTTTGCATATTTTAAATAATTCAAACCAAACAAAGATTCATATTACACAAAGATAACCAGAGTACATACAAAATGAAAATTTTAAATGATGATTTCATTTATTAAGGGAAAAAAAGCTGTCCAAGCATAGCTGACTAGCTGTGTGAAAAAGTATTTGCCACCTAACCCTAATAACTGGTTGTGCCAACCCTGGCAGCAAGAATTGCAATGGAGTGTTTGCAATACCTGCCAATTAGTCTTACGCTGTGGAGGAATTTTCGCCCAATCTTCTTTGCAGAAATGTTTTAATTTAGCCACACTGAAGGGTTGAACCCGTTTAAGGGCATGCCACAGCATCCCAATCAGATTTATTTCCAGATTTTGAACAGGCCACTCCAAAACCTTAATGCAGGTGTGTTTCAGATCATTGTTCTTCTACATCATCAAAGAGCTCTTGAGCGCACGAACTGACAGCCAGACATTCTCCTTCAGGATTTTTTGGTAGAGTGTGGTAGAGTGGTCGAATTCATGGTTCCATCAATAATGGCAAATTGTCCAGGTTCTGAAGTTGCAAACAGTGCCAGACCATCACACTACCACCACCATTGGTATGTTGATTGTTGATATGCAGTTCTTTTTGTTAAATACTGTGCTTACTTTACGCCATGATTGAGTTGAGCTAGGACAATCTTAAACAGTTTTGTCTCATCAGTCCACAGAACACTTGGGGATAATCAAGATATTTTTGCCAAATGTAAAATGAGCCTCTTTGCTTTTTTTTCCGTCAGCAGTGGCTTTCCCCTTGGAACTCTGCCATAGATGCCATTTTTGTCCAAAATGGCCAACATTCTAAGCTTAACTTAGGAAAGTGAGCCCAGCAGTTCTGGGTTGTTTTATAAGCTCCTGGATGAGTCGTCCTTGTGCTCTTGGTGTAATTTTGCTAGGCCAGCTACTTCTGGGATTGTTCTAAAGTTCTCCATTTGTGGATAATAACTTGCTGGAGTCCCAAAGCCTTAGAAATTGCTTGGTAACCCTTTCCATACTAATAAAATGTCAATTACGTCGTTTCTCATCTGTTCTTGAATTTCTTTAGATCGTGTTGCTTTTTGAGATCTTTTCTTTCAGTGGTTACCTTATTGAACTTCACTGACCCTCTTACATGGACGGTACGACCATCACTGATCACCCAACTGTAACGACGCGGGTCGTGCGAGGGGGAGAGCCGTGCTTAAACTGTTCAGAACGGGCAGTTCTGCAGGTTGCTACCGCTCAGAGTTCTGAACAGGCACAAGCACGGCCATTTAAACACATGATTGCTAGGCAACTCCGCCGTCAGGCAATCAGACCTGAACGAGCCACACCTGACGGCGTGTTTATTTAAGGGTCCTGATACCGGCGCACTTTGCACGAAGCACAAACTCTCTCTCTCTCTCTCTCTCTCTCTCCCATAGGTCCTCGATAAGGGTGAACACCCCGAAAGGATAAAAGTTTTGTTTTATTTTCCATTACCCCGTCCGTTCTCGAGCTCTGCTTATTTTGTTTTTACAGTTTTCATTGGTTTCCTTTTAAGTTCCTTAATTAATAATCCCACGCTATATCTCCAAACGGGAAGGTCTTCCCGTGTGTATCACAAGCACTCTCACTAACTCCTATTTCATTGACCCACTCTAACGCCCAGTATAAGGGCTCTTATAATTAAAAGCATCGCGTGGTGCGGCTCTCCATACCGCACCACGTAACACCAACATTCCTGTTTAATACCTCTGTAAATACTTCCTGTTCACTCATTTGTACAGTCTGCACATAGACTGTATACTAATATATGTATATTCATATATGTAGATATGTGTGTATAGGTATATTCTGCATTTCCATCCAGCTGTTAAATTACTCATATTTATTCATATGTATATTCATACTATTGCACATAATGTAAATTCATCTATATATAGTTTCTGTATATCTTTATTCCACATATTTATATATAGACATACATACACACACACACTATATATATATATATATATATATATATATATATATATATATATATATATATATATATATATGTTTATATTGCACTGCTAACTTGCACTTCTGGTTAGATCTAATCTAATCTAATCTAATCATGATTCAACAGGTCTGGCAATAATCATCCCTGGGTGTGGCAATTGAAATCTAATTCAGATTTTCAAAAATAACAGTTCATCCATGTTTTAGCAAGGGGGGCAATTACTTTTTCACATAAATCTAAGTAGGTTTGGACTTGTTTTTCCTTAATAAATTAAATGAAATCATCACTTTAAAACTGCATTTTGTTTAGTGGGCAAATGCTTTTTTTCATGGCACTGTACCTGAGAATGTTCACTGGTTATGTCACACCCGTTAGTTAGCATGGAACTAGGCAAGTTTCAAAAATACCAAGAATAAAGGAAATTCTTAACATGATTAAAATAAACATAATAACGATCAGAAACCACCAAATACTACCAAATTCTGTAGTTTCACGATTCAATTCCATGCTTGTTCAATTCAGCGTATGCATCCAGGTATATTCATTATTGATAAAGCACGAGAGTGAAGGGGAACAAGAACACTTAACGACATGAACTGTCTTTACTTCGCTAAGACTCATGTTATTAAACGCTACTGCACTCCTGTGCCAGGCCCTGCATTACTAACCAGATGATTCAATTGTCAGAAATATGTTTTTAAAAATGATGTCCTTCATTCCAAGTCCTACAAAGTGCTGACACCTGAGATTCATTCCATAAATGTTAAATAAACATTTGACATACAATAAAAACAATTCAGGCAATTCCATGCAAGTCCCATTGTAAAGTTTTACTACAGAAGCTATAGCATACATAAACGAGTATATTAATAAACCAGAAATATTATCCAAGCCATGCTGTAATGGAAAATTTATAAACACTTCCTGACCAATTAGAATGACAGGCCTAGTTAGCTATGTTAAATCAAAATGTCAGTTTAAGTATTTCAGAATTTTAAAAAAGTGTTACAAACTGGTTAAATTTTAAGTGTAAACCAAAGATAGAGTACATTCAACCTTCTTTTATACAAATCTTATTACTTATTTTTCACAGAATGGGATCAGAAATTACACAAATGTGACAGTTTTTACCTTTAAATTGATCCTCTTTGGACCAGCTCGGGAATTTTTCTTGAATTGTTTTAATGAAATAGATTAAAATATCAGTAGCTTGGTGGATGTGCTCCTCACTGTCCCAGGCACCCTTTGGATTGTGGTAACGTTTGTCAATCTAAAGAAAATGGTATTACACATCATCTGCCATATAGCTTGTTTTAGAGCAATATTTACTTGTATGTAAGGAATAGTAACACTAACGTTTAGCTCAGACAAACAAAATTTAACAGTTTTGCATTACGCATTTTTTGTTTCAACAAACCTGCATGAGTCCAAAGGCGTTGCCTCCATCTCCCCAGCCATTAACAAGCCCTGATGTAGGCGATCCAGCCCTTGTCTCTCTGGATATGATGCCTGCAATGACCGCCGGGTCCAACTGTTTAGCTCTGGCAACATTCATGATGATGGGCTTGTACATGTCCATTCTCTTCAGATCATATTCAGCCATTTTATGTGAGGCTTCCACACCTTTTATAACAATATTTGAAGTATCACGTGTTATATTCTTAACATAACAAGATACAATCTATATAACAAGTTATAAGGTAGAATGAAAGTTAAGCGACAAACCGCTTATTTTTAAGTTGTCCTGGGAAGCTGTCGTGGAAGATGCTCCAGTTGTGTTGATCTTAATGAGATCTCCAAAAATGCAATCAAAAAAATAATAATGATGAGAAGACGCAGAAGATCTTTGAGGTTTCATTAGCAATATGAAAGTTTTTGTGCAGGTTTAAATATTGCTAATACTCTGGTTTCACCCTTCAAGATGCAAAATGAGGGTTGTGTAACAAAATTTAGGTAGCAGCCCATGTAATTTGAACAGGAATAGCACATAATATTTCTATCACATATAGTTGCAAGAAATGATGAGCGGGCCCAAGCATCCTGCGCCATCGCTACCTGGGCGCACCAGAAAGACAGCAGGCACAGTGGACACATGCATTTAAAGGGGATATCCCAATACCATTATTACATAATTTAAAAAAGGGGGAATTTTATGTTTAGACTTCCAAAAAGCTTGAGATGCTGAAGAAAACGTAATATAATTTTAAGACATCATCACAGCTGACCCATTTGAAATATGAAAAATCCATCTGCAGTTTTGCATCCTCTATGTTTTAAGATCACATAGGCCCGGTTTGGTGGCGGTCATATAAATTCCCTAGGAAGAGTGTATCAAATTCATTCTGGTGCAGTTTGCAAACAACACAAAATAACTGACTTCCTGTTAAGTTGTTCAACTCAGTGAGCTCTAAATGTCTACTGGGTTTCACGTGCATACATGCAAGTGTATATGAGCCATGCATCAAAATCTCGTATGAGGGCCCAGAGCCACGCCAGGGGCCCAGACTCTCAGGCATCCTAATGCAGAGGTGGGTAGTAACGAGTTACATTTACTCCGTTACATTTACATGAGTAACTTTTTGAAAAAATTGTACTTCTATGAGTAGTTCTACTGCACCATACTTTTTTACTTTTACTTGATTAGTTTTGTGAAGAAGATACGCTACTCTTACTCCGTTACATTCAGCTACACTCAACACGTTACGTTTCTAACCATTTATTCTACACATTAGATATTATTTGATTTTGCCAGAGAAATTCAGCGGGTGGATCTACCATGTGACTGAGTTTCACCAATCAGGTGTAGCAACAATAATCATATAACATAAATTATACCAGCATATACAGTATTGTGTTTTGGTCCCCAGCATACCAGCACCAACATATGCTGGTATAATTGCTGGTCAAACTGGTGACTAGCTATGCTGGTCTATGCAGTTTTATTCTGTTTTAAGTTATTTCAATTGATTACTTTTTTAAAATATGCATTTTTGTGCATTCCGTGTATTTATATAAAATGTTTGTTTTGTGTTTACTCACTCACTCACTCATCATCTATACCGCTTAATCCTGTATTCAGGGTCACGGGGGGCCTGGAGCCTATCCCAGGAGACTTGGGGCACATGACAGGATGCCAATCCATCGCAGGTCACAGACACACACACATACACTCACTCATTCACACACTACGGACAATTTGGGAACGCCAATCAGCCTAACCTACATGTCTTTGGACTGTGGGAGGAAACCGGACTACCCGGCGGAAACCCACCAAGCACCTGAACATGCAAACTCCATGCACACAGAGACGGGAATCGAGCCTGGCCGGGGATCGAACCCGGACCCTGGCGGTGCAAGGTGACAGTGCTAACCACTACACCACCTGTTGCCGCCTGTTTTGTGTTTACCTGATAGATATTTAATAAATGTAAAATTATGTTAGTAAATGCTTTAAATGGGTTAATTCTGTCTCTTGTACAGTATGTAACTGCATTTAAACGGTCCATGTATTTACAAAGAAATTAAGAAAATACAAGATAACGAGCTAATTGGTAATAATACTGAGGTAAAATGGTAACTAATTTTAACCAGAAAAACCTTGCTGGTGGCCCAGTAAAATTAGCTATAACTTGTTGGTGAACTTACTGTATCAGCACAGTTATCCTGGTTCACCAGCTAAACCAGCACCAGATTAGCACTAAGCAGTATTAACCAGCACAGACCAGTGTATAAATCATGCTGGATTTTTCAGCAGGGCCTTCCGCTCCCTGTAATGCCAGGCCTAATCATTATTTTCATTATTTAAAAAAAAAAAAACATAAATCTGCACGACCCTGACATGTGGTGAGATTTATACGGGAAGGATTTTCTGATTAAGAGGGGGAAAACCATTATAACTTTCATTTTGCGCTACGGTAGGAAAATCTGATACGGTAAGATAAGCCGCTAGAACACCGGACAATACGTTGCATATAAAATACAGAATGAAACTAAAGTTAAACAGAATGAAGATTCTTGTTTGTGTGAGTGTGTGCGCATTTATTTTCTTACTCATCGTCTGTTCCTGATTGTCCTTGAGTTGGCAAAAAACGTCTACGACGTGCTTGTAGCTGTGCAAAACAGGACTTTACTTTCACTTTCTCAGCGACCCCAAACCCACCGAGTCAAGCACACACACACACACACACACACACACGCGGAGAGAGAGAGAGAGAGAGAGACTCGTGGTGAAACGGTGTGAACCAGAAAAAGTGTGAAGAGAAACAGTGGATTTAAATGTTCTGAGGAAATCGAAGTGAATCTGAGAAGCAGGTGAGTCATGGTCGTGGGTGTAAATATGGGTTGAGATCTCCAGTCATGCATGTGGTCTCTGAGGACATGGCATGTCCAGGATATCCTTTTTCATATGGGGGCATACTAAAAAATGTATTCTTTCACACTGGTATCTTCTTTAATAGCAATAACTTACTTATAGTACCCCTTAAAACTCTGAACATTTAGCCATTATCTGTTTTGCTGTTTGTTTGTTTGTATATAAAAATGTATATGACTCAAAATTGTGCAATATAGAGTGTCATAACCTTTTGTTCCAGCACAAAATATGTAATATGATGAACTGAATTTGATTAACTGCCCAAACATTAAAAAAAAGGAAAAATAAAAAAAAAATCAAAGATCACAGGATCACATTTTTATATTCTATTCCTACACTGGAAGGATAAATGTTGCTCAGTAGCCGTGGTATTTGAACAACTGGGCTCTGGCTACCACATCATTGGCATAGTCATTTCCTGTTGTCCCGATGTCCATACCCTCGTATGTGTGGACGTTTCTTACTCCAGCGTTTTAGGATGAATTCCCCACTGAAAGAATGAACAGATAACCGTCAATGAACACATTGCAGTGAAGGATTATCAGTTTAGTTACTGCAAGAAAAAAGGCATTGACTATGTGGATATGCTGTGTTACAAATGCACACTAATCTCGTGCCTTTACTGATTGATGGTTGGTCTACAGAAAAGAAAGGAGTTAAGTGTGTACTAAACACATCAGAACTTTGAAAGATACTCATTAGATTTGGCTTAATTAACTAACTTAACTGCAGAAACTTCATATGAGTCTCAGCTGATTTAAGACAGACAAGAAAAAACCCAACTACCCCTTTTGGTCAATTGTTAACAATGAATAACAACCTTTTTTTGAATTTCAGTGGAGAAGAGATAAGCCTTGTCCTTAGGACTTACCTTTAACCTGGTGCTCTTTGGGCCAGTTAGGGAATTTTCGCTGAACTCCTCTGATCGAGTCAATCAGAATCTCGGTGCTGGTGATTGTCAATCTAGAGAATTTGGTGTTTTATATATATCACTTCATAGTAAACTGAAATCTAATAGATTAGCATGGTTAATCTGACAAATCAAGTAACCCTCATGAGTTAGAGCAATCAATAATCACTGAAAGTGAAACCGTAGCAGTGGAGTAAGAGGTTCAGTTCCATCTGAAATTGGCAGAAGTAAACAATTGCAGAAAGAACAGCTAGGACACTATGATTCCTAAGCAGTGCTTTAAACAAACCTGCATAAGTCCATAGGCATTGCTGTGGTCTCCCCAGCCATCAACGAAAGCTGCCCCAGTCTGCCTTGGTGAGCTGTTTTCTCGGATGCTCCAGTCGTGTCAATTTTCATTAAGTCTCCATAAATGCATGACAGAGCTGACATGTACAAGATTCCCAGTGCTACAGAGACAGAAATTCCTACAGAGAAATTTATTCATGTAAGATAGAATAAATAAATTTGTCCAATAAACTTTGTCCATTCTTTTGTTTTGTTTTTTCTCATTTTTGTTTTAAGAAAGATACAACATTTGATACAACATCACACCCCGGACCGCACCACGCTCCCTCCCATCCTCCAGCACTGATTCAATCTCACCAGCTCTCAGAGATGGAATGAACTTCTTCTAGATGTTCATACGGCTGAGTCTCTGCCAATCTTTAAACAATGACTAAAGGAACATTAAACAATAAAGATCATTGTTTCCAGATGGTCCATTATTTAAGGGAAAATATTTACTTTTCATTTCCTTTTCTTGCTGTCCAACTTCTTTTTAAAGGACATGGAGTTTCCTCCAAAAGTATAGGAACAGCAATGAATTTAGTTTATTTGTTAGTTTGTAGGCATTTGTGTGTGAGATTATTATGAAACAATAGATCCTAATCTTTCCTGACATTTAGATGTGTTAAACAACTTGGAACATGGCGCCATTGGTGGCAGCTCATATAATTTTTAGGTGAGAAAAAGTATTGAAGCAGACAGTGCTCAAGTAAATTAAAGTCCATTGCACATTGTTGCAAAGGAGTTTTACATAAATAAAGATTTCAAATAGAAATAAAAAAATGTTTAAATGTATAGACTTGTAAGTTTATCAGTTTGTCCCTAATGGGCAAGCTAGAGGCATGGTGGCAAGGACAAATTCTCTGAGATGACATGAGGAAGAATCCTTGAGAGCAACAAAACTCAAAAAGAAACCTACTGTATCATCGCCTATTTCGGTGATACCACATTGCGTGACTATCATCTCCTATAATTGTGTGCAATAGGGTCAAAGTTGCAGTTTTACAACATAAACTGTGTTTTAGTTAACATGAAGTCATTTTCATTGAACTTGTCAACTGTACAATGATGGATACTTGGGTACAAAACTGTTCACAGCTATTTCAGTCCAAAAACTATTCAAACACACAAGCCTTCGAAGTCCAAAGGCCTCTCTTTGAGTATTGAGTCGAACCGTCCTGAGTCATCACAGACCATCTGGGACTGTCCTCAGCAGCAGTGTCTCAATGTGATGAGAACTCCAACCAGAAGCATGGCATGAGAATGAATCATGCAGGTCTGGAGGGAAAATTGGGTCAGAACCACTGCTATCTCAGGAATGCCATGTGTAGCTCAATAGAAACAGAGAAGAAGTCACATTAGCTACATGAAGTCCTATTTCTATTTATATGATGTATATTGAAGACATTTTGTGTGAATGTGTGTATATGTGTGTGCTCCGCGATGGATTGGCACCCTGTCCAGGGTGTACCCCGTCTTGTGCGCTAAGCCTCCTGGGATAGGCTCCAGGCCCCCTGCGACCCTGAAAACAGGATAAAGAGGTACAGTGAGACATTTTGGGTGAGATCAAGGGATATGCCACATAAATCTCTCTCTATCTCTCTCTTTCCCCTTGATCCCTCTCTTTCTATTTCAACACACACAAAATGAAAGTGTCAGGGTATTTGTACATCTGGGTGTGTCAGACAGGCAGAAAGAGATTTTTTGCTTCATATCCCTCCAAATGTCTTCGATGTATGAGGGAAAAATTTTAATTGGCCTTGCCATTCCAATACTTTCTGAGAGGACTGTATGTAGCTAAAATGTGGCATTTTACCTAACCAGTTATGATTGGCTACTATAACAGATGCTAGTCTAACATGAAATATATTGATACATTTGCTAATGTAGACAAGTAACATTAGCAAATTAACAAAATTTACCTCAAAACCTTTTTCAAATTGTTGAGTAGATGTCTTGGACAGATGTGAAAGTGCACCTGATTTAATAAGTCTTAGCTAAGGCCAACTTCTTGAAACATTTTACTGAGGAAAGGAAAGGGACGCTCATCCTTCCACAATGCTCTCTGGTACATTATCCACGTTCAGATTTACACAGATAGCTGTATTGCTAATGACGTTGCATAGCATGAGAAGGTTACCACAGATTACAGATTTTGACACTGAAATGATTGTTATTTCAAAAGTTATATTAAAAAATGATAAAAATGGCAAAATTGAAATGACAAATTAATAACTCATTATAGTAACTAAGTACTGTACAATTTCCACTCCAGCTATTTCGATGCATTTGTAGTTACCAGAGATTAACAGGTAGATTTGTAGGTAACACTTTATAATAACTGCACACTATGAAGCATTAGTTAAGCATGACTTAATACTTAGTTCATTATTTAGAAAGCATCACTTCCACATTAATTGGCATTAGCAACCACTTTATAAATGCTTTAGTACTGATCACAAAGCATGTCTATAACGTCTTTGATAATTGCATTTACAATGTTTTATTAATAATCAATTCATATTTTTCAAAGAAGTAATAAATTACGTATAAACCAGTTATTGAGAGGTTGTGAGTGGCTCATAAGATCATTTACAAAGTGTAAGTAAATAACTAATAAACTCTTTAAATGTACACCTAATTGTTTAGACATACAGATACTGTGTTAACAAATGCTTTATAAACACATATCCCGATATAAATCATGATTTATTCAGGTAGTTAAAAATCATTTAGTGCTTGCTAGTTAACTAATGTTGTGAGCTAATCTAAAGTGAGGACTATTTATGTTTTGTAAAGCATTTACAAAGGAGATTTAAAGGCTCAGTTATAGTCTCAGCTGAAAAAAAGAAACAGCACAGATTGATACAGAACATACAAATATTTATTACAAAGAATGTAACTTCAACTTGATATAAATAGAAAGATTTAACCCTGCCATCCCATATAAACATTGACAAAAATTAACAAAATACACTACCAAATGAAGAATATAAAAATATGCTTACATAGTCAAAAGGTTTCTTGTAAAGATAAACATGACCGTACAAGTGCAAGAATTCAAGTGCAATTTGGAAAAATCCAATTAATTCCTACATTTCAAACTCAAAAGGTACAATTGGCAAAACCTGAAAAACAAATATACTCAACAAATAATTAAAAATATAAACATATATGTTACTTATAATATATATTTCAATATATTTTTATACACACACACACACACACAACAAAGTTTATGTCTCCCCCTTAAAAAGACATAAATCCTTACCATCTCAGTTTTCTTAACCGACTTGTATCTACTTGTATTTTTTTGAAATGTCATAAATGAGTCTGCCAAATGCACCATCATGGTGTTTCTTTGCTAGCCATTCATTCCACTCAATCACTGCAAGGTGGTCAGAAAGCAAACTCTCAGTCCGATTTCCTCTGAGCCTCCAGATCTGCTCCTTGTAGGATCTCCATGCCCTCTCAATATGCTGGGTATGGGCGCCAGTGTGGGGATCTACATACCACCTGCTGTGGTTGACAGTGTGATGGTTGTACCCTAATGCAGGGAGTATACAGTAGGCACGCCACTCGTCACTGATAATAGATGACCCAGGCCTCACATGATGGGCAATCAAGGGAACAAGATGTCTTCTAGATCTTCTCTCCATAAGACGTAGAATAGGTTTTCCAGATCTTTGCTGATTTAGCCTCACACCTAACATCCCAAAGACCCACTTCTTTCTTTTCCACCCACCAGCCATTCTTCCTCTACCATACTGATGAAGAAGAAATACATGAAACACAGATATAAACAAATACATGCATCATAATAACAGTAATTTTAGTAATTATAATTGGCATTTAGTTGAAGTTGATATTATTATAACACACCTTTCTTTTGTGCCGAAAAAGGCTTTCGTCGATCACAACAAACTCCCTTCTTCCACCAATCTGCTGGCCTGTACGCCTTCTCATCCTTTCAATTGCTGTAACACAAACTTCCCTTATCTTCTTTGCCATTTTACTAAGAGTTGCTGAACTGCCTGCAATGCTGTCATCCATCATGTCTATCTGCCGTAACCGTAGACCCTGTGTAAACCTTCAAAGGCAAATAGAACATGTACTTTTTATGTAGGCCTTTCTGTAAAATAATTGACACTGTATGCCATATTTAAAATTTTACACATTTTATTAAAATTATAAAAAAAAGTATGGCAACAAAGTGAATTTATAAATTTATAAATAAATATAAATTCATATTTATGTTTCTACTGTTATTAGTTGCCTACCTGTACATGAACTGCATCCACTTGCCAAAGGAGACCTTTGATGCACTGAAGATTGATTTGTGTCTGACAGAAATTTGTTTTGCTCTTCCCTCATGTGCTGCTTGTCGACAAATCCTATTTTAAAAAACATATAATACTGATTCAGTGCCAAACAACATTATCACACAGCAAGTGTTGCAATTTATTTTGCATATACATTTATTATTAATAATTTATTATATATTTCTTACCAAGCATATTGATCTCCACTGTTTGTCCTTTTCTTCAATTTCATGTTCTGGTGGCATATTCTGCATTTTATTGTTTTTTTTAGCAGTTTCATTTTTTGAAGCCACTTGATCAGCTTCAGAGTGTTTTTGACAGAGTTGCACTCATTAATAAGCTTCTTTAGCCGGTTTAATCTGCTCATATTAAACAAAATAAAATCAAATAATTGCTGTAGAAGGCTAAAATTTATACTGACGTCCAGGTAGTTTGTGAGTTGGTGGGCGGGAGAAATCGCGCTCCCGCTTTCATACGTAATCAACGTTGGACAACGTTTACCTCGCGCTTTTAAACGTCATCAGCGGACGGAAGGAATACAAAAGTCGTGCATTTATGCCATGGAGAACCCTGAGCAAAGGCGGAAAGGCGTCCGGACCCGGGCCAAGAGGAATGCCAACTTGAACGCGGATACATTGGATGACACGGCCGTCAGTGGCACTAGCGGTGAGTACAGGATGATGTTTGTGTGGTATGAATTATGGATGATGGTTAGCATAAGGTCCTAAGGTCGGGGGCGCGCAGAAGGGCGGGAGCGCGCCGCGCTGCATGCCTTCTCCTTCATGTTAACAGGTGACTTGTGTAATGATGATTTTAATTCTCTTTATGTACAGGGGCGGGGCGGGATGAAAGTTTGTTGGACAACATTAGAGATAATAGAACCGTCTTAATTTATTGAATGATGTACAATTATTTTCAATTAGGTATGTCCATGGCCCCCACTGCACAGCTGGCAGAAAAAAGAAAATCTCATGAGTTGGAGATGTGCAAGATGAGATTAGAGTGTCAAAAGGAGAAGATTGATGAGCTGACCAGGGAGAGAGACTATCTAAAAGAGCAACTGGCATCAGGTAAGTCTCCCATCACACAACAAATATTTAAATGATAGTACAGTTGTCTCATTATGTGACTTTATCTTTGTGGTCCTGTGTGATATTGCTGCTAGCTGTGAGCCTTATCTATGTATTTGTCTTTATTTTTATCAGCTCTTAGAAGAGAGGCCACAGGTTCCACCCAGGCAATACCCTTGTCTTCAGATTCCTCTAGTGACAGCTCATCTGAATCTTCCTCTGATATTATGTCTGACTCCTCATCTAATACATCCTCATCAGATGGGGACAGGAAGAAGAAAAAGAAGAAGAAGAGGATGAAAATGAAGATCAAAAGGAAAAAGTATGGGAAGAAGTCAAAGAAAATGGAAGCAAAGACATGTCAGAGAGGTTAGAATCCTATTTTCAGCCTTTCCACTAACCAGCCAATACAGAAACACTTGTACATCAGTCATAAGCAGTGGCATAACTAAAACAGGTATGCTACTGCTTATGACTGCTGTACCAGTGTTTCTGTATTGGCTGGTTCTTTCTGCATGATTACTTAATTCTGGAAGAAGTTACAGCAAACTACATCAACTACCCCTAAGAGAAATATTCTTTGGTTAGCTCAAGTACTTTAAAGGAAAAAAAACTAATAAATCTGCTCTGAACTTTTGTAGACTTTGTAGAATGTATCATACCGTACTGTAGATAAAAAACAATGCTTCAGTCAAATAATGAGCGAGAATATTAAAACCAAATGCTAATATTTTTTTCTAAATTACAGCTCAAAACCCACAGCAAGTTGTAGCCCGATACAAGAAAATTCTTCGGCACTTTAGTAAAGAAGGGACCATGTCAGCTGCTTTCAAGCACGTTGGGGTGGACCGGAACACAGTGGTGGTCACTGCTCCAATAGCAGAGCTGTACATCGCCGCACCTGTCAAGTATCAGGAACTGGTTAAAAACCACAGCAGTCAAGTTAAACTTGGTGTGTTTGCCAAACAGTGTGGTGCTGCAATTCGGGAGGATCCAGCTATAGAAGACACTATCAAAAGCTTTAAGGCTTCTGGAAAGCTGCTGCCTTTAAAAAAAAAAGTGAACTGAGTTCACATTAACATTGTACAATGAGTAAAAACTCACCCACTATATGCACAACTGTTCTTTAAATGTTTCAAAGTTGGTATTCAGGTTTTTGACTTTAATTTTACTATATTATTGTTTTATTTATACAGATTCTATTTGTTGTATTTTGGCACTTCTGTGAACCAGAGTTGGAACTGGACTATTTTTTATTTCGCATTATTCACATTTTATAGAATAATAGTTTTTATATCAGATTGCTGACCTTTATTTTAATTTTATTCTAGAGTTTTTGGAAGTTCACAGTTTTGCAATCTTTTAGACTCATAGTTGCATTGAATTCTTACTCAGCCAAGTTAACCGTTGCAAGAAACCTTTTTTAAAGTTAAACATCATATATTTCTGATCATTTGTTAAGTATATTTTAACTCTTGAGTTTGAAATGTAGATTTGAATTGGATTTTGCCAATCTGAAAGATTTTATGTTGAATTTTTGTTGCACTTTTTTACGACCATGTTTACCTTTGCAAGAAACATTTTTACTATGTTAACATTTTTTTGCTATTTTTAATTTGACAGTTTTTAAAAAAATATGGGATAGAGTTTAATTTTTCTATTTTATATCAAGTTGAAGTTACATTCTTTGTAATAAATATTTGTATGTTCTGTATCAATCTGTGCTGTTTCTTTTTTTTCAGCTGAGACTATAACTGAGCCTTTAAATCTCTTTTGTAAATGCTTTACAAAACATAAATAGTCCTCACTTTAGATTAGCTCACAACATTAGTTAACTAGCAAGCACTAAAGGATTTTTAACTACCTGAATAAATCATGATTTATATCGGGATATGTGTTTATAAAGCATTTGTTAACACAGTATCTGTATGTCTAAACAATTAGGTGTACATTTAAAGAGTTTATTAGTTATTTACTTACACTTTGTAAATGATCTTATGAGCCACTCACAACCTCTCAATAACTGGTTTATACGTAATTTATTACTTCTTTGAAAAATATGAATTGATTATTAATAAAACATTGTAAATGCAATTATCAAAGACGTTATAGACATGCTTTGTGATCAGTACTAAAGCATTTATAAAGTGGTTGTTAATGCCAATTAATGTGGAAGCGATGCTTTCTAAATAATGAACTAAGTATTAAGTCATGCTTAACTAATGCTTCATAGTGTGCAGTTATTATAAAGTGTTACCGATTTGTATCTATTGTACAATATGTGTCACCTTTGGCACATAACTGGAAATTGTCCTTATTTAAATAAAATAACTAATTCTATAATTAATATAATTATTATATTAATGATAATAATGAATTCAATTGAGTGTATACTGCTGTAGCTGCCAGACTGGTGTATAAAATGGCTCAAGGTGCATTAATGTTGGGGCGTTGCACTGAAACATGTCTCCTCCTGCTTTATTTAGAGGAAGTATTAAGGGATATACATATGCAATAACGGTTACAATTGTCCTGACTTACAGCTCTATTCTCTGTTCAGGGAAGTAAAACGCACCATCATGGGTGAGTATATTTACACACGTGGACAAAAGTGTTGGTACCCTTCAGTCAATGAAAGAAAAACTCACAATAGTCACATAAATAACTTTAATCTGACAAAAGTAATAATTTTAAAAAATTCTATGAATGTTAACCAATGAAAGTCAGACATTGCTTTTCAACCATGCTTCAACAGAATTATTTAAAAAAATTAACTGAACAGGCCTGGACAAAAATGATGGTACCCCTAGAAAATACTGAAAATAATGTGACCAAAGGGACATGTTAATTCAAGATGTGTCCACTAATTAGCATCACAGGTGTCTACAATCTTGTAATCAGTCAGTGGGCCTATATATAGGGCTCCAGGTAGTCACTGTGTTGTTTGGTGACATGGTATGTACCACACTCAACATGGACCAGAGGAAGCGAAGGAAAGAGTTGTCTCAGGAGATTCTAAAAAAAATTATAGACAAGCATGTTAAAGGTAAAGGCTATAAGACCATTTCCAAGCAGCTAGATGTTCCTGTGACTACAGTTGCACATATTATTCAGAAATTTAAGATCCATGGGACTGTAGCCAACCTCCCTGGAAGTGGCCGCAGGAGGAAAATTGATGACAAATCAAAGAGACGGATAATCCGAATGGTAACAAAAGAGCCCAGAAAGACTTCTAAAGAGATCCAAGGTGAACTTCATGCTCAAGGAACATCAGTGTCAGATCGCACCATCCATCGTTGTTTGAGCCAAAGTGGACTACATGGGAGACGACCAAGGAGGACACCATTGTTGAAAACAAATCATAAAAAAGCCAGACTGGAATATGCCAAACTAAATGTTGACAAGCCACAAAGCTTCTGGGAGAATGTCCTATGGACAGATGAGACAAAAATGGAACTTTTTGCCAAGCCACATCAGCTCTATGTTCACAGATGGAAAAATGAAGCATATCAAGAAAAGAACACTGTCCCTACTGTGAAACATGGAGGAGGCTCTGTTATGTTCTGGGGCTGCTTTGTTCCATCTGGCACAGGGTGTCTTGAATCTGTGCAGGGTACAATGAAATCTCAAGACTATCAAGGGTTTCTAGAGAGAAATGTGCTGGCCAGTGTCAGAAAGCTGGATCTCAGTCGCAGGTCATGGGTCTTGCAACAGGACAATGACCCAAAACACACAGCCAAAAACACCCAAGAATGGCTAAGAGGAAAACATTGGACTATTCTAAAGTGGCCTTCTATGAGCCCTGACCTCAATCCTATTGAGCATCTTTGGAAGGAGCTGAAACATGCTGTCTGGAAAAGGCACCCTTCAAACCGGAAACAACTGGAGCAGCTTGCTCATGAGGAGTGGGCCAAAATACCTGCAGAGAGGTGCAGAAGTCTCATTGACAGTTATAGGAATCGTTTGATTGCAGTGATTGCCTCAAAAGGTTGTGCAACAAACTATTAAGTTAGGGGTACCATCATTTTTGTCCAGGCCTGTTCCATGAGTTCATTTTTTTTATAATTCCGTTGAAGCATGGTTGAAAAAGCAATGTCTGACGTTCACTGGCTAACATTCGTAGAATTCTTATTTATTATTACTTTGTCAGATTAAAATTATTTCTGTGACCATTGTGAGTTTTTCTTTCATTGACCGAAGGGTACCAACAATTTTGTTCACGTGTGTAAGCACCTGATTAACATGTTTTGGTTTCTATTAAATGCTTTGTAGTTATCCATACAGTATGTTCATCCTAATTTCTGCAAAGCTGGCTGATTCTGTGTCTTTCGATTCTTTTTGTCATTTCTTTGTTAGCCTGCATTTTTGGAGACGTCACAAAGATCCAAACTACAGGGGCATCAGAAAAAACAGCTAAGCAGGACAAACTTACTGTAAAAGGTACTATAAAAGGTGTACATGTTAGTTTTGAAAACGGACATGAGAAAACGATTATTGATGAATGATCCCTTTCATAGGGGTGGAAGCATCGTACAAACTGGCTGAGCATGATCTGAAGAAGATGGACCAGTACAAGAGCATCATCATCAAAGTCGGTAGAGCAAAGCAGATGGACCCTGCTGTGATTGCAGGCATCACATCCAGAGAGTCAAGGGCTGGAGCGGTGCTTGTGAATGGCTGGGGAGACCATGGCAACGGCTTTGGTCTCATGCAGGTAGGGTTGGAGTTAAACCTTTTGTAATGTAGTTAAGATGTGAGGTAAGAGTGGAAGTTACAGTTAAAAGGAGTGGCCATGGGTTATTTCATGTTAGAAAAACAAATCAGCATGATGGGAGATTATGGATTCTGATGCAGTAAAAATGAGAAATTTACTCAAAGGTTATAGTCCTTGTTGAAAATATAACTTGTGTAATGCATTAAGGATTTTATAGTGATTTTTAACCAGTTCACCAGTGGCTCAGTTATTAGGGAAGTTGGACACTAATTGGAAAACTGTTCTAAAATCATATTATGGATGAATCCTGCATCAAAGTTTTAAACTCTGAGCAAGGTCATTTGAATAAAAGAGTCACGCACAAATTTGATGATGTGAATACATGGTGTATATATGGAATACATGGAATTTATATGACCTTGTTCACTTGAATTGTCTTTAGGTTGACAAGCGCCATCACACCCCGAGGTGAGCCTGGAACAGCGAGGAGCACGTCACCCAAGGCACTGAAATTCTAATACAATCCATTCAAGCAATTCAAAAGAAATTCCCCAGCTGGCCCAAGGAGCACCAATTTAAAGGTACAAACTGCCACCAAGTAATTTTATGCATTAATTGACAAACAAGAGGTTGCAAATTCATTCACAAGTATATTAGATGAACACTATATGGATAGCAACTTGGATATGTTTAGATTTCTTAAATATTCAAATATCATCAAATGACGGGCAATTTGGATCCGACTTTTTGACTGCTGCCAATCAATACAAAGATCTTCTGAGTGGTAACTTTTTTTATCCTGTTATAGTTTGTTCACATTTAATTTATTACTGCCCTCCATCATGTTTCTCTCGTGTTTAGGGGGAATCTCAGCCTACAATGCTGGCCCAGGAAACGTCCGCACATATGAGCGCATGGACATCGGTACCACAGGAGATGATTATGCCAATGACGTGGCGGCCCGGGCTCAGTGGTTTAAACGCCACGGCTACTGACCAATATTTGTTTTTCTCTTCACTACTGCATAACTGCTATGTTTTGTGCACATGTTTAAAAGCACACGTAATTACCAACACAAGTAATAAGCAACTTACAGTATATAGCAACTCTCCTTGCAGTGTTCAAATAAACTATATATAGATAAAATAAAATATACTATTTGTGACTATATGTATATACTCTACGTGACAGCATATATTACATTATATACTATATCTTTATTGTTGGTAAAAGTTGGTATTGGGAATATGTCTGTCACAAAATGTGTTTCTTCGTCAGTTTCTGTTGTATATTAGAATAAGAACTTTCACAAATACCTAATAGGTAACACTTTTACACTTTCACCATGTTGCCATACGTGAGCAATAATGACTATATATATTCTCCTTTCTTTCTGCTACTTTTATAGCCTTCTTTTTGGCCAGAAATTGGTATTTTTTCAGGTCATATTTTGGATTTGTGTTTGTCCATGTTCGGTTTCTGCTGTATATTACAAAAAGAACTTTCACAAATAACTAATAGGTATGATTTTACACATTCATCATATAATTTTGCCATAAATGGGCATGCATATATATATATATATATATATATATATATATATATATATATATATAAACAAATTCTGTTTGGCCTGCCAATGTTTCCCACTCCATGTAACAGTAGAGAGTGTAACAAATGTAAGACAGCGTCATCTTTGCAGGTCATATTGTGAGGTGATAAAATATCGGCCGAAACACTGGAGCAGTGTTAGGAGCGGTAGCGAATTGATCGCATTGGAGGTTCGAGGTTTGCAGGTAATGGTAGCATGTGGGTGTCAGGATCTTCACATGGGCGGAGCTACGGGTAACGTCTAGTGGATACATAAAACAAACACATCTGTTCTCACTTAAGCATTTTTCTCTATACAAAGTATAGAGATTTGGCCATAAAAGGTCAGTGTGAGCATTTTTTGCTGGGCATTTAAACATGCACAGTAATCCTTTTGCTATCCTTTTAGAATCATACACCATGATCAAAATAGGCGGCATTGATTCTTACCTGCTATGCGGAAGGCCCGGGTTCAATTCCCAGTGCAGTGCTGGGATAAAGCCCGGATAACATAAGAGGGTTGCGTCAGGAAGGGCAACCTAAAAGGGTTGCGTCAGGAAGGGCAACTTGCGTAAAACCTGAGCCAAGTTGTGTGCGAATCAGATGGTCCGCTGTGGTGACCCCTCGATGGGGGCAGCCAAAAGACTAACAACAACACCATGATAACATTTGTTTGTGATTTCCACAATTTTAACTGATTTAGCTTCATGGGCTTTAGGGAAAGCGCTGGACTAATGAATAAAAAAAAATAGCCTGGCCAGTAAATGTACAATTTATGAATTTTGAAATGGGTCTTGTTTCGATTCCCGCCTTTGAGTCTGTGCTCATGGAGTTTGCATGTTCTCCGGGTGATTGATGGGTTTCCTCAAGTACTCCAGTGTTCATCCACAGTTCTCCCAGAGACATACACATTAGGATATAGAGTATTTTCCTAGGCTCCAGGCCCACCACCACCACCCCTGTATACAGTACAACGTAAAGACGACGAGTGAGTGAGGGTGAGTAAAATGCGTTCTAACCGGCAGATGGCGCTGTTAGGCCTTAGTATACTTCATTTAAATAGTTATCTGGCTCCATGCTGTCTAATTGGAGCAAATCAGTCGTCTTTCAGGTTTTGATGGATAACAGCTCGATCCTGCCGCCTTGTTGATCTTGTAAGTAGCATGTTTATATGTTTAGTTTGACCCCTTTAATGTTTTGGTGTTCTTTTACGTTTCACCGAGAGACTTTGTACATATAAAACAAACACTGCCAGCGCGGAGGAGACAGGCTTTGGGTTGGAAATGTTTGTGAGCGTCTGGTGGAGTTCTTCACGTGCGGAGTTTTTTAATTGGTGCCTCGCGCGATATGTGACCAGCAGCACGCGCGTCGAATACACCGACAAACAGCTGTTAAACCGTCAAAACTGCCAAGAGATTTAATTTGCATTAACCGTTAAAATAGTGTGTGTATAAATGTATTCAAACTATACTTGGACTATTTACTAACTTCCTGAGTATTTGGACGTGAAACGGTTCTTTCAGTAACAATGTAAAACATTCATCACAAAGTCTAGTGAAGTGCTCTCAAACACACGTGTGTTTGTGTGTGAGTGTGTGTGTGGAGGGGGCGCGGAGGTTGGTGGTGGTTGTTGTTTATCTTTTGTCTAACTTCGAATCGATTAATCGACTAATAGAGTTTAAAAGACAGATTATTGTCCTGTTCTTGCTCGTGATGTGAATGACTTCACTTGTTCCTTTCCTTAGAGCTTGAATTTGCCCTACATAATCCTATGAATATATCATGGTTTTATAGTGTTTACGTCAAGAAAATAATACTAAACAACCCATTGCAACATACAGTGTGACTTTATTTGCATTATCTGGGTGAAGCCTATTACAAAAGTCTGGATCTGTAGGCACGAATGTACTGTGTTTCCGATGTAAGTATAAATTACAGGCGGCATGATGGCATAGAGGTTAGCACTGTCGCCTTGCACCTCCATCGAACCCAGACAGGAATCAAACGCTGACCATGGAGGTGCAAGGCGACAGTGCTAAACTCTGTGGATGGCATAGAGGTTAGCACTGTCGACTTGCACCTCCATGGCCAGGGTTTGATTCCTGTCTGGGTTCGATTCCCATCTTGGGACTGTTCGCATAGAGGTTGCATGTTCTCTCTGTGCTTGGTGGGTTTCCTCTAGGTACTCTGGTTTTCTCCGATTAGTTAATTGGCGTTCCCAAATAGCCCAGTGTGGGTGAAATTTAGTGAGTGTATGTGTGCGGCCTGCAATAGATTGGCACACCATCCAGGTTGTACAGTACCAAGTCTCCCGCTCCCCCTGACAACGCTGAACATTATCTAAAATTATTTAATGAGGATTCACACGGAGACGATGTCCTTCTTTAATTTGACCACCATTCTGAGCCGATTCTGTCTTTGGGTGACAACCAAGAAAAAGGTCAAATGGTGTTAGGTCTGGTTTTGTTCAATCTTTTAGATTCTAATCTTGTTAGAAGCCATTTTGGGTATGGAATAAAATATATCAGTCATTCAAAGTTTTGCTCCACCTTGTATTTATTACTATTATAAAGTATATAAGACCTGCATATCATGTAGATACAGTACATTTTGTAGCCAGGGATGACTTTTAATGTCGTTTCATTATATAAATGTATGAATTATGCATTTTATTCCTTAATGTGCTGTATAAAAGATGGCAATGTGACTAACCGGTTAGCCTCACTTCTTGAGGGTTTGGGTTTGTCTTTGTGTATGGAGTTTCATGTATTCCCCGTGCTTGGTGGGTTTCTTCCAGGTTCTCCGGTTTCCTCCCACAGTCCAATGACATGCAGAACAGGCTAATTGGCATTCCCAAATTGCCAGTAGTGTGTGAACGATTGTATATGTGTGTGTGTGCACTGGGATGGATTGGCACGCAGTCCATGGTGTACCCCGCCTCGTGCCCCGTACTCTCCAAGTCCCCCGCCATCCTGTGAACAGGATGAAGCAGTATAGAAGATGTGTGAGTGAGTGTTGTATTTATATTATCATCAAGTGAGTTTATTAAAACTTCAGCTAGATTAAAGTTCTAAAGGGTTATTCATAATTGTTTTAGTTACTGGAGATTAAAGGTTACAGATTTAGTTGTATAACTCTGATACGACTAGTTGTTATTATTTTCCACCACTGTCGTGTGAATTTTAAAAAGTGGAGTAAAGGGGTACCTGGATTTCCTGAGCAACATGAAATCAAGTTTTTTTTTATTATTATTATTATTTAGAAGTCTTTTAAATTGAAGGAAAATCCTAAGCAGTAAAAAGTTTTATTTTGTAATCCAAAATTGAAAAAAAATTATTGCTGTGTAATATACTTAAGCTATCCCGTTAATTTGGTTCTACCAAATATTCATGACACTAGTTTAAAGCTTATTAAATACACATAAGCCTGTTTTAAGTCGATAAAACCTGTTGTTTCGTAACCTAACTTTATTTGACCACTTGTCTTTAATAACCCTTTGTGAGCCTTGCAAAAGAGGGTGCTGCATTGTAAAACTTAGGGCACAATTATCATAGCATTGTCATCCTGTAAAATTTGGGGAGAGTACTTTCAGAAAGTGCCACACACAGTGTGTTAAAGGGTCTGCAGAAAAGGGGGAGGTAAAGTTAAAGGCTCACACGCAGAGCGAAAGGGGGCTGGGGTGATTGATCAAGCTGTGCAAACTCAGCAGGATACCTTTTTTATGCAGAAGAAGGACTTAACCCAGATACATACACACACACACACTGCTTTTGGCCTGTTCTCAGGTCGTTTTAACGGGGATGTGTTCTTACAGTAGGCTTAGACATAATGTTTAAACCTTCAGTTCATGATTTGTGAATATCACGACTGGTTTCATCTGCTTGGTGGACAGTCGTGCATTATTCCTTGTCTTTCCTGCGTTTTTTTTTTTTTTTTTTTGTCAGTTATTTACAGTTCGAGATACACGGCCTTAATTAGAGCCCAGGCTCAAGCGCGGCCTTCGAAGATGTGTTCCAGATGTGAGCTGGAATGCCGAGAGGTTTGCGAAGGAAAAGAAACAGCGCTCTGCAGGGGTGTACTCGAGAAACTCGAGGCAGTGAAAAGTCTCAAGGATTGGGGGGGATTTGACAGAAGTAAATGAAGAGGGGCCTCACACCGAGTCCAGTGGGACTCCATCACACCAAGATTTCAAATGGAAATGGCATTATATATGAGGTTGTAGAGGACTTCATAGAGACTCTAGTTTAGAAGAAAAAGTTTAATAGTTTGTCAATAAAATGTCAGAATAGTTGAGTATTCTTCAAAACTATTTAATTTCAGCCTGCTTGTTATTTTTGCGTTGAATAATGTATTCTTAAAGTGAAGACAAACTCTGCTCAGTATCAGTAAGAAGACTGTATATTGACTGTCTTCTTTTATTGCATTTCTTGGACACACTCCCAGAGAAATGAACCTCTGAATAAAAGCACATATGGATTTTTTTTTCTTTTTTTGAGGTGGGGGAAACCTTCCAGGAAATACCAACCTTTTTTTTTTTTTTTTTTCAGAGCTGACCAACATTCCACCAAGCTGGGAAAAGAAAAAAAAAAAAAACGTATTAGCAGGATATATGCTTAAGTTTCGCCGAGGTGCTCAATTCATGTTCGCCAGATGTCTTCGGTGAGAAAGAGGAGAAGTGTCAGCTAGCCCGGATCACTTTTCCCTTCTTCATTCTCTTTTAGTGTAATTGATGAGCGTAAGGAGGATACGAGAAGAATTTTCACTTTCAGGTCTGAAAGAAAGAAAGAACGAAAAAACTGCCTGAGAAAACTGGAGAAAAAAAAGGACGTGTGCTGTTATGTTTAAGGATTAGAGACTTGTATTTTGTGGTTTTGCGCCCTATGTATTATTTTTCTTTCCTAGTAAACGAGGACAGTTGGACAACTGCCTAGAAGATCTGGTCACCTCCGTCTCAGTTGGTGCCAGAAATCCCAGGAAAATGGAGGAAGACTTTTAAACAGACTCCAAGATGTGAAGCCCTGAACCGCCAGGTATGCTCAGGAAACCTGAGAAGAGTGTCTTTGATGATAATTCGATTTTCATTCAGAAGAAATGAAATGAATACCGTGATGCACTTGGGATCCAGGCGCTTACAGTTGTGGCAGGATTCAAATGAATTCATAGACAGGACGATGGTGTGTGTGTCTCTCTCCCCCCACCTAATTAATACAGAACTCACTCGTCAACTTGGCTTTAAAGGCTTAGCTCGGTTAAAACAATAGCAGCGGGCTGTAGGGATTAGGTGACGGCAGCTAGGGGTGGAGAGAAAGAGGAACCGTGAGGGAGCGAGTGAGTGTGTGAGAGAGAGAGAGGGAGTGAGAGAGGGAGCATGCTCACTGACTGGGAGGCAGTTTTTTGGAGCACACTTTTACCTTGCCCTACAAGGATATTGCATTCTTTGTGACGGGGGATTCCTCTCAAAGTAATCTCTCATCCTTATTGCTCTAGATTATGCGTGTAAACAGGATTAATAATCCGGCGAGGCAGATTTAAGGATTGAGAACCGTTCTTTTTTTTTTTCGACATCCAAAAGGATTTTCTTTCTTTCTACTTTTTTTTATTATTATAAAGGATGCAATAAGGATAACTGCAGTGTCTTGCCATAAATCGAGACCATGGCTTCATTTTACAGCTGCCTGCGAGGAAAGAAGTAAGTTCCTTGTGTTAAAGAGGCAAAGCAGAGTGTTTATTCGTTTATATATTTATTTCTGAATGCCGGTCTTGTTGTCTAGGAGGTTTATCCAGGAAGTCTAGATCATCTTGACTGCTTGACTTAATGCATGATTTCACACCGAACTGTATAGGCATAATTAAAAATTTAAAAAAATTTATTCATATTATATTATTCAAATTTTCCTTCATCAGCAAAAACAGTGAAGCCTTATGGAAGAGGAGCCCCCAAACATGTACTTGTGTATGAAGAGAGCACCGCTGTGTGCTAGAACAGAGCCATGGATTAATTAGTTCAATAAGAGTGTCTTTCTTCGGACTCGATCTAATGGTTTTGTAGGACGAGTAACAAACACACCACTGTCCTTCAGTCCTGCTCAGTCGCCGAACGGCCTCTGGCAGAACGTCTTGTTTATCAAACTGAAAGCATGTCAGCACTTATCATTTGTTTCTGCAGATCAGTTGTTTTTGTTGCAGTGCCTGAAAGAACAGGCGACGAAAAGTTCGGCCTTCTGGTGCGTATTCCCTTTGAGTGTCCCTTCCACTTGGGCGTGAAACGACACCTCACCTTCTGCCTCTGCCTTTTATGGTCGTCGCAAAGTTAAGGCTCGACTGTCCCACATCATGCCCAGTTTGGCACAGTGGTTTAGAAAACATCTTCTGGAAAAGCGTTCCAAAGTTCTCAGCTGTAGCGTCTGCACTGTATCAATGCTGGGTTTGTTGATGTTTTTCATCAATCTGGTGGCGGCGAGCTCCAAAACCTCATACAAATGGACCAGGGATTTAAAAGAGAGAAGGATGGTTTAATAAAATGGTTTATTAAAGCCACACGTGGCTTTAAAAAGTTTTCTTTTTCCTTTCCTGTGATCAAAGACCAGGCTGGTTCTTAATTTCAAGTCCAACATTGTGTCAACGCTTTTAAACACACAATTCAACGATAAAATTTTTTGAAACCAACCGCTACCCGCGTCATCCTATATACACGGTCGCGGGGGGGGGCTGGAGCCTATCCCAGGAGACGTGTGGCACGAGGCAGTGTACACCATGGATGGGGTGCCAGTCCATCGCAGGGCACAAACATACACACAGTCACACGCTTAATCACACACTACGGGCAATTTGGTAACACCTTTTAGCCTACACTGCATGTCTGTGGATTGTGGGAGGAAACCAGAGTACCTGGAGGAAACCCACCAAGCACGAGAACAACATGCAAACTCCATGCACACAGACCCGAGGTGGGAATCGAACCCGGATCCTGGATGTGCAAGGCGACAGTGCTAACCAATAAGCCACCGTGATGCCTCATTTTTATTATTTTTTTTTTTTTTAAAAAGAAACGCTTCTGCTCTTTTGATGTGTTGCTTCCCTTGAGGCCGTATTTTGCCTAAAATCTAACAACGTTCTCACAACCAGACACCACGACTTCTGCAGAGCTGCCACTTTCTGTAAACCTGATCAAAACACCATCCGATTTTGTTGCACATGATGCATGTCTTGTGCACGATGCAAGATATGCAATTTGAAATGGCAAGCCACTCTGTAAAGCCTCTCAAATTATAGAGTAACAGTAGTAACCTCAGGCCTGGAGATGGACCGTGAGCAAAAAATGACATGGTTTGGCTTGGAAACCCGAAAGGTCAGATGAGATCTCGGCATTTAACTGCAAGACTGTACGGAACTGTAAATAGTGGCTAGATAAGTTGGATATGGTGCCCGTAGGCTGACTTAACTTCGTTCAGTTTATGCAATTGTTCATTTTCATGTTTTCAAAAGAAACAGCAGAGCAAAGCAGCATTACAATCTTACCTCTCAATTCTATACATATTGGTTATGACACGGTAAAGCAGCAATTCCAAATCAGGCAATCAATTCTAATGCTTCGGAATCGAATCAAAGTAAACATTACAATGTGTAGAATTCTCTAGCAGTTCGAGACTATAGGAAGAGAAATGCAGTTTGGAAAGACGTAACCGAGATCGTCAGTGATTTGTTCATGCTAGTACAGTAAGGGCGCTTTCACTTTAGGGCCCCAGGATCGTTTCCGAGAATACTGGACCCCAAAGTTCTATTAATTTTGATTAATGAGAATGCAATCATTCTGTGCTGGGGAACCGTTCCCAAGTCCGCTGCTAAAGGTGGTACTTGGGTGTCAATCGAATCAAATGTGGAAGCAATCGTTGGCTGAGAACGGAAAAATATTGCTGTTTAATACGAATACAGTGCCGTAGGCTAAAGTACCAAGGCACATGAGAGAGTTACGCTTGACATTTTTCCCGTAATATCAATAACATTCATAGTATAAAAGTTGACGTCCTTATTCTCTTCTTCTCTCGCGTTTAATAGCGGCTCACTGACCAAGTCGGTGCATACTGCCACCTGCTGTAATGGAGCGAGTAATTACACAAACATGTGCAAGAGCAATGTGAACGCTGGCCAGCGGAGGAGGGAAGGGAAGCAATTGTTCCTGAGCACGGCAAAATTCAGTCAGTCCTAATCAGTTAGTAAAGAGAGACACTTTACCTATACTGATTCGTACAACAATTATAAGCGACATCAGGAACTTGTCACTTGCTCATGTGAACGCAAGAGCAGCATAGTCAACGTTAAACGAGAGCTCTTTGCTCGTACTCTTTTGTATATGCCAGTCCCAGCATGCTTGATTCTTGATGTAATGGGGATGGCTGCGAATTTAGATATTGAGAGCATGTAGTTTGCTGACTGATTTACCAAATTGCCCAATAGTGTTATCGGCGTGTAAAGCAGTCCCTGTGTGTTTTTAATCACTATGACCAGGCACAGCTGTGCAGAGTTTATGTAAAAGCTGTAATTTAACGTGTAACGGAATATATCAAAGCTGAGTGTGTATCTGGGGGTATCTGAATGATCAGAAGCAGGGGCTAGATGTATGCGCTCACTGAACACTTTATCAGGACCATCTGTACACCTGTTCATCTAGTCAGGCATTTGTGTTGCATAAGCAAAAAGGACGCATTCAGATATGGTGCAAGAGCTTCTGGTACTGTTCACATCAACCATCAAAATGTGGAACTAATGAGACCACCGTCAACATCCTCAGGTCCGTGTATAAACATACTCTGTTAATGAGACTGGTTTGAGCTGACAGAAAGGCTAAAGTATCTAAGCTAATTACTCCGTGAGTGGTGAGCAGGAAAGAAAACAGAATGCCAAGCATGTCGTGTATCTTGAGGCACAAGACCAAATCAGGCAGGAGCACAAAGCTGAGGTTGGAATGTGCACAGGCTCAGGATGACTGGATAGATGAATCCTAGTAAAAACCTAGCGCGGTCTGAAGAATCTCGACTTCTGCTGAAGCACAAAGGTGGTGGGTGGGGTCAGAATTCGTCAGGAACTGCATGAATCCATGGTCTCAACCTGCATCGTGTCAATAGTCCAGGCTGGTGGACGTGGTGTGATTGTGTCAGGAAGCAAACATTTTGGCTTTGTTAATGCTCACTCATAATCTATACCGCTTAATCCTGTATTCAGGGTCACGGAGGGCTTGGAGCCTATCCCAGGAGACTTGGGGCACAAGGCGGGGTACACCCTGGACTGGGTGCCAATCCATCGCAGGGCAGAGAACACACACACACACACACTCATTCACACACGATGGACTATTTGGGGAACGCCAGTTAGTCTAATCTGCATGTCTTTGGACTGTGGGAGGAAACCCACCAAGCACGGGGAGAACATGCAAACTCGGAGATGGGAATCGAACCTGGCCGAGAATCGAACCCGGACCTTGGAGGTGCAAGGCGACAGTGCTAACCATTACACCACCGTGCCTCCTGTTGTTAATGCTAATACTTACTATTAATCAGTTGATCAAACACCGCAGCCTATGCGCATTCGTTCAAAGCCACGATTTACCCACCATCTAACGGCAAAAAATGGTTTCACGAGCATGATGATGAGTTTTATGGCCTCCGAAGTCACCTGATCTAGAAAGTAGAGGCAGAATTGGGGCTGTTTTGAGAGAAAACGGAGGCTGCTGATGCGAAGCATTGCTCTGTGAATGTATATCCAGAACTGTGATAGCCAAGATGTACATTCACTAGAGGAAGTACATATTAATCACATGAATTGATGATAATCAGAGGTGGACAAATTATTGATATAGCTAGCCCAAGTATATTGAGCTAGTTAGATGGTTATGCGTGTTAATACAAATACAAATGCGTACAGAAAAATCCTGCACAGCTGGTTGCAATCCATATCTAAGAAAAAGTATGAAAATTTATAAGCTAGTTCACAATCATTTTGGCTTAGGTGCCTAGGAGAGGTTTTTGGCCACCTTTGATTGATTATAATAACAATAATATAAATAATGTCTACATTTTCAGAATTTCAAAATTTGTGATACAAAAAAAAAAAAATCCAGCATTTACTGTTCACCCTGTTAACGTTCTTCTACTCTCCTGCTGTTCTCTAACACCATTAACGACTGTATGATCTTCTCCTCTTTCCTTCCTCCATATTATTCCCCACACTTTCCCCCGCCTTTGTGGTTTTCTCCTTTTTCTTTCTTTTTTCCATCTTTTTTCTCTTTCCCCTTGTTCCTCTGACTCCATGAGATAAGAGATGAAACGGCGGACGTCATCAGCCAGCTCTAGCACTGGAGGCTCTCCAAGGTCAGTTCACGAGCTGCTGCGGGGAAACGAGCTAGAACGCGATTCTGAGCCACAGCTTGAATGTTTCGTTCAGTCATGGGAATGCCCTCTCGGATACCTGGGTAGTGTCAGAAGTTTAAGTAAAGTGACTGACTGGCAAGTTTAAGAAGGGATGATATTAGTGTGAAAGTGACATCCGGTAATTTGGTTTAGTGATGTGATGTTAAAAAAATAAATAAATAAAAAAAACAGGATGTCACACGGTACATCCTGGCGTGCTCTTGCGGACATTCACATAACGTCTTGGCCACAGTGACCACAGTCTAGTGTATTTGTGAAGAGGATGTGTGTGTGTGGGGGGGGTGCTGTTTTTGAAAACTGGTGATCTGTAGTGTAGTCATAAGTGTCTCAAGCTGTTAATAACATTCCTGATGTCCTGCAATAAGGTGCTTGTTTAATTTGACACTGTTTCTTCTCCAGAATTAAGACTAGGGCGATTTAATTTCATATCCTTATTTAGATGATTAGCAGATGTGACATGAAGCACTCTCCGCAGTGCCGGTCATCATGCGATGCACTGATGTGGAGTTCAGCATCGTTTTATTTGCTCATGGGACATTGATGCCCATCTGTGAAGCAGCCGTTCGGCATTTCCTCTGGGAGAGTAGATCTGATGTCTAGGGGTATAATTTGCCCTTTTGTTCTGGGTTCAGTCTAATTTATCCCAAAGTTATAAAATAAAAATTCAAGCAAAAAAGGGAAATCATTCCTCATGTTTCATCTGATGACAGAGTAAATCTAGTCTAGAACGGCCAGAGTGGAATGTTCTCACTCGTTATGCAGACTGTAATTGTACTTTGTGAATAAATCACCGTTTTTTTGCTTTGTTATGTCAGGACTATGAAGCACAATAAGCTTGACGTGTTTGGCAGGCATATCAGAAGACTTTGTCTGAGCGCTTTCTAAGCTAAACATTCCCTTAAACGTTGGGATTTGGGACTTCAAGGAAACTGAAAGTTGTAACCGGATCACTGTACTGCTCCACCAGAGAAAGCTGTTCACCAGGTTCACACTGTTTTCACAAGGTTAACCAAAATGCTCCAGCCTGGTTGTAAACATGTCCGATCTGATAACGGTGTTTGCTTGAGGGGTGAGACTTGCTGCTGTAGCTGACTCAGCCTGGTATATTTGCTAGACAAACACTTGTGATGTGCCAGCTTTATAGCAGAGCTATCGCAAGCCGGCAGGCTTTTTTTTGTTGTTGTTGTTGGTTTAAAGCCATGCCTTTGTTGTTTTCCATCGCTCTAACTTTTAAACGATTCTGTTTCCGAGTGCCAAGTATCGATGTTGGGGCCGATACTGGTCTATCACAGTTGATTGATAATGAATTGGATTTCCGCGAAGCTGACTGATGCAAGAAGCTATGCTTGTGGCATTTTTGCGGATCAGAAAGTCTCACTATGGGGTATTTGCCGATTTTCAAGACTCTGATATTGGCGTCCCAACAAAAGGTGATGGCTGGCGCTGTTCTGAACCTCCCAAGAGCCATAAATGTACAGAGTGATCGAAAAAATACAGCAAATAAATCGGACTGTGGGGTTACTGTGATGGCAGGTCATCCTGTGCAGGATGTAGGTGGATGGAGGCGAACATTGGTTTTCCTGTTAAGTGATGATTGAGAAGGATTAGGGAGGAGTAAATATAACACTTGCTTAAGTAAATTCCATGACTGTTAATGGATGTTTGAATAAATTTGACATGCAGGATTTTTGGCCTGAATTCATGGATGGGTTCGCCTCCGGGAACCCTTCAGGAATAACGAGCCAACGCGAGACGTAAATGAGTACTCGGCATTATCCTAGGCATCCAACAGCACTGATGCCATTTCTCCCATTCTGAGTGCAATCATCTGTGTGGATGCATCCCCGCTACAAGGATCCACCGAGCACGTGTAGACATGTCAAGCAGGGCTGCAAATTGTCTTCACATCCTGTTTAGCTTTTCCCGTCACAGGCCCAGCTGCCAGCTTCCCCACAGAGCACTGGAGGATCTCCACCACAAGCTTAATTAGGAACAGCCCCCCGAACCATTCCCTCGTCCTCATTAGGTTCAGGATGTACACGACGGGCTCAGCTGATCAGGAATAGACAGCACTAGGCTGCCGAGCATGTGTCATTGTTTGGCGAGGCCGGGTTTCGCAGCCTGTAATCTGCAAGAGGCAGCATCTGCTTATCAGGGCCGAGCGTCGTGCCAAGGTCTGGGCGGTGTTAAGCTTCTGCCATCAGTTTAGTCACCATGTTGTAATGGCCTGTGAGAACATGACAAAGGACAAGCTTAAAGTCTTTATCAGGAAGACTATTTCCTTGTGATTTGCTCTTTAGCTCGGTCGATAATTTCCCATTGAATTAATTAAGACGAGAACAAAACGCAGAAAGGACTTTTTTTTCTGTATGTCTGAATGTTTTTCCAACCAACATTCTTTGCTCTTGTAATACTAAAAAACAGCATCCATACGAAAATGTCCAGTCAGTAATGCCTTGTTTTTTTTTTCTTTTCACCCTTTCAGCAACGATTGCGGCATTATGGCTTCAGGATCTTCAGATGCCGCCGCAGCGCCCGAATCATCAGATGCATCAGAGGAATGCCCAGGTAATGCCCCTTATTATTGTGTCTTTTAAATCTCAGCTGCACCTAAAACAATGCGAATTGGAAATGAATTACACCGGTAACTTCAGTCAGTTACTCTGAAACCGCTCAGCACATGAATCATTTACAAATGAAGGATTACACCCAGCTGGACTTTGAGAACGCGCACAAGCTACTTGTTCTCACTGGCAGGAAGTCAAGTTGCTTAGAGACAAAGGCAATGTTTTTTCTTTTCTTTTTTTTTTTCTTTTTTTTTCATCTCCCACAAGAATAAGCTTTCTGCTACCCCATACTTGACCCTTTCCTCCAGGGTAGTGTGGGAAGACGGAAGTCCCAGACTACTAGCGTCAGATCCACCAGCGTTTGTGTGCGAAAGCACGGGTTAGGCATTTCCTAACAGAATGGGCACCGCTGAAAAGGCAAGTAAACGCAGGTGGAATACATGTGACGTCAAGGTTAAGAGACGGCAGCTGGCCGGTTTGGCGGCAAGCCAGGTAACTAATCCTCTGTGTAGCATGTAGCGGAATAGGTTAGAGTCGAGAAATCATTAATCAGGAGGCCCCAGAAACTTGTCAGATTGTTCATTTGGCATCCGAATGTGATCCTTTTGTATGAGAAAACCAAAAGGAAGATTTACAGTGATGCCGCAGCTTGGCATAAGTGACGCAAAAGAATTTTTCTTGTTCGACTTTCTGAAAAGCATTTGGGATATCGTCAACAGATCCCGAGTTTGGATCCCAACAATGCCACAGTAAGACAAGTGAGCATAATTGGCGGTGCTGTCTCAGTGGGAGAGATGGCATACTCTTTCTGTTCCTGTGAATCACGCCAACATTAGTCAATAAGCACAGTAAACTGATGCGACTCTCTGCCATGGTAAAGTAATTGAATGGTGCCAAAGGTTTGAAGACGGCCGTGCATCCGTGAAAGGTGAGCTCGGAGAGACGAGGTGGCTCGGAGCCCACTGCAGGCGTTCCCATGAACAGTTAGCGAGTGGAACACCTGATTCTTGGAAATCAACGGAAAACTTGTCACCAACTTGTGGAAGAGACGCATCTGTCTACACACAGTGCTACTTGATCACCGCTTGCATGTTACAGGATCTCTGTAAGCTGAGCGTTCTTGCCACATCCACTGTACAGTCCAGACCTCGCTCCAAGCCATTTCCATGTGTTTGAGTCGTTATGGGAGTTCCTGGGAGGCCAGCGTTTCAGAGATGAAAATAGGCACTCCAATCATGGCTCTGGCATACTGAAATCTTTCTACCTTGGTGGTATCCAGGTACTAGTGAAACACTGGGATTAAGTGCATTGGTGTAGCAGGAGATCTTAACTCTCATAACTGTGTTCTGTTATTCTACACAATCAAAAGTCCCAGAAATTGGGGGGAAACAATAAAACGTTATGAATTTAAAACCATCCTAATAACAGTTGGACATTTATAATGTGATGTGGTATCATCAGATCCTTGAAAATATATCCAGAGTAAAACACTACATAGTTACATGCATTCCTGAGTGCATACACATTTAGACAACTCATCTTCCCTCTTACATTAAGCATCTATGTTCGCAAAGTCTGCCCTTATAAGGACATGTATGTGTGTGTGTATATGTATGTGTGTATGTGTGTGTGTGTATATATATATATATATATATATATATATATATTAGTGCTCATTGTAGAATAATTAGACGATTGATCATTGAGTGATGGGAGAGGGAGAGATGGAGCACTCATTCTTTGTCTGTTGTTTACTGTTGTTAGACAGGCCACAGCTGGATGCTGCAGACTCTGCCAACATGACTGCAGCATGTGATGTGTGTGTGAGAGCAAGCGAGAGTCAAAACAAAAAGGGAAAATGCAGATGTCTCGAGTAAATATTTTGAAATGGTGATAAAGGAATACTCTTATCAGTTTAAGGAACTTAAGGAATATGCAGTGGTTTGGGTTAAGTTTCTATATGATGCATTCAGTTACCACAGAGAATAATGTCAATGTTTTTTTTTTTTTCTGTATTTACAAAAGAACAGGCTCACAACTCAAAGTCGGTTATTGAATTGAAATTTATGCAAAAAATTTCAAACACACACTTTGATCTTGATTCTTTCAGTCGAACATGTTTGTGGAGCCGTTTCAAGATCGTTTGGTTTTGTCTTTTCAATCTAGCTATGTACAAGTTACCAAAGTCAGTCAAAATGTTGTCTAATGATCCTTAGTAAATGTACAATTCCAATTTGGTTACTCAGTCTAATTCTAGGCGACACAGTGACTCGTTAGCACTCTGCCTTGTACCTCCAGGGTCTGGGTTCGATTCCCATCGCTCGTCCGTGTGCATGGGGTTTGCATGTTCTCCCCGTGCTTAGTGGGTTTCCTCCAGGTACTCCGGTTTCCTCCTCGGTCCAAAGACATGCACATTTTCCCAAATTGCCCATAGTGAGTGATCCAGCACTTAATTGCAGTACATTTGGTCAACATATCAACTAGAAAAAATTGGTAATATCCAAGGATAATTAAATACATTGACACTAAAATAAAATTGAATTAACTATACAATTTACACAGAAGATAAAACTATACAATGGGAAAATATTATAAAAGAAATATTCAGAAGAATGTACAGAAATGTCTAGAGAAATCAAAAATATACAATCTTAAAATATGATGGAGAGAATGAGCAGTACTGAAATACATGGAAGTTTTGTGTTATTTGCACTTGTGCCGAAGTTACTGTAAAACCACTGAAGCATTCCGGTAAGATTAGTCTAGTCAGTTTATCTTACAGCACTGAGATTATGGGAAAGTCCTGACATTTCCTTCATTCGTCTTCAGTGAGCACTTCAGGGTAGGTCAGGGTTACTGTGAATCCAAAGACTATCCAAGGAACCTTGGGTGTTAGGAAGGAACATACTCTGAGCAAGATGCAAGTCTATCAAAGGGCCCCATGCACACACACACACACATTCACCACACACCTTGGGGCAATTATTTTACATAACCAGTCCTACTACGAGTGTTGTGGTTTTAGGAGGTGGGTGGAGAACGAGGAACCTGGGAAGGAACCCCCATCGGCAATCAGTTGTGGCAAAGCTAAATAATGCACCGATGTGCAGATCGAAATAATTTGGTTAAGTACCTTTTATAGACTTAATCAAGGATTACCTAGTGAAAATCCTTTGGTTTGTAAACAGCTATACCAGCTGGATTGAAAGGTTAAATGACTGCCTTGGTTTCCAAACTATAACTAAGCCTTCGTCTGAGTGTGTAATTAAATGTAAGTTGTTGATTAGAGTCTTGGTGAGGTATCTAGTGTTTATTTATAGCTCCAGTCACCAGGCTCTTGGTGTATCCAACAATCTGTCCATGCATCATGTCCAGGAGAGACCCGTCCCACCCACTTTAAAAGGTCTCTGTGTATGCTATAATTGTCCACACTATAGTTCAATGTTATTTAGATTGAATTGGAGGAAAGGTTTTTAAGAAGGACTTGGGATCATAATCTTTGTTATGAATAACACATTGTTTTGGTGTAAGGGTCAACTAGCCGAGTAATTAATTCATTCAGTTCAGAATGTATACATGAGCGAGTGTATAAAGTCCGGCGTTAGGTTAACGTTCAGTCTTGACATGGAGTGATAAACTACGGAAAGTTAAGTGAAGATAACCTGGTAAAGATGTTTCAGCTTTGTGATATTTTCATGGTACAACCTGCATAATTTTGGATTACAACGACAAAAGAATTGACATCCCTGACATCATGATTGTTTAATCTTAGCAAATTCTTAGCAAATTGGGCAAAGCAGATCATTTCATCACAAGAAATATACCACAAGTTAGAATTTTTTTTTTTTAAGTACAAGGTTACACTAATGTTTAGCTTGTTGATGACTTTGGCTATTTTAAACAAATAACACAATGTCATCTAGAATGCTAGGAAGACCGATTGATGGTTACAGAAGACTTGAAGCACAGTACGGCGATGCTCTTAGCCGCAGTAAAACATTTGAATGGTGCAAACATTTTAAAAAAGAAGGCAGTACATCCATGAATGGCGGTTCCACCTGAGGGCACACGGAGCACATTGCAACACCTGAACATTGATGGATAACTTTGTCTGGATCTGTACACACAATCATTCCTGAAAACCACTTGCACATTATAGAAACTCCGTTGGGAGTTATTGCTACATCCCCAATACAGTCCTGACCTCACTCCAAGCCATTACTACATGTTTGGACCATTTAAAGGAGTTCCTGGGAGGCCAGCGTTTCAGACATGATGCAGACAGTCTGATCATGGCTCTGGCGTACTGAAAAAACATTCACTTCTAGTGAAACATTGGAATGGGTGCATTAGTGTAGCAGGGGATTATATAGAGAAATAAAGGGAGTTTTTGCTCACATGACTGTGTTCGGTTATTCTGCACAATCAAAAATCCTGGTTTGACTTGAACGCCCCTTTTATTTATCTTATTATTTATAAATATAAACTACTGAGAGGAATATTTAAATATTGCTTTCCTGGTGAAAAATACTAAGTACGGTCATAATCAGTATGTACAAAAATATGTATATGTTTTTTTTTCTTTTGTCTTGTAGCTGTGTGGTCCTCTTATAAAACAGTATGCATGCAAAAAGGGCTGGTTTCATTTATTTGACTTTCTCAATGTACTCTCTCAAGATAGACTTGCACATGTTTGCTATTGAATGATCGAAGAAAAAAAAAAAAAACATGTTTTCTAAATCAAGACAAGCATTTCATAAAACATGCTAGTAAATGGAATATGCCTTCCTGCAAAGTTAGCATGTAGTAAATAAAGTGTTTTGTTTGGGGTTTTTTTTTTCACAGCAGGAAAAAAGAAATCCAGGTTCCAGACATTTAAGAACTTTTTTGCGAAGAAAAAGAGGAAGGAGGTCGCAGGGGCAGAGAGCGAAGTCCAGTTGAAGTCCAGTCAGTCCATTGAAGATGTAAACACCGCTGAGTCGACTTCCTTTCACACCGACAAAGACGGTGACTCAAGGTAGGAGCAGGATAAATAAACGAATCCTGCCATATTCTTCTGAATGTTGGTGAAAATAGGAATGCATACTGTTGGGGGAGGCAATTTGGGAACACCAGTTAGCCTAATGTGCATGTCTTCGGACTGCGGGAGGAAACCGGAGTACACAGATGAAACCCACCAAGCACTGGGAGAACATGCAGGAGCTGGAAGACAACAGTGCTAACCACTATGCCACCTTCCTGTTTTTCATAATAAAATAGTTACCCCAAAGTATGCTAGCTTGCTGATGACTTCGGCTTCTATTTTGAACAATTAGCATAATGTCATCTAGTATGCTAGGAAACCTGGCTTGTAGTTTCACTAATGTTTGCTAGCTTGCTATTGACCTTTTTTAAGCACTTGAGGAACATCCTCAAATCAACTGAAATAAAACAAAAAAAATTAAAAATCAACTAAAATAAACATGATTTGATTTAATACTTCTTATAGTTTTGGTTTTAACTCATTTGTTAGCAAACTTGATGTCCTTAAATGAAATAGCTACTGGTACTGAGTGATTTGTTAGCTAAAGTGAGCTAGCAACTTTGTTTACACAGCTTCCTAGCTTACTGTAGCTAATGTCACAACATAAGAATGTAGCTATTTATTTTCCTTGATTAACGTGGTTATTTTCAATCAAACAGATTAGCATTATTAAAACCGCTAAATCCATTGTCTCTTAATTTAGATGACTATTTTTGGCAGGGTTTTGAGGCAACATGCTGTGTGTTGTGTTTTAATTTGCACGTTTGGATAAACCCAGCTGGAGGTGAGGCCTCCTATAGAGCGTTGGCTTCTTATATTACATTAGTAATGTGGTATTTGACTTTGCACTCTCTCGCTATCCTAAGCTATTGCTTGCCTCAGCAACACACACACAAAGTCAACACACAAAACGATATTTAAAACCGTTTATCCTGCTGGAAACACACACACACACACCAAAACAGCAATTAGATATCAGAACATGGATCAGCTCAGAGTTTCATACTGTCGCTCCACGCTGAAACTGGAATTATCTGCTCTGCTGCTGCTGCCGAGACGCCTCCAGTTTATTTCTGTACCGAGTTCAGACATGTTGCAGGAAATTAGCCAGGATTTCCCCTGGCATGATCAGCTGTGTAATAAACACAGTGTTTTTCCTGCATGTGAGAGGAGGCAAAGTGGATGGTTTTAAAAAGCCAAGGAAGCCAGCAGAGGAATGGGGGAGAATGCACATCGCATCCCACACACTAAATATCAGGCCAAAGATACACACAAAAATAAACCATGCTTATGAAAACACATTTCACTTTTTATCATATAAGGCAATGACCGTTCTAATAGTTGACGATGCAATTTAAAGAAATACTCCAGCAAATTTCAAACAAATCGTGATCCATTGTGTCTGTAGCATGTGTGAGATTACAACAGGCTTAAAAAAAAAAATGTCACTTTTCTAAAAAGTATGAAAAGAATTAAAATTTCCTTAATAAAGATTAAAGGGCAGTTGTTGAGCTTTTGGATTCCCAGTTCTGATTGGTTGAAAGGTGTTTAAAAGCTACAGTATAATTCAAATGTTGGAATTATATGTGTAATAATTTCTCTAGTAGTAAATTAGTCACATGGATTTACATAGCTCATTTGAAGTTAATAACAAAAAATAAAGAATTATGAGGTGTTCAAGTTAAACTGGGACTTTCGTTTGTGCGGAATAACAGTATACAGTTAAGCCTTTATTTCTCTATATAATTCCCTTCTACACTACCGCACTTATTCCAGTGTTTCACTAGTGCTCGGATACCATCAAGGTAGACTGTTTTTTCAGTACACCGGAGTCATAATCGGACCGTGAGCTTCACATTTGAAGCACTGGCCCAGGAACTCTCTTACCCGACAAAACATGTGGAAATCACTTGGAATTAAGTTCCTGTAATATGCATGCGGTGCAGCGGACAATATGAGAATGTGTGTGTTTTCCTGTAGAAACAGACTGTTTTTGGTGATCCAACCAGACTGGGTTTTTTTTTTTTCATTAAAGGAAAGGGCCATTAAGGAATGTTGTGGGAGCCCACCATTTCAATAATGATGATTATGTGAAACAGGCAGTCCAATCATGCTTCGGCGTACTGAGAAACACTCCACTTACAGCTTTCTAGTGCTGGTTTGACTTGAATGCCCTTGTAATATTAGATATAATAATAATATTGTTGTTGTTATTGTTATTATTATTATTATTATTATTATTATTTTTATTATTATTACTACTAATAATAATAATAATACCACACTCCACTTACAGCTTTCTAGTGCTGGTTTGACTTGAATGCCCTTGTAATATTAGATATAATATTATTATTATTATTATTATTATTATTATTGTTACTACTAATAATAATAATACCAGATGTGATAGTATCTGGAGCAAATAATAAATAGTAAAAAAAAAAAAAAAAAAGAGAGGGAGAGTTATTTAATGAAGATAAAAATGATAGTAATTAATAGGACAGCACTTACTAAGAAGAGTTATTAAACATTTAAGGTAGGAATCTTTAGTATTCACTGTGGGAGGGAAACACTTCAGGGCATTCTTGTTATTGCAAAATAATCACCTTCTGGGTGATAACAGTAATGCCAGACTGCACATATTTGAATTCTTGTGCAACACATGTTTTGAAGAATGTTTTGGTGGATGATTCAGTGATTTGGTTTGTGTAGGTGTGGTCCTACTTTTGTAATTAGATTTTAGATGAAGAATACATGGATTGTTTTGGTAAAGTGGCTGTGCGTGTCTGATACAACGAAACATGCGGTAACACGTAAATTATATTGAACAACTTGGAAAATTGCATAAACCTCCATTGTATTGTATAGCAGCACACTATGATTATTTACTTAAGTTGTTCAACAGCAACCCTTGGGCTTCCATTGTAAGCAAGTTTGAATTACCAAGGTTTACTGCTTCAAAGCTTGTAAAAAAAAAAAAAAAATGCAATTATGCAACAGCATTTCTCTCAGCACATCCTACCATCCATCTGTCTCCTTTCTCATAGTTCCAACGTCAATGTGGGAAGCAAGGCCTTGTCACAGGACAGTGTCTTCACCTCTGATCCACCTTCTCCTGAGGCGAACGAACCTCTCCAGTCATCACACGACAGCATTCACGGCAAAGTGAAATCCCTACAGGTATTACAAAAGCTTTAGAATTTGAGTTGTTGCCATTTTGTGTTGATGTTTCTAATTATTCATCATCAGTTTCTGTATGCAAGCTTATCAGAAGCAGGAATAGAGAGGAGAGGACGCAAGTTTCTGCTATCCTCATGTTCAGTTTGATTAATATTCAGGTTGGCATCTCATAGGGACCTGGTGTTAAATTAGCAAGTCTGAACATAAACCCCTAGACATTGGGAGGTGACGCTCAATTTTTGACATCTTTCTTTTCTTTCATCTGCTGTTCAAAAGCATAGACACTATGTCTTTTTTTTTTATTATTATTAAGTGAGATTTTCTCAGGCACGGAACAAGATCAAGTTGTTGGAATAATACATGCCATACTGTAAAGCATTACAGACTGAACTGATTAGGATCATCCTGTCTAAGACACAGGCTATCAAAATGTCCAGTTTAAGTCTTTTAAATAAAATTTCAATGGTTTTCCCAGGCTGCCACACACACGTTCATTATCTTTATTATGCCCCATTTATTTCCCCTTATTATTATTTTCTGCTAAACTATTGCCTCGGTCTCCATCATGTCTGCTGACATTGGAATAAACCTAACTGCACTGTTCTCATTGTGGTTGGGTTCTGCCTGAAATTTATGCCACAGTGACACACGCTATCATCATTGAGCCATAAATGTTGTGGGTGTAGTGCTGCTGTTCTTGGTCTTAAGTTGTATTTTGGGGGAAAATTGGCTTTCTATAAAGCCCCTATCTGTGATGACATAACTACATCCATAACGCCTTCTAATATATTTGATATAGGATTATATGGATTGGGTGATAATATCTTAATAGTAGTATATAATTTAAGGTAGTACAATATGGAATGAGGGTTTCATTGGCACAGTATTATAGTATTTACACACACACACACACACACACACACACACACATCTATCTATCTGTCTATATATAATTTTTTAAAATAATTAATATAAAGATTCTAATTCAAACATGATTAGTATACTGAAAATGATCAGTATTACAAATGCATATTAAGTATCATATTTACAATTTGTCATGCATAAAGTATAGCAGATCTTCATTAACAATTATTTACAATGTGCATAATACTTTAGGAATGTATAACATAATGGTAGAACATGTTCCCAAACTAAATTCATGCCATTTTTAAGGATATGAATTTCTATTTTTCCAATGTTTTTTTTATTTTTGTTGAAATTCGCTGTACAGATGCAGCTGAAACAGGCGATCCGACTCGGCTCTCCTCCAGCGGTGATTTCCATGAAGAAGAGCGAGGACGGAGGGGTGGTTTCGGAGGATGACGGCTTACCCTGCAGTCCCCCGGAGTACTCCATCCACAGCGTGCTCACAACTTCCTCTCAGAGGGTATGACCGTCTGTTTCCTGCTTCCTTCTTTCAGCTTGACTTCGGAAATGCTGGAATCTTTAGCTGGAAAACATACGATCTTAAAAATAAAGAATATATGGATATACTGTGTATGTGAGAGGGAGAGAGAGAGAGAGTTATTGAGGCAATCCAGAAAAAGTCTGGAACCAATGGCAATGTACTGAGAAAAATGCATAAAATAAAATGGTAGCAGAGAAGATGGAGATACACAGGATGTAAGGGAGAACATGCACACCAAAAGCCACCAAAATCCTCAGGAAACAGAAACAAAAGTGCGACACAGCACGGCTTATACCGAGGGGGGGGGAAAAAAGGGAAAGTAGATGAATGGACATCTTTACGTTTCGTACATTGGAGCATCCGAAACCAGTCTCGGAATGTCTGTGTGTATGTCCAGCCAGATGTATGTATGTCACAGCATCACGCAAAACTGGCTAAACAGAATTGAAACTTATGCAGTACTTGGATGTCTTCCTGAAGTTTAACCTGCACCAAGTGAGTGCCGGATTTAATAATCTAATTTAAAATAAAGTACTGATAAGCTAATTGCTCAATGTAAACAGGCGCCTGCAGCAATAAATATTAATCAGAAAAGCTAAACTTAATATTTTAACTGGGATAAGTTAATATTTTCACTTTGGCTGAAATAACAGCGCTGAAGTGGTATAAGTGAATTTTAACGTGCTGGAGTTGCAAAGAAAAAGCTTCATCTTTATCCGATCTACTGTTTATATTTCTCATCTGAGGTTCACTCTCGGATTACCGAGCAGGCTGACGATGAAGGAAGTACAACTTGGCGAAAACAGGGCATAAGATACTCAAACTCAAACAAAATTGTATTTCTATATTAGCAAGTTAGACAGGGAGTTCTGCTGTACAGGAAGATGGACAGACATGTACTTGAAATAATATCCCTGATTACATTAAATCTGATCAGCCTATTTTTCTATGCAGCATCTTTAAGCTTTTAACTGTTTCTAATAAACTCTCTTCCTGTCACTGACTGGTAATGACGCTGGTAATAAATAGTAACCTAAATAGATGTAATCGTACTTTTATTGGTTCTTGACTTTTTGGACACACTGTATATAGTACTCGGCAAAATATGCACGCAGAACTCCGACTGTAATACAAACAGATTTTCTGTTTAAATGGAGCAGACAGCACGTTGGATTACAGCTGTGTACATGGATTCCGTCCAGTATCCTAAAACCGTGCTGTGCCTTACAGAATTAATATGTCGATATCTTTGTAGAATATAGTTGTAAGATTCATACAACTAGGCACTCCTCTTAATCAGACATTAGCGAGCAGTCAGGAGTGAGTTGTGATAGCATCAGACATTACAGGGCCTGATTACGGAGACTGGAAACTCCCTGCTGAGTTGTCTAAATGGATTAATCATCCTGCATGTCCTCAGTCGGATTTAATTATGGCTCACGGTACCTGTCTCGCTTCTCCATTGCTAGGCTCCATGCACGGGCCTGTCTGTCTCCGTTGATCACAAAAACAGGATTAGTACAGTTTATAGCTGCCTAATTTAAACTCGGTCAGAACTCTTCTCCTTTTCTTTTGAGTCACCAGTAAAGCTTGTGCAGCTTTGTCACTGTGTCATGATTTTTCTTAAAATTATGGTAATGGTTTAGATTTAGATTTTTATTTAAAAACTACCACCGTGAGTATTTATAGATAATATGCTGAAAAGGGGCTCGTACACACAATGATTATTTAGATTCAACATCAATTTAAATAAATTTTATTTGTATAGCACTTTTACCAATTGTCATTGTCACAAAGCAGCTTTACACAATCAAAAGAAATTATGCAAGTTTGAATGAAATGTGAATATGTATGAAACAAAATGATCAGATTTGAAAATTCAGACTCTCTAATTCCTGTAAATTAAATTGACACAACGCTTTTTAAAACCAGTATTTAAATAAAAAATTGAAACGGAATTGATGAAGCCGTTCAGACTTTATGCAATGAATAAATCACTTGTGGGTGTGCTGTGATACAAACACAGGATGGTGTAATGTAGCCTGATGTGAAGTGAAATTCCTGTTAGGTCCCAAAAGTTACTGATGTGTTTTTAATCCTCTTATACTACACAAATATGAAGCCAAAACATGGTTTTGTTCTAAAAAGTCTCACCTCCGGTGAAAAAGTGAATTTTCAGATAGTATCATATAACGCCACTTTTCATAATATTTAATGCTCCTTATCTCCCAAATCCATGCTTCGTCTTTTGTAAATATGCATACACATTTATACTTTTATCAGATGAAAAGGAACACATTTGCTAAATACAGTTTCACGCCCTTTCATGTAGTGTCCGTAACTTTTTTTTAATGCGTATCTTAATAATCATAATTCTCATTTAGACGAAACTTGGCCGATTTTAGATTTTACCTGAAAAGACACAGACCTGAAAAAATGTATTATCCTAAAATGCTAAATTAAGACATTGCAACATGAATTTGCCATGATTATGGACACTACAGATTTTTTGCTTTTTAAGCTTTCGAGAAAAAAACAAAAAACAAATTAAGCAACAATTTTTTACAGGCTTCTAAAAGCTTAGACCAATTTTTGTATCAATACTGATGAAGAAATATGAATAATTAGCCTTTTTAATTATTGTAGTTTGAAGCGAGACCGTATAACGCTGAAAATGGGCATTTTTGTGACTCGTATAAAATCATCTCTCAGTTAGCAACTTGAAATTTTTAGGAAAGCAAGATCAGTTGCATAAACTTCAGCAGTAGCTTCTTTGGCACATACATATTTCCCATATTATATGTATGACATAAAAATAAAATTTGTGTGTTTTAGCCATTCACTTGATTCAAGTTACATTTAACGTTGTACAATGTCTATAAAATAAGTTAACTTCTTCTATGATGACTTAGATTTTCATAGTTATAAATAGTTACTCTCTCACCAGCTTCATTTTTATCTTCTGTTAAGATAATGAGACAAAAAAATGTCGTTTGTCATCTATTGACTTTTGCAAACCTGTTGCAGAAAACTTAGTATCTGTTTCAACTCTGAGTGTCATGAAGCGCTGATGCCGGAGATTCCTTCTAAAAATGCTAAAGAATCATCTTACAGAAAATTCTCCTTTTTTTTTTTTTTTTTGTAAATGCCTTGTGACCGAAAATAAATCAACATTATTTGACCGATCAGATTTGACGATTCAGCAGCACTGTAGTATAATCCGAGTTAAAGTCACTTTAGTGACAGTAGTGTTCTCCTGATCATAGATTTTGACGTCAGTTCCAAAAAGTACAGTACTGTGTAAAAAGTCTTGAGCCATTCCTCATTACTTTATGTTAAAGTTGCCTATATATATGTATACAATTAAAAAATTGGTTGTTTATGTAACAACCTCAGCAGCAACCTCATTTCCCCTCTCGTCTGTTCCAACCACTCAGCATCAGCAGTATACTAATCACCAATCAGCCTGATCATCTGCCCCCTGTTTCTCACTGATTCATGCCTTAAGTTGGATGTTTTTTTGTTTTGTTTTTTTATGCTTGAATGATTCATACATCAATGTGCGGCTTAACAAAGAAAAATGATAAACCACTAAAACTGCTACAGGGACTGAACTGAAAATGACACTTTCTCACACGACTTTATCTGGGCGATTTGACTGAAAAAACAACCAAGCAAATGGACAACCTTTACGATCCACTTTTAAATAGTGTATTTAGACATTTTAAGAGAGCACCCATATAAATAGTTAAACTTTTGTCTCTCTCTTCGCAGTCTTCAGGAGTGGTGCAGAGAAGTGCCTCCCTTAGCCTGGAGGGATCAGACAGTGATGATGACCAGGTAACACATTTATCATGTTCTCTCTACTTATCTAATGCAAAATGTAATTATTATGAATATGAATACCTGGATTGTCGTCGTCCCTTGGGCAAAAAGAAAAAAACAGAGTCGATTCCCCACCATCTTGAGTATTTGTCTTATAGCTGCAACAAAATCATAACTACAGAAAATGTCAAATCGAACACATTTTATCCAGCAGCTGGATGTGTGGACCTGTGAGCAAGCCAAAACTAAATCAGAGAAGGTCAAAGTGCAAAGTATAATTAAAGAAATGTGACTCATCGCCTTGACATTTTGTCTCGCTGTGGACATTGGATTTCACAGAGCCTCATTACACAGTGCCTTGTAGTCATTTCTACCAGGAATACCAGTCTTCAGCCGAGTGTATATTGAATTTCGATCCTTGGCTGGGAGTTTTCTTTTTAAAAACAATGTTACAGTTTAGATACACTCATAATGAGCATGAATGTCATGGACTTGCAAAGGTTTCTTCTGAACTGGTCTTTTTTGCCCGGGAAGAATGATGTACAGTCTTACAACGTTCATCGTTAAGTGGGGAAAAAAAACAATAATTAGGTTGAATTTGTTTTGTATATTTTGAAATCAACACAGGGTCAAAATTATACAGTATGTACAGCACACCTTATATTTAGTTGAATGGTCCATAGCAGAATAGCTATTAACAGTCTTCTGTGTGGACAAGCTCGACTTCCAAGCACAATCCACACATTTTTTTCATAGTATTGAGGCTCCAAAAGCTGAAAGTTTTGCCTGCTTTATTCTTTTCCAAACCTGATTTGATGTGTGTTTGGGATCATTGTCCTGTTGGAACCCGCAATTCTGTCCAAGATTCCGTCCAAGGTTTATGGTGATGAATCCTGAAGTCCTCCTCCTTCATTATACCATCCGCTTTGTTCAATACTCCAGTATTGAACAGCAAAACGGCCCAAGAGCATAATGCTACCACCACGCTTAACAGCTGACGCCGTGTTCTTGATGTTCAATGACCTTCACTTCCTCAAGCATATCTCTGGTCAAAACCTTCCACCAGAGGTCTCGTCTTTATTCCTGTGGTCAGCTACAAACTTTATTCAAGCTTGAAGGTGTTGATTTTGAAACAGAGGCTTGTGTCTTGGGCTGTTTCCGTCCTTGGCGATGTAAAACTTGAATGCAGACAGTGATCGTGGTGATCCAGCAACTTCTGGTGCATGGTAATGGTAACCTGTAATCGGTGGCTCCTGGGTTGTTTCTGATCAATTTGGATGACAGATTGGGTTTTCTTCCAGACTTTAGCCTACACCTTAAGATAACTTGTGTACAATTGTTTGAACGGATCTTGGAATCTGCAGTTGCTTAGGAGTGGCTCCAAGAGACGTTCCTGACTCGTGTACATCTACCAAACTCTTTCTCGTACCGAAATTTGGATTCGATTTTGGCTTTGAAACAGACTTCATTATACCGTTTCATCCAGTTTCAATGGCGGCCATAATTACGTCCATGCTATTTGGGCTAATTACAGTTTCGTCATAAGTCTGCATTTCAGCCTGGTCACCGGAACCGGCAGTGGTCGCAGTCTGGCAGGTGGTGGCATTTGATCTCGCGGTGAAAAAAATTAATGCCTGAAAAAATTAATTACCGTCGCCAGGAAGTGCTTGTCTTCGCTGCCTGTCACCGTTGAAAGCAAACAGCTGTTTAGCTCAGCAGGACAGGTTCATCTCAATAGACACTGCAACTCGCTGGGCAAGAATGCTTAAAAGCTGAAATTTTTGGCATATTACATTTTGGTTATATATATATATATATACAGTATTAAGTGATGCAAGTGGCAATGTTTAGCGCACGATGCACTGTCATGTTTGTATGTGTTTCTCTATTATTATTATTATTATTATTATGATTTTATTAAATGGTGTATTATGTTGTACACTGATGTTTGGTTTCAATTCCAGCCAAAATTCTTGCATACAGTAATGGCTTAGTTTTGTTTACGCCTGAAGGTAGCACTGCGGTTACGGTGCCAGTTACGATCCCGGTTGTACCTATAAATTCTGGTTCCGGTCAGACTCTACTTTCTCAGATCCGTACAGAGCTGCTTGGACTTTACCATAGTACTATGTGTTGTTCAATCCAATGAATGTCGTCACAGAAAGCTACCAGCTGTAGTCAGGCATGATCACTAACAGGAAGCCAAAGGCAAAAGTCATTTCGGGACTTCTAGGATTCTGAATGAATAATCTAAATGGGTATATGTTTATTTTTGACCCGGTATGTGTAATTTTGACTTTTTGCATTGATAACCGATACATTACATTAAATCTTGTGCTCCCAATTCTTGGACTTTTTCAAAGCATGAGTTCTATATTCAGCCTTCAGAGAAATTATTTAAATGATTACATTCATGTTTATGAGAAGTGTACGTAAACTTCTAACCGCAACCGCATGCTATGTACATTATCAAGACCTTTCTATAAAACCATATGTGGATGTCATGTATTATGTATACACACTCTAACAGCAGAGTAAAAGAACGTTCCCAGACTCTCAATGAGCCATCTAAATGCTATTTAACTGGCTCAACTGCCTTGTTTACACAAATCACACTTAAACACACTGTATTGACTCTGACAAGAAGAATGCAAGAACTTGAATACTGTTGTGATATGAATAATGGCTGCAGCTCAACGTGGGAAATAAGGCAGTAAAAATGCAGCGGAGACGTCCAGGAGCAGATTGTCAAGCATCATAAAGGATCAGATGAGCGTTTTAACGCAGCTATACAGGGTTTAACTTGCTTAAGTCACCATTACTATAGCTGTACTAACAAATAAGATTTTTTTTTTTTTTTTTTAACTATGCATGTGCACTTTGAGTATATAGACCAATCATCATGCCAGGATTGACCGGCAGCATTTTTGTCTGAGAGAAAACGAATAACACTGTTATAAAGAATATAATCCACTTCCGAGTGGAAACACTCTTGCACCTTATTGTCCATATGACATAAAGCCCGTCCTCCGCTGTATCTGACTCAGTAAGAAAGCATCTTGCACACTTTTAATCACGCTCACATCACAGATTTTCACAATCTATTTTAGTGACCCGGTGTGTCCTCGACATCCACTAGTACAGTTAACCGAGCAGCGAATTCTTGATCCGACTGTAATAACTAGTCTTTCTGTGCTTCGGGTCATTTTTGAAGGATTCATCGTCTGTTGCTTCACTCCTGAGGGTTCTCATCAAAGTTGCGTTGCGGTCTGAACCCGCATTCCGGTGGCTCGGCTCGGCAGTCTTTCTGTCTGCCAGAAACGGGTTATTACAGTATGCCGAGGCTGCCAGGCTGAACCCGGCCACAGCACAAACACACATTTCTCTTATAGCCTGTAGCCCCTTGGCACTCGTGATCTCTGTACACACACAAAGAGGAGAGAGCACACTGACTTGTTTTTTCTTCTGCTTCGGATTTCCCAAGTTATAATCGCTTCTTTTAAGAACGAGATCGTCCAAGTGAATGTTCAGTGTTTGCCTCGTTTCCTCTTTAGTCATGAATGTGAATACAATGAACAGGACATTAGTGTTACAGTGCATTTACGCACATTCAGGAATCTTACATTCATTCAGAAGTCTTACAACTTGGTTGTTTAACTACTGAACCACCACCTTCACAAAGCACACCATCAGTATTAATTAACTCGTTGCCGATTTATTAAATATGCATATCATAAATGTCCATGTTTAAATTCTACAACAATGAACAGTCATCATGTCCATCAATGAAATGGGACCAGTATAGACTGCTATGAGTATCCTGCTTCAGGGTGTCACAATATGTAATACAAGGTTATTATATATAATATTAATATATAAGATGATATGAGGTTTCAGTATCATACTAAATTCAGAGTCCCCCCCCCCCCCCCCCCTCCTGAATCTTAATTCTCTTTTTCTTTTCTGTTTGATAATGAAGAAACTACATGAATCTTTTCTGGGAAGGTCTACCATCCAAGGAATAGTTAGCAGCGTTTCTTGGGTGGTCTTTTTTTTTTTTTCTTTCATTTTTGTATTGAATGGAGGAGCTGAAAGTAACATTCTGGCTCAGAAAATAAAATGTCTCATGCTCCAATATTTCATTTTACTGTCTTTTGAAAACAGCGCACACTATGTTGGTCAATTCATGTGGTAAAATGATTCCTTATGGTCCCAAAACCTGATCAATCAGTCCATTCATGTAGTCAGCTGCCACATAACATTGCCGAGTCTAGACCTCAGCAACTGAAGTAACCTCAGATCATAACATTGCCTCCAGATGCTTGTACAGTGGACACTAACTGCTGTATGAGGGGTGCATCGCTTCATGCACTTCCCTTCTTACTGTATATTGAGGCACCAGTCGCTCTGGAATAGGGTCAATCTGGACTCATCAGACCACATGAGCTTTTGCCCTTTCTCCACACTAAAATCTTTTCAATTTTTTTTTGCAGTGCAACTTCACCAAGCATTTAAGTGACTCATCAACATTTTTTCCATGTAGTTGATGGTTCAGCACAATCCTTCCAGGTTGTAATAATGCAACAGACAGTTCTCAACCCAATTTCGGGTTTTAATTTTTTTAAAAATATTTTCTTTGCTCGATTCAGGCAAAAATTCGCATCTTATGAAAATGGCTAATAAACTCTCCATTGGGTGCATATCACACTTGCATGACAATCCTTTTTTAAACCGCAATCTGTGCATTTTGTGGCGTTGGGACACTCTGCCTAGCAATGTGTCAAATAAGCTTTTTATGGAGCCAAATGAAAACCCAAGTGTAAAAATATATTATGAGGTTTCTAGACATTGGTGATGTTGGAGGACAGAAATGCCGCCACTCGTCCTTGTTCCACTGTTGATCCAAGTGGAAAGACTTTTGTTTTGTTTTGTTTTCAAAAAAGGAAATAACTCGAGACACCAGTCAGAGTTGACTAAGCCCTAAGAGGAAAGAGAAAAGAAACAAGAGTACAGAACTGAAAGACCTGGGTCTTGGGCCTTAAATGAGACCAGGCCATAAATATACTTCTGATCTGTTTCTCCCATGGTTAAATGCAGGAAGGAAATTCATGATTATATTCTTAACCGTAATGCAAGTGAAAGGCCAGTTGTTAAAAGCTAAAGGATATGCCGAGGAAAAAACCCCGGTGTGTCTAATATTCAAAAATAGTCCAAAGGTTTCTGGGAACAAGCTAGTTTACACTCCCATCGCCCCTCTTCCATTCTATTCACTCGTTGATTATCCTATTCATTATTTCAATAAAAGCTGTGTACACAGATCATTAGGCAAACAAAAGTGTCTGTGCATCTGAAAAGAACTGAATAGCGTTGTTCACAAATAAATTACTTCATTAAAACCCTGTTGAGTTTCATTGCTGGTTATGCATTGTAATAGAAATGGATGCAAATTGTTGCTGATTTTATTTCTTGTCTCTCCATGTAGATGTCTGGTGCCTCATCGAGACCAAGTACCCCACAGACGTCCATTCCTGTGGACTTCAGTGAGCCGGCCAGCTCCCTCTCCTGCCTGGACAGTTCTGCTGCCCATCACCGCATTGCTGTAAAGTCCAGAGCCTGTGCTAAAAGGAAGCCTGCCAGTGTGAGGAATACCTAGCACTCACTCACACACTCTTCTGGGAGCTCAAAGTCATACTGTGTGCTTGTTTTTACGGTTTTTAGACCCTTCTCAGTTTGTAGAGTTGATCAGCATTTCTGGACTGTGTCCAAACCCACCACAGAGATTTGTATTTACATATTTGGAATTGGCCAAGTAGGTTGAATAATGGATTAGGTGTTCGAGAGAGGTTATCTAGACATCATGTGGGAGCCTTTAATGTGACAGTTTCAACAAGCAACCTTTTTGCATGTATTTAGAGGGAGATGTTACAACCCAAGAGAAGAGACCTGAGAGAAAGAGTACTACTTCGAGACACAGAGGACAAACTGAGAGCTGCAAGAACAAGCACAGAAGAGGAGGAGAGTAAAGGTGGGTGATGTTCAGTTCTAACCGTAACTCTTAACGTTAAGGCACTAAACTAATAGTAACGTTCAATTCTTAATCAGATGATGTCTCAGAAGAGATCGATGAAGTCCAGGAGGACTCTCCAAAAAGCCCATCAGTGTTAGAACAGGATGAGGAGGAGCTGCCAGTGTCTTCTCAAAGTCAAAGATCATCTACAACAAGCTCCAGCTCTGCTGAGGCTTCTGATGATGATGAGGATGATGAGGATGAATGTGTCCCTGGCGAGGATCACGGCCTCAGCTCTATGATCCTAGAAACCTCCTTTGAGAATCCAGTAAGACTGGAGCTCCAGACTGAGGACTTCCTGCTGGATGGAGGATGTGAGGTTGTCACTGAAGAGCAGAGTTCCCTCCTAGAGGAAGTGCTGAGTTCCCTGAAGGGCCCCCTTGTGTCAAGGCTGGTGCTGGAGTCCGAGGCTACAGTTGAACAGATGGAGGTTGGAATTTAATATTTCAGGGGAATAACCACTCTGTGGTTAAAGAATAGGTCTTGCTAATCCCCAAGCAAAAACATTAGACAATGTACTTTAACCTAACCATGTTTAAATCTTACCATTTTCTACCTCAGGTTGAAGGCACAGCTGGCGAAGATGACCTAGATAACCCGGATGTGGACAGCGCAACAGAACACCCCGACTCCACAGAGCCTTCCTCCGTCCTAGACGACCAAGTACCAGTTGAAAAGACTCTTTCTGAATCCGTCACACTTTTAGAAGAGGTAGAGCAAGTTTTACAGGAAGACAAGGGGCCAGAGAGACAAGAGTTTGCAGATGAAGTTCTTTTTGAAGATGATCTGCAGTTGCATGAGGGCAGTATTGAGGACGAGGAGTATGAGGTTGACCTGGAAGATCAGGATCAGGACAACAATAAGGAATTGGAGGAGGAAGTGGTTGAAGATGGTGAGAAAATGGTTGGTTCTGTGGAAGAAGTAGTCATGGACCAAAAGGATGCGGCCGAAGAAATGGAGGAAGATATGATTGAGGAAGGGAAGCAAGAGTGTGAGGAAGGTGAGGAAAATGAAGCTGATCAGGAGAAAGAGATCCTGGTTGAAGACAACAAAGAGGACAAAGATGCTGAAGAAGGAGAAGAAGAAGAAACCGAAAATGAGACCAAGGATCAGTCATGTCCATTCGAAGAACAAGAGGTCAAATTGGACACGAGCATTAAAACTGAAAGCTTCCATGAGATTGATCAATCTATCAAAGATAGTGAGCCTGAGAATCTTTTATCACAGGAGTCTACTGAGAAACCTTCCTTTGTAGTGATGACTTCTCTCGAGCTCAGTTCTCCCAAGAAACTCTCAAACCAGCCCAAGGAGCTGGAGGATGTCCCTCAAATTCTACAGGAAGCCACTAACGGGGAGCAGTTCATTCTGGAAGAATGCACCGATCCGTTTGCGGAAAGTCTACAGAAAAATGAACATTCAGAGGAGGTCCTTCAGGGGGAGGTGTTGTCTGAGGGTCACCAGTCAAGCTCATCTGAAAGTGAGGCTGCTCAAGAGTCCATTCACGAGGTCTCCGATGATGAACCTGTTTTTAAGTCACCAGGCAGAGACCCGTCCTTCGATTCAGTGAGAGCCGAGTCATCTCCCAGCCAAGTGGAGACTCTGAGTCTGCCCTTATCCCCACTCCAAGCTGATGAGGACACAACGCCAGAGAACCCTTTTGGAATACGGCTGCGAAAGACGCCAGTTCTTCACCGCTATGCTTCTGAAGGAGAAAGCCCAACTCCGGTCACAGAGCCCATGGAGACACAGAAGTCACCATTCTTAGATCAACTTTCCAGGAAACCTGCTTTGTCCAAGAAGCCCGAGGTGGTCGATGGTGTTGTGAAGCCCAAAAGAACCTCAGGTACCAACTGCTTATTACGTATTATCTGCACTCACTGTGCTAACTGACAATCAAGAAATATTTTATCTCGCTCATATCATAGCATATTGTATTTAAATGTTTAAATGAAATCAAAAAACATAAATAAATTATGACGCTATGTTACAATTTACAGATGTAACTGGTAAAGCATCAGTGGAAAGCTCAGAGTCTCCAAGCTGGATCTCTTTGGCCAGGCAGAAGCAAAAAGTCTTCAAAGAAAACGTCCTTGAAGAATCACCTGAGAGCAGGTTCCCTACCCAGGTCAGCATTCCTACTTATCCTTGAAGCGATTATTCAGGTTTTTGCAAAGTTGCCATAAATAAAATTTTAAGGTGCATCTAAGTACATTAATATAAGTCCTGATCATTATAAAAATTTCTTGCTCTTCACACCGACTGTGACATTCGTCACCTGAAACGCAAGAACAGTGTAAGTAATCAGGGTCAAATTCTACGTTTACGGCATTTGGCAGACCACCTTATTCAGAGCGACTAACATTTCATTTCACTATACATCTGAGCAGTTGAGGGTTTTTTTTTTAAACCAACTGCTTACACAGAAATCGTGCGTGTGTTCGTCAATGGAGGAGGCTTCAAACATCTGAACTGTACATTTGGGTTTTCAGATATGTCAGGTTTAAGCGAAGTCATCATCAGTTTTAATCCGCAGAAAATGTTACTGTTACCGGAATATGAAAATGCCATCGCAGAAATGTTGAACTCGTATTCATATTACTTTTGGTCACAGGAACAACTGAAAACAACCATAAAATCATGTGATCTTATGCATCTGTGCCATTTGTTCGCCTGTGTGACCCATTTTTATATTTTTTGCTCAGTCACGTTTGTATAGTAGACTGTTAAAACACTTATTCTATATTGCACAATCCTGACTCTATATATAATTTATTATTATAAATTCACTTTACTATCGAACCGTAACTTCAAAACTGAGTAATTTACCATACTGTGGAATACGTTTGTATACGGTTACATCCCTAAAGGCTATACAAACAAAATGCTTTTTCTGTTTGTTTCTCTTCTTTAGTCATCCATCAGAATCCCAGAGAGTTATTTTTCCATGTTGTAATCAGGGAAATATGTAGTGGCCTTAGACCCTTTTTTCTTTTTTTTTATCTCTAAAGAAAGCATATACATTTTGTAAGCTTGTCATATATCATACATAATTTTTTTTCCCCCCCAATAATCTTTTTTTTTTTTTAGGAGGAATTGAACAAGACTGGTTTGATGGATGATCTGCCAGGTCCGGGTAACAAGGATCAGCTAAAACCTGTTGCTTCACCAGTTAAAGGTAATAACACAGTTCTTGTTTCAAATAATGTATAAACCTTATCGGCATACAGTACTCATATATGAATTCATGTTTATTCTGTTTAGACTTAAATGTGCACCATAAACAACAGCTGTTGAAGCCTTTTAATTTAGTCCTGGGACTGTTTTGAGGACAAACTGAAGGCTGAATAATAGAATAAACTAGAGAGATGTTGATACGTTGCTGCCCTCTAGTGGAAGTCTCAAGTTACTGTCATGTAAAATATATCTCAGTGTTGCATAAAACATGGGATTTATTCCTCACTTACTAGAATGAATCCTTTCTGTATATCACAAACATAATTTTTAGTCAGTAGTACTTTTTAAGTTTTATGCTTTACGTTTGAATAGATTATTAAATGTCTTGATTAAAAGGTTACATACTGTAAGGTGTTGTACACCTATAACTGATGATATTACTTTTGCTTTTATGTGACCAGTGTCGTGTTCTTTGGAGATATCCAAACCGGCCGTGGTGGAAAAGGAGAAGAGAAGCATCAGCCACCCAGTTCCAGCTCCTCTAACCCAGGATGAGCCTCCATGGCTGGCCCTGGCCAAGAAGAAAGCCAAAGCCTGGAGTGAGATGCCACAGATTGTGCAGTAAAGAACAAGAAAGCTCCAGGCTCAGCGCTCAAAGCTTCGTTCCAGGACATTTTGCACACACAGAAATGAACTCATCCAGTACCTGAGATGTCTCTCTCTCTTTTGCTTATCTTTCTTTTTACACACAAAACCACAAATCGTAAACAGACGTCCAATTAACCTGACCATATAATCCACATTTAAACATTCCTAAAGGTAAGAACAGACACATTTTAATCGGTAATACATAGAAATTGATCTTAAATCTTTAAATTAAACATTCTTACAAAAAATGTCTGATTTTTTTTTTATGTTTATTTTTTTTACTCAATAATATTTGCCTTTGATCAGCTTCTCGAAGTAATTGTTTTTAAAAAAAAAAAAACATAGACAGCTTTGTATTTATTTATCTCTTTCATGTAATGTTTTATGCAGTGTTGGTCTATTTTTGTATTACATTTACAGTTGTGTGTCTTGTACATAAACATTTATGTACACAAACGTTTGTGTTGAGCTTAATTATAAATTACACTCTCACAAAGAAATAGAAAAACATTACGTTGTTAATAATGATAATATAATAATAATAAGTGTAACACTAAGGATGTGAATGCATCCTTAGTCAGTAATAATTCTAATTATATCCAAAGTAATAATTCTAATTATTTAGAATCAGTTACTAAGGAAAGCTGTATTTTAATTTTATAGGTAAAATTTAAATAGTCACAGTGGATGTTTTCAGCCTTAAATTCATATCTGGGACTTCAGTGTCTTAAGCTGTTTTTCTTTTTTTTTTACCTATGAATGCTACATTTCAGAACCTTATGTCGTTATTCTCTTTTCTTAAACCAAAAATGAATCAACCAACACATTTTTTCAAAATGAGTCTGTAACAGGACCTTGGAAGAAGAAGAACAAAAAAACATGAATCAGTTATGAGTTTAACAAAGTCATACAGTATATTTGTGCATAATCCAACAATATCACATGAGCAGGAGTGCTGTTGTGCTGAATATCGGGACTGTGGTGATGGGGTCATAGGGACAAGTTTGCAGCAGAGTACTGAAGGAATCACAGGTGTGCTGATGTTTAGTACAACAGCGCCACCTCACTTGAGACATTGCAGTCCAACAAAACATTCGCATGATAAACAAACAAATAATCTGTTGATTTCACCAGTTATTTGCTCCACCAACGCATACCCTTCTGCAACAGACAGGACTGATTAGCCGCGACTGACAGCTAGGGTGATTAATGGGTGAAAGTGGTGTTAAATTCATCAAAGCTCTGGGGTTGAATCCCAAATTGCCTCTTAATTATTTAGAATCGGTTACTAAGGGGACAAGTTGTTGTTTAAGATGGCGTAACCCTATCAGACGTGTTTTCTTGCTGAAAGTGGCGGGCCATAACCATACCGATCTTACTGTGACTGACAGTGTAATTTTTATTACAGGACTTTAGAAATGTATTAGTATGTAATAGACATTTGTTACAGTGTAATTGTATTAGAACATCTGACACAGTGTATAATATAATATAATCATACAACCCAGTGCTGTTATGCTCTATTAATTATTATATGTGGCGTGTGTGTATATATATATATATATATATATATATATATGTGTGTGTGTGTGTGTGCAACTGTCATATATGCATTCTTCTGTCATCTCTCCATCTCCACTAACTACAGTCCTTTATTTAGTCTCTCATCACTCTCTTTTACTTTTTTTTCTCCGTCAATGCCACTCTGCCCTCCAGCCTCTTTAGTCGACTCTCCAGGCTGGTCAGGTCCGTCCCTCTTTTCTCCCTGGTGGCCACACTCAACACGGCGGCGACCAACACCAGCAAGAACAGACGCACGAGCGTGGTTTCAGAGGAGGCTTCTGGATCACTGATGATCCGACTGAAGATCCACAGGAGCACGATGACCTTCAGCATCCAGAAGCCGCGCTGTAACAATGCTACGGTCACGCGCACCACGCCACAAAGGATCCAGTAAGTCAACACCGCCAGGAGCATCCATTTCGCTGCCAAGGCCATTCCCTCAGGGGTGAAGCGAGGCATGGATACAACATCTGGAGAGTCAGAAATAAAAGAGAAAAAGGATTAAATAAGATGCCAGCTTTGTGCACCAAAAAGCAAAGATAGCAAAGGAAATCTGATGGGTGTTCAAATGAAACTGGGACTTTGATGAAATTTGTTGGTGAATAAAGGTTTCGACCCGAACGACTCAACAGTATAGTGAGGCTCTTCGCCGCAGTTAAAGATCTGAATAGTGCAAATATTTATTAAGAACATCTGTCTGTCAGTGAATGATGATCCCAGCTGAGACGGAGAATTATTGCTACATCCTCATACAGTCCTGACCTCGCTCCAATCCGTTTCTACATTTTTGGGCCATTAAAGGAGTTCCTGGGAGGCCAGATCATGACTTTGGAAAACATTCTGGAATCCAAGCACTTGTGAAACACTGGGATAAGTGCATCAGTGTAGCAGGGATTATATATAGAGAAATAACGACGGTTCTGTTATTCTGCACAATCAATAACAGTCTCACTTTTGACTTTAACACCTCTTGTATGTTTAGGAAGTAAAGACTTTTTACTCTTCATTCAGTTCAGTCCACCATTCTTAATAAAGAATTTCTACTAATGTTATACATATTGCTAAATACTTGCCAACGGCGAAGAATGTCGCACACTTTCATTAACAGAATACCTTTCAGAGTAGCTGCACATACACAGCACTCCTCTCTCTCTCTCTCATACACACAATAGTTTCTCAAACATACTTTCTCTCTTACGCAAGCTTGAACTCTGGACGTTCCTGGGTGTGTTCACGTGCGATTCTCATTCAGTCTGAAAGCAGGCCATATTCAGACATCCACCTGTACTACACGTACTGGACGCCCTTCTTTATAGGAAACGAAACTTTGAGTCTTGATAACGCCAAACAAGAGAAGTGACTTACCGCCTATTCCAGTGGCGCGCAGAATCTCGGCCACGTAAACGACGATGACGTTCAGACCTCCGGCAGCACCCTCGGCGACAAACTGCAGCGCCATGTCCAAGAACTAGCGGGAACAGGGAGGAAATGCGAGAGAGGAAAGGGGTCAGGTCAGATTTGACCGCATTAAGGAACAGACTAGCGCGTACCAAATGGTCTTTATCCACACACACTGATACTTTGCACTTTGCCGATCATTAACCCGACGCTGCTTTCCATATAATGAGCACGATAAACGCGTTAGGGTTTGAATGTGATCAAGATCCAGCTCAAATATTGATCAGTCAGGACATTGTTTAGTTTCAGACTGAAATGACGAGTGGCGTTCAATCCAAACCGGGACTTTTTAATGCGCAGAAATTAAACAGAACACAGTTGTTCGGACTATCGGATACGCGCACGGGTTCGGCACGGGTTTTTACGCCAGATGCTTTTCCTGATGAAACCTTCTCTTTATATCCGGGCTTGGGTCCGGCACTGGATCCAGTGGCTGAGGTTTTTGCAATGGCTGGGAATCGAACCGAGGCCTTCCACATGGGAGGTGAGAAACCAACCACTGAGCCACCGATGCCATAATAACAGGACACAGTTATGAGAGTAAAAACTCACTCACTCATTGTTTATACTGCTTAAATCCTGTATTCAGGGTCACGGGGGGGCCTGGAGCCTCTCCTAGGAGACAAGGTGGAGTACACCCTGGACAGGGTGCCAATCCATCGCAGGGCACGCACACACATTCACACACTACGGCCAATTTGGGAACGGCAATTTAACAATCTGCATGTCTTTGGACTGTAGGAGGAAACCGGAGTACCCGGAGGAAACCCACCAAGCACGGGGAGAGAACATGCAAACTCCATCCACATAGAGACGGGAATCGAACCCGGAACCCTGGAGGTGCATGGCGACAGTGCTAACCACTACACCACCCTGCCGCTCAGAGTAAAAACTGCCTTCATATAATCCCCGTATACACTGATCCCAGCGTTTCACTAGTGCTTGAATACCATCAAGGTGGAAAGTCTTCTTAGTCTCGACATCATCTCAATGGCTTAAAGGCACAGCTCTTAGCATTGACCTGAAAGTGAAGTCCATGAAACGAAAGGAGCTGCACCCTGTAACCGTACACTGGAAGAAAGGTAGCGTCTCATAAAAAGGTCATTGTTGATGCGGTGTTTCAAAACTCCAGTAAATGTTGCTGTGCCTGTAGATACAATGCGAGTCGACTTGAAAAACAGGCAGCACACATTCACCACGTTCAATTGTCTAATGATAGCTACAGCACAACAGTCTGTCTGAAAACGATACTTGTGACACTTGATGCACGTAAATATACATGCATTCCTGCTACAAGGTCAGCTGCTTGCATGCTAAATGATTTCGATATAGCACCTGTTCTAATCATGGACCAACCTGCACCTCTAATGTTATAACCAGATGTTATGCGAGCATTTGCATCCCAAACAACCTCAGCTCACAAGGTCACAGTCCACATGGTCAGATCACCAAGGATGCATTTTAGCTCAGGGCTCAATCCATCACAGGGCACACACACACATACTGTACAGTACACACACTCATTCGCACACTACGGGTAATTTGGGGATCTTATTCATCCTAATCTGCATGTCTTTGGACTGTAGGATGAAACCAGGGTACCCGGAGGAAACCCAGCAATCATGCAAACTCCATGCACACAGATGGGAATCGAATCCGGACCCTGGAAGGACAGTTATGAGGTGCAAGTGCTGCCCCATTTCAAACTAATTTCTCTCTTCTTTTTTTTTTTTTTTTTTCTGTGAAGCTCCTTTGTGAAAATGACCCTTGTTAAAAGCGCTATATACGGACTCCGAGCGGCGCAGTGGTAAAGCGCTCGCCCTATCATCCTGAGGTCTTAAGTTCGATTCCCGAGTGATGTTGTAGTGTAACCTCTAGCAGCCGGAGCTGATTGGCCGAGCTCTCTCAGAGGGGACGGATGAGAGGTACTTAGTGCTCCCACATTAATCACGGCTCTACAGCCAATCAGGGGCGTCTGTGAGCTCGCGCAGGCGGAAGGAACGGATAGAGCAGGGGACTCAAACTCAGTTCCTGGAGGGCCGCAGCCCCACAGAGTTTTGTTCCAACCATAATTAAAAACACCTGATCCAACTAAACAAGTCATTAAGGCTTATTTGAAAACTACATGGTATGTATGTTGGAGCAGGGTTGGAACAAAACTCTGTGGGGCTGCGGCCCTCCAGGAACTGAGTTTGAGACCCCTGGGATAGGGTGTGTTGCGCCGCCCCCAACGGTGCGTGAGCGAGCAGTTCGAAAAGATGCGGCCGGCTGGCATCACATCGTTAGGTGATAGTCTTCGTCCCTCCCGACTGAGTGGTAGTAGTAGCCTTAATGTGGGAGCGCCCCCTAGTGACAGGGAGGAATTGTACACGACTAAATTAGGGAGAAACCCCAGATCAAACTGTAAGAGAGTCTTCAGATGCCTGGCTTCATTCTCACCCTGACACATCAATAGGGCCAATCTGGACTCATCAGACCACATGACCGTTTTCCTGGAAAAGCTTGACTAGGATGTTAAGAGATTCTGTCAAAAAACTGGAGGAGAAAAAAAAGTAACACTAAAAAATTAAAAGTGTGAATGCCAACATAAAAATACGAAAGATAAAACTGTTATAAGCTTTCCTACAAAGTTTACTTACCATCAAACACTTCTCGGTTGTCTGGGCTCCGACTACAGAGTCCACACTGAGGCGCAGACTCTCTGCCATATCCGTCAGCCTGGAGCCAATTCTGAACGGGTCCTCAGGCGGCACCTTTCCCCCTTCACACCTCACTGCTGTTAGCGCCGTGAGCACAAGCAGCAACAGACCGAGCAACATCCGGCAGCCTGCGCTCTGAAGTCGTCTACCACACCAAATCATCTTACGGAAAAAAATATATACCCAAGTGACTAAAACTCGAATCAGGGAACAGCACAACTGGATAAGTTCGTCTGACCACACGCGCGGCCGTCAGCCTTCAGGACTCACAAATCAGCACTTCCAAAATAAATCCGGATGACAAGTGTGTCAATCTATTTCAGTGGCGCAGATTTCATGTCGGAGCATGTTCAAGTTTCACTGGGGAGGGAGTGAAAAAACCCAGCAGGAAATCAAGTCACAATCCAATTCTTTTATGCAGGCCAGGTGATTAACTGCATTAACTTTTGCTAGACAATTTACTTTAAGAAATTAGTCTTAAAATGAAAACTAACTTTACTTTCTGAAGAGAAAAAGAGAATCTCACAGGAAGAGCCAACGAATCATCATACGCCAAAGCTTTTTGTTATATACTCCCTATAAAAAAAAATAAAAAGAAGAAGAAGCAAAGCAACCAAATATCCTACTACAAGAAAATTCTTTATGGAGTCGTCCTGACTGTGCTTCTCTTAGCTTTTGGCTTTTTGGTACATGTAACGCAGGTGGAACTTGTTTAACTAGCAGTGGGAGGGAGCAGGGAGGAAGAGAAGGCAGGGCCGGAAACAAACTCCAACTTAAAGGTGAAGCTTTTCACAGCTTGTTTGTGACGTCAATTTACATTGCCCTTTACCAGAGGAAGAATTTGTTTAAGAAACCTAAGATCATTATTTACGTCTATGCACAAACAAGATTCATATAATAGTAAGAGGTCTGTGTTCTTAACGTTCGAGTTCATGGCTGATGCTGGATGACAGAAGAGAAGTTTAATGACCTAACCAAGAAATGTAATGAATGACCAAAAAAAAATTATAAAATAAAAAATAAATGTGCATACCTGACCACCTTACTTCTCCTTAAGATTTCGAGCATGCCTGTTTGATATACTGAGGTTCAAAATTTTACTAAAATGAAAACAGAATGAGTCGTACGCACAGTTGGACAGCAATTTAATGAATTGCAAATGATCAACCCACATAGCTAGGCAGTTTTTGAAATATAATAATAATAACAATAAAAAAAAAAAATAGAAAAAAACAAAAAACAAAACACAACACCGATCAGTCCAGATGACCGAAGATCAACAACTAGAAGCCTGGCAGGCAGTTCTTTGTCAGAGGAAGTCTCTAGCTTATCACTAATGATATCACATTGATCCGGTGGAATGAAACCGGTTGAGGTGGAATGGAGAGCGAGAGAACAAGGGCCACCAGACTGAACATGCCAGAATAAAAGCAGCAGCTAAACGCCTGAGACTGATCAGATGTGACGGAGCTGAGATATCATGTCAGGCTTGTTCCTTCCAACCTAAACTTCGTAGTCGGTTGGTAACCGAGCAAGCGTGATGGAATGTAGAGTTACAGCTGATCGTGTACAACTCTTCACAGCAAATCCATCCAATCTACATGTAACGATCGCCTCGTTCAGCTGGATAATCGAGTGACCGATCAGTAACCGAGCCTATCCGATGTAGATGCGGTGGAAATCGTTGGCTCCGAAAGCGGCGTTGCACTTCGGGCACTTCCTCTGGCGTGTGTCGTAACGCGTCTTCACGCACTCGAAGCAGAAGACGTGGAAGCACTTCGTCAGCACGGCGTCCTTGACGCGGGAGTTGCAGCATGGACACGTCAAACGGGCCTGCGAGGACAGGAAACGCTTATTTATTTATTTATTTATTTATTTATTTAAATAAACTGCACCCATGCTAGAGTAATGAATAAGCTGTGTTTCAAACAAAATGTATTAAATACCTTGTATTCATTAATTTCCTCGTTAAGTATTTCATCACCGTTGCGCATGCTTTCAGCCGGTTTCTTGGCTTTCTCAATCTTCCTGCGGAGTTTGGAAATGTCCTCCTAATAAAGCAAAATAAACATACAGTAAATATTATTTTACCCAATTTCAGTATATTCCATAAAATGAATGTTAGACTGTTTTGTGTGAACACCGCATGTGTACCTGCGCACGGCGAGCATTGAAGGACTCTTTCTCTCTGGAGATGCTGTTCTCGATCACCTCCTCACGGACTTCTTTCAGTCTCTGCTGCACTGTTTCCAGCTGACCCCGTAACTCCTCTGACAGCGACGCGGAGTCTTGGGCCTGGGTGCACAAACATACATAGAGGTGCTGAATTAGATCTTCAGGAACATCTTTATTCCACACCTTTATCTACTTTAAAGCAGTCTCTATTTACTGTGTCTTTTTGCAGTTAATCTTACTTTAAGGATCTTTTCACAGTGCAGAAATAGCTAGAAGTTTGCTAGTCCAGAAAACTGTGCTTTTTTTTTGTGCTTTTGCGTTTCTACAGTACCAATAGTTTTAGTTTAGTTTTAAGTCCTTGTTTAAGACTGGAACTAAAAGAAACCAAGCAGAACTGGTGGCGAGGTTTGCTCTGACTAATCAATCAATCAACAAACAAGTGGTTTTTCTGAAACAATATGAGTTACTATACCACTTTTCTATGGAATAAAATCACTGTCAAAAATAACTGTGCGTAAAAAAAAGATGTGTGTGTAATTCTGTGTCTTGTCCGAGTTGGATTCCATAATCTACGGCAACGACAGCTTACAGATACGGGATTTTGTGTCTTTGTTACACTACAACTCTGAAATATACGACTCTTTTATACGACAAATTGCGAAATTACATGCACAGGCATTACTATCCTGCCACCGGTGCCAAAATGGCAGTTTAGCAGATGAGCACTCTTTCGTCGTCTCAGGAAAGTTTTTTTTTTTCCACAGATTCGAACATGTTTAAGAGGAATAAAATTACGGAGATTTTTAACAAGATTTTTTATCAAATCGAGTCCTCTTCCCTCGGATAGTAATGCCTGGGCGTGTGGCCTTGATGACCTATTTTTGACAGTGGGGTCACACACTACATTCATGGAAACTATGCAATTCGTCCGTGTAACAGAGAACAGAGGAGTGGTATAAACAAGTTTTGTGCCTGTAAACAGTCAGAGTTGTACTGTAACAAACGCACAAAAACTCATATCTGTAAACTGTCGCGGCCGTAGACTTTGGAATCCAACTCAGACAAAACACAAAATTACACACAAATCTTTTTTTTTTTCCCCCACACGATTATTTTTGACAGTGATTTTATGCCATACGTTTCCAATAATGTAATTTATTATATGTACCATAAAAACTCACAGAGCTTCATTTTATTAACATACACACACTGAGCATACCTTGCGTTTGTTCATGTCCAGGGCTTGTGTTCGCAGAGAAAGCTCTCTCTCCGCAGCGCTTATGGTGCCCTGCAGGAGGCGCTCTTTCTCTTCCAGCTTCCTCACGACCTGCAGCTGAGCATCCACCTGAGAGGAGTATGAAACGAGAGAACTTTATTACTAACATGCATCATGTGACCGACAATACGACGCAGTGCTTTGTCCAGACTCGCTCACCTGTGTCTTCAGTGTGAGCAGTTGGTCAGCCAGCTCTTCTTTTTCTTCTTTCAGGAGCTTGTGGATCTGATTGGATTTAATGCGCTCGCTCATGAGTTTGAAGTTGGCATCGTCCTTCTCGCGGAGCTGCTGCATCAAGCGGATGTTCTGCTCCTGCATGTCCTCGAAGGCCTGTCCGGTGACGTCCATCTCGATCAGCAAGGCGTCCTCCTCCTGATCGAAACAGACATTTGACCAGCTATTGTTACTAGTGATCATGGAATACTGTTACAGATTTTTTAAAACTCATTGGCTTTGTTTTACTGTGCGGCAGGGAAATAAATTTTGCTGGAATTATTTGATTCCATGTCTGCTCTAATATTCCTATTCCTATACACTATTCCCACAGTATAATATAGAAAGAGAGACAGAAAAACGACATTTAGCAGCTGTATAATAAAAAAAATAATAATTTGAAAATTTTCTTTAAATAATTAATAAAAAAATTTCCCCATTCATCTTCTATATTGCTTGTCCTGTAGCCTATCTCAGGAGACTTTGGGCACGAGTCAGGGTGCACCATAGAAAGGGTGCCAATCCATTGTAGGGTGTATAAACACACAACGAGCAATTTAGGAATACCAATTAATCTAATCTGAAGGTCTTTAAACTCTGGGAAGAAACCAGAGTCCCCGGAGAAAACCCAGCAAGCACGGTACGAACATGAAAACTCCAAGTACATACACCAGAGGTGGAACGCAAACCTTTGACCCTGGAGGTAGGTGCGAGACCACAGTGCGAACCACTGTGCCGCTTATATGTAATTTACATGTTTATAACATGTATATAAATGATTGGCTTGGCTTTGTGACCTCCAACACTAGAGGTGCTCAGATCAGGATTTTTGGGGCCGATTACCAATCACTAGAAGTTGTATCGGCCGATACCGATCACCGGGTCTACTCGAAGCCTTATCATGTAGCATTATTTATTAAACTATATCTAACAACAATGTAATTAAGTATTGAAATTCAAGAAGTGGAATATCATGAATTGACAACTGTATTTATTGGCAAGTAACATGTGGAACACGTCAACTTAAAACATAGCAGCCTGTGTTTGGTTAGTAATGGGGAACAGCTTAGAGCTTAAATAAAATAATGTATTTATTTTAAATTATTTAAATAAACACTTTATTTAAAATTAAATAAAATAGCAGACAAGTAGGACGCGAGTCGCCGGAAGTTCTGCAAGGCCCGCAAGCATCCGCGAGGACTGCCAAAAAATTAAACATGTTTAATTTTTCATGTTTAAAAACTTGTTTAAAACTTAAACGTTTGACAAACATGTTAAATTTTTCACGCAGAAAGATGGAAACGTAATCACAGCGGCAAAACTCGCGGTGAATCATGATGATCTGTACTTTCGGCCACCACGTGAAACCGCGTAGGTGAGATAGGGGTATTACCGAGAGCTGAGTGAGTGGCGGCGCGCGAGTTGCTGAGCTCTCCCGCGCTCTCAAATGTGTGATGAGGTTTGTGGTGTTAAAATGCTTTTGGTGCTTCCCGCTTCGTGGAATTGTCTTGTTACACAGGGTGCCGATTGCTAATGTATTGTCTTTTTCACAAACATAGAATTGCCAGACCGGTGAAGCCATTTTAGAAGTGCGAAAAAATAAAAAATAATAATAGTCTCGCGAGTTTTGCGTCATCTGATCGGCTTTTCTATATCGGCCATTATAGAGACTGCCGATCAAACTTCCCAAGGCTATTATCGGCCGATTATGATCAATCGGAGCACCCCTATCCAACACCTTATCCAATGTTGGTCAGAACTTTGACTACTAACACGCACACACACACAAACACGCACACAAACCTGCTTAGCCAGAGAGAGTTTCTTGTTGAGGATGTCAATCTGCTCCTCCACCAAGCGGATCTTTCTCAGAGCTTCCTCGTCAGCCATCTTCTTTCCTTCCCTCCTCTCCCTCTCCTCTAGATCCCGCAGACGTTGACGTAGCTCCTCTGCCTGAGAGACACACGAACACAAACACACACACACACACACAGACAGACAGACAGGTGTATGTAATATCCAGGGGCAACCATTTAAGTTTCAGTTTCATGTAGATACAAACTGATAGAGATTTGAGCATGCATGTGTGTGTGTGTGTGTGTGTGTGTGTGTGTGTGAGAGAGAGAGATTTACTGTATGCGCACCTCAGCTTTGGACTTTTTCTCTGCAGCCATCAGTTGCACTTTGTCCCTCTGTTCTTTCGGGGCAGAGCGATACATGTCCAGCAAGAGCTTCATTTCTCTCTGAGACTCTTGAGCTTTCCTGCCATATAATTAACAACTATATAAACCTGAACATCATTTGAATTGGATTCGCGTCTTATCCGAATCAGAGTTACTTACTTAAGCTCCACCCGGACGATTTTCAGTTGCTCCACTTCCTTTCTCTTCGGCCCTCCGGTCACAGCGCAGCGATCAGCCTGTGCATCGTCTGACTGACTGTTGCTAGTGCCTGGTTTCTCCTTCTCTTCCTTCACTGCCACACGAGTTAGCCGCTCCCTTTCTTTCTGGTCTTTATCTTTCTTATCCTCCTTTTCTTTGTCTTTCTCCTTCTCCTCTTCTTTAATTGTGCCTTCGGGTTCAGTTCCAGGCTCGGTCTTAACCGACACTCCTGAAAAGAGACACAGAAATCGACATCCACAAACTGCATCATGACAAATCCATCGGGTCACTTGTTGTCTCCTGCTCTAATAAATAAATGAATTTTAATAACATTGTTTCCTGTATAGATAATGGCAAATTACAATGAAAATGCTTTTAAATTTTCATTTGAAATTATATATGCATGGTGCTTTATGGAAAAGGGGTTACTCTAGACCAACTCTGATCTGGCTAGAGTCAGAGGTAAAGTAAGGAATAAGTAAACAAATGCTGAATAGTCTTTCTCTGAAGCTTTACCTGTGGTAGTGGGCGTGGCCGAATCATTATCCGATCCTGCCTTCACCGAGACATCAGAAGCAGCAGACGTTAAAACAGAGGCGGGTTCTTCTTTTATGTCCATGTCAGTGCTTGATTGTGATTGAATGGCAGGGTTTCCCTTTGTAGCACGCAGCTATGAGAAAACAAAGTCCTGAATTTTCATTTACTTATAATAAAAAGCATAGTATTGGTTCAGTGTTTCCCGTGGATTTGCAGGACTGAGTATGTTGGAGATTAAAAAGATCTTATGAATAACAAAGAAAGAATCCTGTCCCGGGAGACTTTGGGACCAACGTTGGATACACACTGGACAGAGTGACAGACTCTTCAGGGACAATGTGATCATTTTCATAATTTTCCTTTGATTCTGTAAAGCTGCTTTGCAACAATGGCCACTGTTGAAAGCGCTATACAAATAAAATATAATTGAATTAAATTATTGATCTGATGAAGCTTGGTTTTAAATCACATGCTCCAGCTCATTTCAGTGGTACAAAATACATAGCTTAGTCTCTCTAACCTGGTTAAGCTCTTGCTGTGCCTCTCTCAGTCTGATTTTGAATTTGACCACCTCTGCTTTCATCTGCTGGTTATGAGTCTGCAACGTGCTGATGAGGTGACGCATCTCGCGGTTTATTGGGCCTTAAAGAGAAAGGAAAAAAATCGTAGAGCAGCATAGCTTTGTTTATTACGAGTGTTGAAGGATTGCATGCCAGATAAACATCACATCCAGCAGTGGAACGTGAAAGTGAGAGGAATTACCTGCTTGTTCGTTGGCAGCGAGCGTTTGCTCAAACTCGATCCTCAGCATCTCGTATTCCTTGCGAACCTGAGCCAGTGTATCCTCCAGTTGAATCACTTCAGTACGAACTTTGCGTTGCAGAGACACCTCGTCATTCTGTTATACACACACACCAAAAACAGTGTGGAAAAATGTTTTACTTTTCATAACAGCCAAAAGGTAAGGAAATCTGAGTATGTAAGTCGGTGAGTCAATCATGTCACGCACACGTTCACACACTCAGGCAGTGAGCAAGTACCTCCATGTGGTCAAGTTGGCGAAGACGGGCAGATCTAGTTGTGTTCAGACGAGCTCTGGTCTCATCCAGCTGGGCTTTCAGTACCAGAGATTCATTATAAAGCACAGAGAACTGGGACTGCAGACACCGGTACTCCGCAGTCTCTCTGACCATTCCCTCTGCTCTACACATGAGCTCCATCTAAGAGAAATACACACAAGCATTAAAGTGAAGCTTGTTCTTTTTTTTTGTGGATTTTTCCCTAATCCCCCCGCCCCTAATTTAGTCGTATCCAATTCCCTCCCATTGTTGGAGGCTGGAGATTACAGCAACCCCCGGGAATCAAACTAGCGATCTCCTGATGATAGGAAGAGCACTTTATCACTGCGCCACTCTGAGGCCTGAAGCTTGTTCATTTTGATATAGCTCTCATTATAACTCAAAGGAAGAACATCATGTGGAAAAAATTAATTGTTTCCTGTAACAGAAGTACATCTTGTGAATGTAAAAGGTATACCTTCATGTTGTTGTTGTCCTGGACAACTGTCTGCAGGTCCTGCTGTAGTTTCTGCAGCTCACTAAGCCGGTTCTCCGCTAACTCCCTGTTCTCCTCCAGCTCACTGTTCATTTCTTCAAACTTGAAAAGGGCATGAAGGAGTCAAATGAAAACTGCAACACTGTTTTCAACAACACTGAAGACTAATAATGACTTGCCCTACTTCCCTTCCATCCTAAAGATTATTGAAACCTTATATAATAAAGACAAGAAAAAATAAGTGTGTACCTTTCTCTTGTTGATCGTGATGGTCCCACACACACTGCTGGCCTCGCCACAAACTTTATAGCCTTTACTATTTAGCTGCGGGGAAAAGAAAAATATGTATATCAAAATCATGCATGTCAGCAAAGTGGTACTTTCAAGACATCTAAAACCAACACAGACAACACACACACTCACCCTTTCCAGCACCTCCCCTAGGTGTGTGTTGAGACGGTTTTCCCTGCGGCGGATCTTCTCCGTGTCCCACTGCAGCTCCTCTATTGACACCTGCAGTTCGCTTATTCTGGTATCAGCACGACTAGCGGCACGCGCCAGGGAACGAGACTGAAACACACAACAACATATTCACAAACACAGAGACAAAAATCTTATTACTTAAAACCAGAGTAAAACTTTTGTACTCAAGTAAAAGTCCTGTTACTTTAGTAAAATTTTACTGAAGTACAAGTAAAGTTACAATTATAAAAATCTACTCAAGTAAAAGAAAAAAGTAGCTCATAAAAAATTTACTCAGAGTAAAAATTTCCAAGTAAATTTATTATTTTTTTTTTACAGCGGGGATGGGATGGGGTATTCTAGTGTAGTTTAAAAAAGACAAGCGGATATAAATCTCAAACTAGTGGTTTTTAATTGAAGAAACACCTTTGCATAATAAAGCTGTTACCTTTCTTGTGTTTGAAATAAAAGTGTAACTATGGTGTGACACTTTGCGCCGGATCGCCGAGGGGAAAAAAAAAAAAAGCTCAGAGCCTAGACTAACACAGCACAAAACCTTTATCGGCCTCAGCGTCACAAAATAATAATACAAAACAAAGTAAAGAAAAGGGTAAAAGAATAGAGCTCTCGCAGCCGAGGTCTAGAGAGAGCTGATTGGCCGAGCTCTCTCAGAGGGGAGGGGTGAGAGGTACTTAGTGCTCCCACATTAATCACGGCTCTACAACCAATCAGGGGCGTCTGTGAGCTCGCGCAACGGAGGGAGTGGATAGCGCTGTCCTCCGAGTGTGTTACGCCGCCCCCAACGGTGCGCGAGCGAGCAGTTCGAAAAGATGCGGTCGGCTGGCGTCACGTGGTTCGGAAGAAACACGTGATAGTCTTCGGCCCTCCCGGCTGAGTGGTAGTAGTAGCCTTAATGTGGGAGCCCCCTAGTGACGGGGAGGAATTGGACGCGACTAAATTAGGGAGAAAATCGGGGAATAATCCGAAAAAAAAAAAAAAAAAAAAAAAGAATAGAGCTCTCTCTCTACTCTGTTCACTCCTTCTCACACACACACATCCCTGCAGCGCACACACTGGGGAGGTGAGGCAACTCTTAAAAGGGCAGCATACATACATACATAATGTGGTATATAACATAATAGTGGCCATTACAATGGCCAGGGGTTTTCTTCATAAGAATTTAATGGCATTTCGCTTTCAGCTGGGTCTGCATCACTGGCATCTGTTTTGTCCATCTCCATCGTTCTCTTGAGTTTAGTTAGAACAGTTTGTTCTCCCCGACCATCAAAGATTTACGGGGTGAAAGTTTTATCCTTCTCCGTTGCATTATTATTATTAGGGCCCAAGCACTATAAGGTGCGCAGGACACCTCTTGTTTTCCTAAGGATTTTTTTTTTCGACCCTTTTGGACTTTTCGGGGGTCTTAACATGCTCAAAAACTCAAGAAACTTGGCAGACACGTTGGAATCTGCTGCCATCAGGTTGCCCGAGAGTCGCGTTGTCTGGGGCCTCCAGGGGCCCCCACACAAGATTTTGCTGGATAGCTCATACAGACTTTCACGTAGGCACACGAAACTTGGGCCACATTTAGAGCTCATCGAGCTGAACAACTTTCGCGCTGCATGTCCTGGGCTCAACTCAACAGGAGGCCGGTCATTTTCGATCGTGTGCAAAAACGCACCCGATGGATTTTGATATACTCCTCCTAGCGAATTTATACAATCGTCACCAAACCAGACCGAAAAGATCTAAAGACATTTAGGACGCAAAATTGCTGGATTGTTGGGACTTGTAGTAGAGAGAAGGATGTTACACAAACTGCGAACCATCACGGAGAAGACATCACATCGCCTCCACAACCCACTGGATAAACCTTAGAGTAAGAGAATGCTTCAGCTCAGCTACAGGAAGTCTTTTCTGCCAACTGCAATTAGACTTTACAATAACTCTACTCTGTGTCAGGAGATCTCCTTCTCTGACAGGACAATAAACAGGCTCATATACATTCTGTCTTTAATGCACTATGGTCACATCCTTCATTCATTCATTGCATCCTCTTTTTTTATTAGTGTTTGCTGGTTCATTCTATACATTACTACTTCCTGCTGCATGTACAGTTTCATTCCCACCTGTATATACAACCATCACGCATGTGTACTTGTACAGTATATAAAAGTGGTATTTTTATATTCATATTATTTGATAGCATTTTCTATCTCTTTAAAACACCTTTGAGGTTTGAGGTGAGTGAGGTCAGCTAAGTTAGCATAAAATGACTGTTACTGATGTTGGGAAAATAAATTCTCACAAAGATGCTCTCACCTCACTGGTCATGTGACTATGTTTTTGTCTGAGGTCATCTGTCAGCTGACGAAGACGCTCGTTCTCACTGGCCAGAAAGGTGTTCAGGCGAGCAGCGATTTCCAAGAGGTTGCCATCTGTAGTTAACAATAACACACGTGTAAGTCTTATATCACTTGTAAACACACACATCAGAGAGAAAGCTCTTCTAAAGACCCTACAGTCTGTGGTACTGTGTGCCTGTATGTGCAATCCTACAATCAAACTCTCACCTGCGTCAGAATCCAGGTCCTTCTTAAGTTGTTCTACAGTGCCTTTTACGGCATCACAAATCTCTACCGCACAACTGGCCAGTTTCCGGCTGGACTCCACCCTCTGCTGTAGCTCCGCCTCCATTTCCTCAGTGCTACTACTGGCCAGCATGGCAAGAAACGAGCTCGCTCCCTCTCCTTGCGGACCTGGTGGATTACGAATTTACAGCATGGTTCTTGTGAGAAGATGGGAGGTTCAACACAACCCTTTGAAGGCTTTTGAATGAATTCATTAGTCACCTCTGTCTTTTGACCTCTCCTGATTAGAATCTCCATCCGGCTCTGGTGTCCCGGGCTTTAGGCTTCGCCCCTCACCAGGCTGACTGTCCACTGTCTTGCTTCCTGACTGGTCACAGCGGCGAGCGATCAACCTCATATTATCGTCAAACTACAAGCAGAAGTGAGAGAGAAACCAAATGGGGGTCAAAAGTAACAAATAAAAGCATTTATAGAATTCATCCATGAAAAACAGCCAAAAAACTAAAAACATTTTTAAAAAAGATAATGCCCAATAAGTCAGTTAAGACACATGATAGAAAGCCAAGGCAAAAATACGAACATAACCCAAAAAGATGTGATCTTTAGTCCACCAAATGCATTATTTACCAATTTTCACACAGTAAAATATGCATCATTCCAAATTGCAGAATCTTAAAATTTCAGGAGGATATCTTTTACAGCATGCAGCGAGTCGTGAATACGGCGACACTTGCTGGACGACAGAAAGCTATGTTTCGAGGCCATGATATAACTTGCCATCTGAGGGACCTCTTACCTGGTTCCAGTATCTATTGAGAATAAGTAGGCTTGCATCATCAGTAGCCTGGCGAGTCTCGAGCCTTTCTACTCGTTCTCTCAATTCATCTTCAATCACCTAAAAACAGAAAGACAACATGTACATTCCAAACTTTCCTACAATCAAATTCATATTTCTGTGTGTGTGTGAGGTGTGAGGACACGCACCTGTCTTTGGTCCAAAGCCTCTCCCAACTTTCTGTTTTTCACCTGCAGTGCTTTAATGTCCTGTTCCTCCTGTAAACAGATAAATGCACAAAAACATATAAATCATTGAAGAAAAAAAACTTTAAAGATCAGGAATTCATAGCATTTGACAGACAAAGATAAAAGTATATTTTAAACCTTCAACAGATGAGTGAAAGAACACAGCACAAAAGACTATAACTGACATTACACACAACCTGAGTACAATATTGTTTTTTAGTTCTCATATAAACACACACCGATCATACAGACAAATGTTTTACCTTACAACCAGCTTCAACAGATTAAACATCACACCGCTCACTTCTATACAAAAGTAATCACTTCTGTAAACACCAATATGCTTTTTTCTTCCATTATGAGCCAAACTTAATAAATGTCATACACACGTGGACAAAATTGTTGGTACCCTTCGGTCAATGAAAGAAAAACTCACAATGGTCACATAAATTACTTTAATCTGACAAAAGTAATAATTTAAAAAAATTCTATGAATGTTAACCAATGAAAGTCAGACATTGCTTTTCAACCATGCTTCAACAGAATTATTTTAAAAAATAAACTCATGGAACAGGCCATAATTCACGGTTTAACAATTTGCTTGGAGATATTATTACTTGCAAAAGCAGACATCGCGTGAGGGTATCATAACCTGTATTACACTAGATTTGTAATTTTAGCACAAAAGTAGAAAAGCACAAATGTCACCACATGCATCTCTGACTGCATTTAGGGTAAGGAGAAAATGATTTCTTTCACACAAAATCAGGCTGACAAGTTTTTGTCAGTTATACAAATTGCTGGCCTTTGTGTCCATGCGCCGAGAAACGACTCCATGACCTAAAATCTTAATAGACCTCATCGACAGAGACCACACATCTCACCGAGTTGGAGACGCCCCCCAGTTTGATGACCGTCTCCACAGCGTTGCTTGCCCCTGTGCTCAGTCCCTCGCCTGAGTCTCCTGCATCTCTGTCTCGCCTTTTCTCAGGGGGAGCACCGGCAGAGCTGCTGGGATCACACGGCCGCTTCTGAGCAGACATCCTGTACTGCCGGCTGTCCCTCTGCGACACAACAGAACGAAGGTTAAGAGCAGAGGTTAGATTCAAAAATAAATTCACATGGTGAGGTTTAGATATGACAGAGGTCACATTATTTTTAACCTGGTTAAGTGAACAAACAAGTCTGGAAGAAGTACAAATACATTTGGAATTCAGCAATTATGTTTTAGTTGAAATGATCAATATACTGTCAAATACAGAACATTTGTCTAAAGTTAATATTTGTTCCTTTTTTTTAAAAAAACATTTACTAATGTTGTGGAAATGTATTTTCGTTAACAAAGTCAAGGTTGTGTATAATTATATGACAAATACAAGGGTAAGTAAAAAAATGATCCCTATACTGGCTGTAGAATGTATTTTTAAAAAAACAAATACGTAATTTTTCGACATAACCTCCTTGCTTTTCAATAGACCTCGTCCAAACATGGGAACCAAACATGCTTTAACACCTCAAAACTACGGGGGTTTTTTTCAGAATGTTGACAGGGTGGGCAGAAGTGTGCGGACATGCATCGTCACAAGATCACAACGCCCTTGAAGTTTAGGCTTCAGCTCTTCAATAACGTCTCACTGTAATGAACACTGTTGATTGTTGAACCTTTTTCCTGATAATGTTTCAGTACTAGCCATTGAGAATCCCAGGAAACTGAAAGCGTTGATGAATTTTCCAGGTGATGGTTGACTTTTGAACTTTTTCCTCGATCGGCAACTGAGTTTTTGTTTCCGTTCCACACACTACTGTTTACTCTCAGGATGTAGTGATGAATCCATGTCTCGTCATCAGCCTCGCGAGATTTGTAGAATTTGTTACTGTCTCTCTCTGGACCCTGGGGATGAATTCTCGATGCACGGTGCAACAAATGTTTTTTTGTTTTTTTTAATTGATGAGCATGAACTTTGTCGAGCTGCAGACCTTCCTCACCAATTTCGGTCATGGAGGCCTCCTCCACTGTGAACACTGTTGCTTCATCTCAAGGTCAAACCCATACACTCAAGTTTTGTCACCAGTAATGACCCTTGATATAAAGGACGAATTATCTTTGTCCTTGGTAGATTTCGACACAATGTTCCTTCTGCTCTTGGGTCTGCAGCCCAGTGACGAACATGGCAGCAACACGGCGCATGTTCAAATCACATTTGAGGATTGCCTGGTCTCTCGACATTTTCCAGTGATGTCCTTCCACTTATAAATTGTGCGTGCCACTCAGAACACCTCGAACAACTCATGCTGTCAAACATCTCTGTGGCAGATTTGCCCAGTTTCACACAGAATTTCACTTTCGCTCTTTGTTCTAACTTGCTGTCCATGGTAAAACAGCAGACGTGGTATCACACATGATCAGAATAGAACCAGCTGCACAGCTCCAGATGTACTCAGGACGATGTCTTTTAATACACTGACTTATTAAGGTCGGTGCTCTCTGTGACTGTGCATGCAGCCTTGTGCTGCCGTCTGTTCGTGTGTTACAAAACTAGACTCGAAACCTTCTGATTCCACCCGCCATGTTAAGGGAACTTTCTCTGAATTATAATACACAACAAAATGTGGACATTATATTTCTGCATTTAAAAAATGCAGCGTGAAGTAAAATGTTAGATCTGAATGCGTTAGGAACCAAAAGAAAAACGTTTCAAGAACATTCTGGAAACCAGCAACTGGGAACGTTTAACTTGGATAGATAAAATAGCACACACTTTTTTTCTTCACTTTTAAACTAAACACCCAACCCTATCTATAATCTATTTACGTTATTTTTATTTATTTATTAAATCCTGTGAGATTTATTCCTTTTTTTTAAATATATTTTTCCAATTTTCGAACCTAAGCTAGCCATGGCTAATCAGTGACTAGCTTCGAAAGCTAGCTTCAAAAGACTTAAAGGTTAATTCAGTCCTATGCTATTGTGTAGTTAGTTGTGTTTCTCAGACTTTCATAATATACATATTCTTTTATACATGCAATTATAATTCGTTTATTATTCGCAAAATGTATTCCAAATCACAAGAGAGCTACAGCTGGCTAATATGAAAAAAAAAAACCGGAACACTTATTAAACACTAGCTCAATAAAACAACCGGGAAAAAGGACACGCTAGAGTAAAAACAGCCCAGTTAAATAATGGTAATTAACAGAGTTTATAAAACACATTCTTCTACATACAAACCTCGCTTTAGTGTGTTTACTGGTCAAGTTCTAAATGTTGATGTTGCGGAACATTTGGGAGTCAGAAAACCTCCCGGAACCGGAAATTGGGTCTACATGCTTACCAAGTGCGTACTACTGCGCTAAGTAGTGGTTATGACCTTCAGCGTAATACTGTTTTGTAGTGCATACTAATTTAGTAAGCTAGTATGTGAATAACTGGAGCGAGGATTTTCTGCTGCAGCGCCCTCTGACGGTGGGAGGTTTTATTTCCAACCCAAACTAATATCCCAACGTCCACAGTTGTTACTGTAGATAGAGTAGATATCAAAGTGACCAAAAGTTACTAGTGCAATGCTACGAACAAAAAAAACTACAAAGTATATAAGAAGCATATAAATAAGGCATATAAATTTAAATAATGAAATGAAGTGCAACCTTGATGTGCAGTTGAATGTGTGAGCATGTGACACCAGCAGAAATAATAGTAATTGTGCAAAGAGCAGGATGTAAGTGTCACTGACTGAGTGATGGTAAACTCACTCACACATCATCTATACCGCTTTATCCTGTGTACAAGGTCGCGGGGGACCTGGAGCCTATCCCGGGAGATTTAGGGCACAAGGTGATGTAACATGTTGGATGGTGAGCCAGTCCATCACAGGGCATACACACACACTCATACACTGATTCACACACTACGAGCAATTTGACAACACCAAACAGCCTAAACTGCATGTCTTTGGATTCTGGGAGCATTCTGGAGCACCCGGAAAAGCACAGCTATATGCGCTGAACCCGGACCCTGGAGGTGTATGGTGACAGTGCTAACCTCTAAGCCACTGCTCTAAGCCATTTATTCAGTGTTATAAATAGATAACAAAGGATTTCTTGAGTCAGTTGAGCAGCTTTGCGAGAACTGAAGACACTCAGAAAGCTTTCAGAAACCACATCGTCTATGTAAAAAAGAAGTGGGTGCAATATCTTTAAACATATATATATATTTTATGTTTGGTGAGTAGGTCATCCTAACTTCTTTATTACTACAAGTTGGCTGTAACATGGAATGTCTCTAGCAAATCCTGGGTCTGTGAATCAGGATAGAGAAATGTCGTTTGATTTTCCCAATAAAAGACATGGATGAAAAATTAGCAAAGAAATTATTACATTTCTGGGGGTCCTGGAATCTTTGCATGGGGCAGAGAAGTGTAGACAGACCCAGGACCCGCTGGAGGCATTCCATGTTACAGGATGATGTCTGGAGTCGTCCAAAGTTATTTATTCATTCATTTTCCTTTGGTAAGAAGGTCCGCCTGTATCTGATTCTCCTGATACCAGCACCCCCATATGACCTGGTATGCAAGTATGCCTTACCAAAGGTACAAGGGGTAGAGACATATCAGCATGTTTCAGCCTGGAAAAGCATGAAAGTTTTATGGCTTATAGTTAGGAATAGGGTAAGCCTATGACGTGATGGATCATGTCCACTGAACTTGTAGCTCATGACGTGATGGATCATGTCCACTGAACTTGTGGATCTGCAGATCTCACTACAATATTCTGTTTGTGCTCTAGGCATGAATTAAAAGCTTATGAACTCTGTCCCTGCATGATTTATGACCGTTTGTCCTCGGGTCCGGAGTCCATATTGTGAAACACTTCAGCTTTTTTTTGACTATTGGGGTCAGAGCCCAGACGTCAGCGCTCAGCTCTTTCACACCATTGCTGAATGTTTCTTAGGTTTGTTATCCTTTTGACTTGCATCATCATTCATCAGTCCCATCAACCCACTCACGTGTACTGATATGATCACACCACTTATTGGGAAATCATCCACTACCCCTCCTTTTACCTGTGTAACTTGCTACTGATAATCTTTGTGCTCTTTTTTAATCATTGTAAAAATGTAAATTTTACAAAACATACAATTCAAAACATACAAAACATACAATTCAAAGTAAATGTAATGTACACTAAATTTCACTAATGTACAAAGCTCTCTAGTGTCAAATTAAATAAATTAGACTTTTATGACACTTATTATGTATCTGTCCATGTCAATAAGAATAATTCTCATACTGCCTGAAGACCATTGCCTCGTGTCTAATTATTAATTCATTATTCATAATTAAAATGCATAATATTATAATATTTATCATATTGATTTATGTATGAATCCGTAAGAATTTTAATAGCTCAATATCCATATTTTCGACATGACTAATACAGTCAAAAAGAAAGAGTCACAAGTAAACAGAAACGTGATGTAAAGTACCACTAAAACATTTTTTATCAAAGTAGAGTTCACATATGACAGCAGTTTGAAAGATGCACATGAGATGCTTTTTATGCATCAATTTGTAGAGAAATTACTCAGCAAGACATTCATGAATCCTGCAAGTGATGCATAATTTAAAACTAAATTGTAACTTTGGAAATATGAACTTATTAATGACTAAATGAATGATTCAATTATAATATCAACAATACACCATACAGTATATCCATCTAGGAACCTCTGTAGTCCAACTAGGGACCGTAGAGGCCAATGGTAATCATTGTATCTATTCCCATTTTTATGACCATGTTCGGACCTCCGGTCAACATTCACACATTATGGACAATTTGGGAACACCAATTAGCCTAATCTGCATGTCTTTGGACTGTGGGAGGAAACCAGAGTACCCGGAGAAATCCACCAAGCATGGGGAGAACATGCAAACTCCAAGCACACAGATGAAAAATAGGAGGGAATCGAACGCTAACCCTGGAGTTGTAAGGCAACTGTGCTAACCACTATTGCCACCATGCCGCCAAAAACAACAACATAATCAACAACAACAACAATTCGACTGTATGCTGAATTATAGCAGGACATTGTTAGATAACAAAGAAAAAAAAACAGATCATGTGTATACAGCAAGATTGTCTTATCATTTTGACATTAAATATAATGAAATTTTCAAACATCTTCTGATTTCTGATTTATTTAGATGTTACACGCAGCTCCGCCTATGATCCTGATGACCACATGCTACCATTACCTGCGAACGGAGTGTGCGGTCACATGGCTGCCGCTCCTCATGCTGCTCCAGTGTATCGGCAGATATATTATTACCTCACAGTTTTACATGACAGGTGACCAGTGATGATAACACTGCCAACTGTTACTTGGTGAGGGACCCCCCCCCCCCCCCTCTATATATATATATGCATGTGAAGGAAGGTGATCCAATACTTGAAGCCTAAAGTATTGGATCACCTGCCTTCACATGCATATCAACTTGAGTAACATTAATCCATAGGGCTTTCTATCAGGACAGGTTGAGGTCAGGACTCTGTGCAGGCCAGTCAAGTTCTTCCACACCAAACTCACTCATCTATGTCGTTATGGACCTTACTTTGTGCACTGGTGCACAGTCATGTTGAAACAGGAAGGGGACCCTCCCCAAACTGATCCCACAAATTTGGGGGCATGAAATGGTCCAAAATGCTGAACCTTTAACTGGAACTAAGGGGTCGAGCAACCCCTAAAAAACAACCCTACACCATAATCAACAACAACAACAACAATTCAACTGTAGGCTGAATTATAGCGGATCATGTGTATACAGCAAGATTGTCTGATAATTTTGACATCTTCTGATTTCTGATTTATTTTAGTCCTAGATGTTACACGCAGCTCCGCCTACACAAGCAGAAGTTTGCATTCTCATGGTTTCTGAGTGAAAAATCGAAAATGTATACACTCACTCACTCACTCATCATCATCTATACTGCTTAATCCTGTATTCAGGGTCACAGGGAGCCTATCCCGGGAGACTTGGGGCACATGGCAGGGTACACCCTGGACAGGGTGCCAATCCATCGCAGGGCACAGACACACATACACACACATACACTCACTACGGACAATTTGGGAACACCAATTAGCCTAACCTACATGTTACATGCTTTGGACTGTGGGAGGAAACCGGAGTACCCGGAGGAAACCCACCAAGCACGGGGAGAGAACATGCAAACTCCATGCACACAGAGACGGGAATCGAGCCTGGCCGGGGATCGAACCCGGACCCTGGCGGTGCAAGGCGACAGTGCTAACCACTACACCACCGTGCCGCCGAAAAATGTATACATTTTGGAAAAATGAAGTTAAGAAATGAAATACATCCATAATTCATTTCCAAAATGTATACATTTTCCTTTTTTTTTTTCACCCATAAGCCATGAGAATGCAGACAGAAAGAACGTTTATAAAAGAAAGAAATGAAAGTCTATAAAAGATGCCCAAATCAAATGCATGCTCTTCTTGCCTTGATGCATTTCACATTATTTACAGAAACACATCATGGTTCATGGTTCAGCTAGAAAACATGGGGATGCATACTTCTGAACTGAAAGTGTGTGCGAGTCTGAACGTAAAAAAAAAAAAAAAAAAGCGCTTGATGATGGACAAACCAGGTGTAGAAACTTAAAAAACCTGAATGACAAGTCTGTTGTTATGAACAAAGGATTCGGACAGAACTGCCTGCTAATATTTTTGTACCCTGTACTTCCTGGTTGGAGCTCATATTCCCTTTGATTGACGTACAACTGTGATACTAAGTAGCGTTTAAAAGAACACGGCGCGTGAGGAGTTCGTGCACGCAGCTGCTTCGTGAATGAGAAAGGGCGTGAAAAAAAAAAAAACATATATTTTGTTACAGGGTTGAAAGGTTGAAAGAACGTATTTTTTTATTTTTTTGCGTGTTCTGACAGAGCTACACGTACACGGACACGCACACGTAGACTTCAACCAATAGCTGGAGCGCAAAACGTGAACTCCCACACGCGCAGGATCTGCCCCCATGTTAAGGTGAAATAAATAGTGCTGCTGTGTTCACTGGCTCTTTGCAGACTTTCGTGCAGCCCAAGCAAGGGATCAAGTGCCTGTTTCATCGCTCATCCTCGGCGGTACATCAGTACAACAACCAAGTAAGAGCACTTTGTTTGGTTTGTTTGTTTATTTTTAAAATACTGCCTTTGTTTTTAAACATGTTCGAAAACTTTCTTTGAAGTAGCAGCGCATGGCAACATTGTAACTGTGTTACTGTAACACACTGTTAACACTGTCTTTGATGAATTGTATTTCTAACAACATTCCTCAGTTGCTCGATTTCATTATTTAAACTGGTAACCAATCATTTATGCTATTGTATATCATCATTTAACGTACGCTACATACCTTATATTATTAATACATGCTGAATGAATAATAATAAAGTCCTTCCCTGATATTGCATCATATCTTAAACAAAAAACTTTGCTAGACAGAACCATGTTATGTTATGTATACATTATGTAGAATCAATTAAAAATTTTTTTTAACAATAAATAATTTGCGATAAAGCATGTTTGTAAATAAAATCTGTTCCATGTAATACTCTACATGTTAAACATTAGGGATCATCCTGTATAACATCCACGTCTTGTTCCAAGTGTGTTATGATTCTCTGAACGTTCCCCTAAAAACCTTTAAACAACATCAGCGTTTATTACAAAGCAATCTTGGGTGAGTGTATACTTGTAATAATAATGTGTCATATAATTATAGAAGATGATAGAGTTTGCAAAAGCAAAAGTAGAATGTTACGAAATGGTTCCATAAAAATAATTGAAGGAGAAATAAATGTTAACATTAGGGAAAGGGTCAGGGGTTTAATGGAGACTGGTTTAAATGCTCTAGGTTTAATATAACAACTTCTCGGTCATACTGTGTCTAAAGCTTTTATGGTCACCCTGTAGACTAGACTAACAGACTCGTTTCTGCCTTGCAAGGCAGGATGGCGCAGTGTTTGCCCTGACTTGAAACAAATCACCAAAGCTCAGAGTATTTTTCCAATCTGTTTCAAAATCCGGTTTCATTCCGAGCACAGATCAGCTACTCCTATGAAATGCTCTTACTCAGAGGGAGGAGCACCTCTGGGATAAATATGTTTCAGGCCAAATATTTACTAACTGTGCAAAAGGGCACACAGATGCCAAACCATAAGTGTAAACATGCACAGCCTTTAGATTTACTGTTTAATGCTTATCCTTATCATTCACATCCTCTGATCTCTTTTTTTTTGTTTGTTTCAGGATGACCCACCAGTTTCCATCCCTCTCTCCAGAGCAGAAGAAGGAGCTGGCCACCATCGCCCAGCGTATCGTGGCTCCTGGAAAGGGTATCCTGGCTGCAGATGAGTCCACAGGTGAATTCATGTGTTATCTTAGTTAAGGATTAGTTAATCATTCTTAGTTAATCATTGTTGCATGGTGTTGACAAGGTTTCCTTCTGGTGCAAGGCTTAAAAACTACTCTAGTGGATTGGTTTGCACAAATGCAAAAAAAAAGAACTGGCTTTAAATGAAAGGTTTCTTTTACATCTACAGATCCTTGTCAAAATGGTGGGTATATACCCTTGTTTATACATTTTTAAAAAAGGTGCATAACTGGACCTTAAGGGCTACTTATGCACCTTTAACTTTTAGGAAAAAGTATGGTGGCACCTCTTAACTGTTAAAATTGATTAAATTTTTTAATGGTTTATATTGTATGTGGAATATTTCAATTAGTGTCCTGTTGTAGGATTGGAAGCCAGGAACAGCAAACAATGGTGCATGCTCACCCCCCCCCCCCCCCCCCCCCAATCTCTAATTCTCGTATTCCCTCATATTCTTACCTTCCCCACTGTTCAAATAACGAGCCTTTTTGAACAGTTTTATTTCTGTCTGTTGACTCGATTATAACAAAGCATATTCTTTCTGATTCAGGCACCATGGCAAAGCGTCTGCAGAAGATCAACGTGGAGAACACGGAGGAGAACCGCCGCTTCTTCCGAGACCTCCTGTTCTCAGTTGATCCCTCCATTTCTCAAAGCATCGGAGGAGTCATCCTCTTCCACGAGACGCTGTATCAGAAATCCGACAAGGGCGTCCCTTTCCCAAAGCTCATCAAGGAGAAGGGAATTGTGGCTGGCATTAAGGTAATAATGATGTTTGTGCACTGTTTAATTTTTTTTTTTTTTTTCCTCTTTCTAAATACTCAAGTCCCAGTACAACAATAAACAGCCATTTATCTGAGACAGGTTATCACGGGTGCTTGAAGGAGATTGCTGAGATGTCTGTCTGTTACCGTGCTGCTTGCTCTTGCATGTTCAAAGTGCAATCGATCAATGTGTGGCTAGCCCAAGAGGACGAAGTTCACACAGAGTAATCGAGTGTAGAGATTGCGTAAAGACAGACAAGCCCTTTTTCACGACTAAGCTCTAAAGCAGGAGCCGTCGATAAGCACACTGCAGTCCAAATGCAGACCATGTAAAAAATCTTTTAAAAAACTTGTGTATAAATAAATATACATAGTGTGTTTTATTAATCATGCAACATTTAGTGAAGCAAATTGTTTTTGTTTACTATTGCATATAAATTAAGAAATTTGAATGCATCACATCGAGACTTTCTTTTTATCCATGATGGTCTGATTGATTAGCGAAGAGGCTTTTCTTTTAAATAGATGATCATATTCCTTGCTTCCGTTCCAAAACACATCCCATCTGTTCAGGGTGCATCGTATCAAAAGAGCCAATGTGAATTAAAACATAACCATTTTACATAGCAGCTAGGTATTCCAAAAGAAATTGAAGAACAACAAAGACAGTTGTGTTTGCCTTAAAAAGGAAAAGAAAAAAAATATATTCAGGGCCGCGTGTGCAACAGGTTAGACTTGTATAACCAGACACATGAACACACAGTGTGTGAGAACTGTTTACTGACGATCATCTTCACATATCTGTGTTCCCAGTCGATCATTCATGTGTTAATTGGTCTTCCTGCGCCTGTAATTACTCTGTTTTCTTTCTTCCTCTTATGTCGGCAGGTTGACAAAGGCACAGCAGGGCTGAACGGAACAGATGGCGAGACAACCACACAGGGTAAATCTAGCATGATGGTTCGAGCCTGTCATTAGAAGAACCTTCAGCGCTTCATCAGTCGATCGGGGCTTCGGGCATGTGTGAGCTCCTGATTAATCCTGTCCCCTTGTGTCCGTTAGGGCTGGATGGCTTGGGTGAGCGCTGCGCTCAGTACAAGAAGGACGGGTGTGACTTTGCTAAGTGGCGGTGTGTGCTCAAGATCTCGGACGGATGCCCCTCTCCTCTTGCCATTGCTGAAAACGCCAACGTATTAGCCAGATACGCCAGCATCTGCCAACAGGTGCACAACCAGAGCACAAATTTACATTCTTGTTTTTGATTTTTTAAATCTTTCATGCTTTAGTCAGCTGAATAAGGAAGTATTTTTTTTTTAAATAGAATGGGTTGGTGCCCATTGTTGAGCCTGAGATTCTCCCAGATGGCGATCACGACCTCCAGCGCTGCCAGTACGCCACAGAGAAGGTAAGCTTCTTCTAAGATCATGAACAGGACATGCATCACGATAAGGTTTGCCTCCATCCAAGGGACTTTATTTGTTCTTCAGTACAGCAAAGTGGGATTAATCCTCATTCACAATTATTTCACCTAGGTCCTCGCTGCGGTCTACAAGGCCCTGTCTGACCACCACGTGTATCTGGAGGGTACTCTGCTCAAACCTAACATGGTCACAGCCGGGCAGTCTTGCCCCAAGAAGTACACCCCGCAGGAGGTCGCCATGGCGACCGTCAGCGCCCTCAGACGCACCGTCCCAGCTGCTGTTCCAGGTAATTTAAAAGCACGTTTGGACTTTGTAATTTACTTTAAATAAATAAATATTCTCTTATCTGAATTTGCATTTTGTCTTTTAGGCATCTGCTTCCTGTCAGGAGGTCAGAGCGAAGAGGAAGCTTCACTCAATCTCAACGCCATCAACCAGACTCCACTGCATAAGCCATGGAAGCTGACGTTCTCCTACGGACGTGCTCTCCAGGCATCAGCTCTTGCAGCGTGGAAGGGGAAAACGGAGAACAGGAAAGCCTCCCAGGACGCGTTCACCACCCGTGCCAAGGTGAGAAGTGAAATAGCGAACTGGCACAGGTTTTTCCGATTTGAATCGGTTGTTGTCGTTTTTTTTCTAAAGCATGTACAGTATTTTCTCACAGCTCGAAAAAACATGATACCCTGCAGGGATATTTATTCGTATATAAAATGCAAGGAAAGATTTTGAAGAATGTTTCTATGAAGCAACAGATGTTGATGTGACTGGTGAACTTCATGCTTCTGTTCCCCACAGATTAACGGTCTGGCATCTAAAGGCGAGTACAAACCGTCAGGCCAGGCTGACCAGGCTGCCACGCAGTCCCTCTTCACTGCCAGCTACGTCTACTAGACCAAACATGCCAATGTTAATGCCAAGATTACTTGGACACCGCAAAACTGTGAATACAAAATGACCAAAAACTGCTCAAGATAGCATTTTCATGTTAACTTGATTTATAAACATGTATATTCCGCACACACAGAATCTTAATCTGGAAGCCCATGACCAAATCACAAAATACTTTTCTAGTTTATGAAGAAGATAAGGATCTTTTCATGTTCAATAAATAAAAGAAATATGGACTAATGGTTTGTTCTTTGTGTCTTGAGTTATGGAATTATTAAATCAATGTGGCCCTTTGCTTTGGGTTATAATATACTGTTTGTAGACATTATAGACATATTCTAGAAGAGCAGGTCAAAATAAAGGACAGATTGTTTAGCAGTGCATGATGCATTATTATTATTTTTAATCAAGGTTAAAATTTCTTTACTTTGTAAGCATTTGTGAATTTGCCCCATCCCTCCCCATACAGTGTGCATGTTTTTACTGTAATTAATCGACCATCACAACATTTATTCAAATATTTTTTATTTGACTAAACATGAACAACCCAACTACTCTATGAATACACACATGCAAGAGCAGTATCTACGTAGCCTTTCCACACTTACAATAAAATAGCACATTTGAAAGCAGCTTGCCAAGTATAAAGGGGGGGAAAAAAAATCATGAGTGTGCTTAAAAAAATAGGTGCTCGTAGACGACCTAACCGCTACCTGACTGGGAAAATCTGAATGCTGTGGAGTCTAAAATAGAAAACGTGTGCTTGAACGGTGACAGAAAACTATTTAGTGCTTCGTCAAAAAAAAATTATGATTATCTGAAGCATTTTTTTTTTTAATCACACAACAAAGTGGTTACGACCTTATCAATCCCAAACCTATGTAGCCCTTACCATTAAGACCTAACACAAAATAGGAAGACAGTCTATTTGTCAAAAATGGGAAGCAACAAATGATGATCTGGTGAGGTATGGAGACACAGTGAGTCAGGCTTCATGGTGAAGCAAGTATGATGTCGATCTAACCTGAGATTCAGACACTACAGGCTGCTTTGGTGAATGAATAGAGGTGTGCGTCGAGACAGGATCGCTGTAGGATCTTTAAAGCCTAGAGACTAAAAAAAAAAAAAAAAAACCTGGACGGATGTTCGTTCGGTTTCATTGCCTGCTTTATCCTGGGAAACGATGTTGCGGTATAAATTCTTCCTAATTCATGAAAATAACACTGGCTAAATTCATTAGAATATATTTTGGGAAAATCCAGAACAGTGCAAGAACGGTCTTTTCCCTAGAGCAAATGAGAATCTGGTTTAACACACCCAAAAAAAAAGGTGCACACCTCTAAATTAATGCATTCTTCTTGAATCCTAAAACACCACCAAATCTGGATACTGTGGATGATTTTTATTATAATTTTATTATTATTATTATTTAAACTTTTTGGTAACTCATTTCCTCACAAGAATGTCCTCAAGAACCTTAACAGTTTAGACTTGGTCATGATAAAATCCTGCTACACTTGACCTAAAAAGTTGTCACAAGTATTCTGTATCGTAATGATGGACCTGTCAAAACACGGCATGTGATGTAAAGTTTAGTCTACTACCAACCCTTCACAAATAGCTACCAACAAACTGTAATGTCTTTCTACACCTAGTTACATCAACTGAGAGTTATGTGCGAAGTATTGCCACTGACGCTACTACATGTTCTATAAAGGTTAACTGCGACGGCAGTGAGAATGTGTGTGAAAATGTGCCGGTGTTAATTAACCATTTCATGGTAACAGATTTTACGGGTGCTTAGGCAAGATATTAGAAAGTGCTCCGTATTAGGCTTTAAAGACTTCGGTCTAAAAAGAAAAACCCCAAAAATAACACGGACACCCGGTGATTCAAATGAACGGTCGCTTTTTTTTTTCTTTTCTTTTTTTTTTTAAAGCACGCATAAAAGGCAGAAGCTCTCGAATATATGATGTGGAGCCGTGTCCTTTTGTTGTCACACAACTGTCAAGAAGCGAATAAAGGAAAACGCTGGAATATCGACCTTTTTGAAATGATGTATTGTTCTTCCCTATTTTCACCATTCAGTTGTATAGTAAAAACCTCCAATGGATTAGAAACCTTTTTTTTTTTTTACCCCCTCAGAAAAGGCTTGGTAGAGGGCAACTGAATTCAGTCTCATGGAGCATGGGCTGAGGACCAGAAGCCTTCAGACTAGGTTTCATTTTTTCTTTTTTTTTTGGGGATTCATCAAGCCCAGGGTGGTGTCGTTACAAAAAAAACAGAAAGACTTGAACTAAGCTCTCGAGGTCTCATCACATGATGTAAACCTTCTCAGCCTGGGAGAAGTTGAAGACTTCTTTGGTTCTGGGGCATACCACCTTGTCATCTTGGCGAATAGACAGGAGAGACTGTATAGGAAATAAAAAAAAAATTAACACACATTAACATACTATTTAAATCTCATTGCATTCATGAAGCAAATGAAATAATTTAAACAGAATCAGATCCATGTGTGGTGACTCTTGAAGCACTGACTCCAGCTGCAGTTCACTCCTTGTGAATCTCCTCTGAATTCTTGAATGGTTTTTGTTTCACATTCCTCTCAAGGCTGCGGTTATCCCTGTTGCTTGTCCACCTTATCTACCACATTTTTTCCTTCTATTCAACTTTCCGTTATTGTGCTTGGATACAGCACTCTGTGAACAGCCACAACAGACCTTTGCTGAAAGGAAACTTCTGCAGGTGTTTTGAGTTAATTAGCTGATTAGAGTGAGACACCATGAGTCTCCAATATTCAACTTTTTCACTTGTCTGAGATACTGAATGTTTGGTTTCATTAGATGTAATCAATAATCATCAAAATTAAAAGAAATAAACCTTTGAAATACATCAGTCTGTGTGTAATGACTAATATACAAGTTACAGTTTTTTAAAATTAAATTACTGAAATTAATTAACTTTTCGGTGATATTCTAATTTATTGAGACACGCACGCACACACACACACACACAGTGGTGACAAATGCAAAGAAATGTAAAGGCTGCCATGAGTCACTGAGACAGCGTCAAGGTGCCTTGGTATAGATTGCACAAATCTTTTGGTCTGTACTAGAAGTACATTCAGTAAACACTGCTGGAGATCATTCTAGAAGAAAAAAAAAACTTCTGTCCTGTCTGCTTAGAAATGTTTCATCGGAGGGTAAGGACAATCATTGATCAATCTCGCTTTTTTTTTCTACACTGCAGTTACAGAGACTTCTCAAAAACTCCTGAGTCTGGAACAATTCTTTTATTCTTTTTATTTTTCATTTACTATATTTATTAGTTCCTCCCTCCTCTGAGAGCAGGGGACAAAGAGTAAAATGCTCTCTCGTTTCATCGCTGTTTGCTGACGGTGCAGTCTTCTGTCCCGTTTATCAGACTGGTGCTAATAAAATTCATCATGTTTTTTCTTTGTGGGTCGATGTGTGCCTGCGCGATATTTGATTTGTGAAGATTAGAGCAGCTCAGGTGGGCCAGGTTGGGTCTCTTATCGGGTCGGATTGGGTGCGGACATGAAAAATTTATGACCCGTGCTCATAATTATGATTTTGAAATATCAGGCAGCATATTTTGCCTATTTTACCCAAATCTCACACACACACACACACATTTATTTGCTATAGTTAACAGATTATGAGCCAAACTTCGCTGAGTGATGATGGTAGAATAATTATAAAGGTCTTGACTAAAACAACATGCATGAGGAAGCACAAAGGAGTTTTTCCAATTTTCTGCAATGAAAACGTACTCTAACTAGTTACTTTTATCAGAAAGTAACGATGTAATGTAACTGATTACTTTTTGAAGTACTTTAAAAAGTAACGTCTCACAACACTGCATGTAAGCATGTACTTCGTCTTTAACTATATGATATTATTTCATCTGCTTAAAAAAAACTCATAAGGCTCCCCACAACTCCTAACAGCTTTTAAGCTCAGGGGCTCTTTTAAGCGTTTAAGATATTTGATATACATTTACGAACCTACTGTTTAATTTTAAGGAGAATTCTTGGGAAACTGGTAAACAATTTTCTTAGAATTCCATCACTAGGAATAACTCTTTGCACTAAGAAGTTTCATGAATACCGCCCCAGATTTTTAAACATTTAAAAATTTATTTTTATAATAAAAAAAATTCCATTATAAAGACCTAACCCAAGCTGCATGAGACTTACACAGGCAAGTGAGACAGTCAAGGTCTGCAACAGAAGTAGGACAAATGTCCAAGGATTCTTAAAAAAATAACATCAACTGGTTTCCTTATAAAAATATTTTCTATATTTCTTTTTTTATAGACTCTTTTCTGTTATTTACGAGGATGGAGGACAAAAAAAGCGAGAGAGAGAGAGAGAGAGAGAGAGAGAGAGAGAGAGAGAGACGCACAGACTCCCTTTTTTTTTTTTTAACAAAAGTGGCATGTAACAGTACTCACATTGTAACCATAAACATAGCCATTAGGCAGCATCATGGGTGGGTTGTTCTCGTTCATGACCTCTCCGGAGATTTTACACACCAGACGAGAGTTTGCGCAGTGGGCCATAGGGAGCGGCTGAGCCAGTTTGTTCAGGGATTTACTGCATACAGGACAGTCTGGGTTTTTAGAGGAACCATCCTCTTTGTAACACTGTCTGTGAGCCAAGAGTCAAGGACAACGACTTGGGCGAGAAGAGAAATTTCAATATCAGCTACAGTAAACCTTATTCTGTTGAACATGAAGACAAAACATATGTGACAAATCGTCACCATAGTCAACATAATTAAACTCATGTCTAAATGCAAGCAGTTCTCATTTTTTTGCATGGAGGAAAAATAAAAAGGAAAATCTTAGTATTCTATATTAAGTATAATTCTAGAGAACAATTTAACATGAACTCAACTGCAAACCAAGAATGTGTTAACAGTAACACGACACTCTGCTAAAAGAACATGGTGTGTCGAAGGTAATCAAGCCCATTACTGTGAGGATACGGGGTTTTGATGGCAGACAGCCCGGCTTGCAGAGTGATGGTGAACACAGAGTTGTTCCCCAGCTGGTGTAGTCTGTAATTGTCGTATCGGAATTGCTGGATCAGCATTTTCCAGCGGCCTGGATCCAGAAGGTCCTGCGAAGAAACAAGCAGCTTCCTGTAAATCATTTCGTCGGGTCTGTTCACATCTTTTAAGCAAGCAATTTTCCTCGGCTTTTCTGATCTCGACCTTGAAATGTAATTATGCTGGGTTTCTTAGTGGATAGCGGGCGTTTTAAACTTAAACAGTTATGCTAGACTTCTATTATGTTCTGCACTTAACTCTAATATCGAGCATAGAAATTAAATGAATAAATAAATAAAACATGTAAACCCAAAAAATTTCCCAGATTAGTATCTTGGCCAAGTCTTTTTTTTTTGCAGGAGAGATTCTGCCTCCCTGGTGTTCTCATGTCCAGTATGAGGACTCCCTCGAGTACATTATGGACACCTAAAAATATTCACATATACGTTACGTTAGTTGAGCATGTACTAACTAACCTTACTGAATTGTCTAACTGGATTGATCAGAAGGTGTTACATTATTGTTGGTAACGGCTAATTCACAGGGAATTCATACTGCATAATATTTGATGTATTAAAAATACGTTATTTAAGAAAGAAAAACAAAACTGTAACAGGAAAGCTCTTGCTGGACTTGCGGAAGGAGTCTCCAGTTTCGAGTCCATTTGCTAGTAACTACCAGGCTATAAAAGGAACAAAACACTTTATAGCCTGCCTTGCCTCAAGTTAAACCCTAGTTCTACGCAGCTAGTCGGTCCATAAACCTTACCTTGTATGGCGAAATGTGAGTGTCCGAAGGAAATGCCAGCATGCCCATCACCTGCCGAACCTCATCCAGCTGCCCGCCTTCTGCTTGGCTGAAGTGTTTCCGTGCATGTCTACAACACGCACAGGTTGTTCATTACAAGCTATACGTACACAGGATTCGATCTGTTTCGATTAAATAGAGGGGGGTCACCATACCGTACTGCGTCCATGCGTTTGTTCTGTCGTATGAGCTCGATGAATTCCTGGATCCTTAAACTGAACTCCAGACAGCTCTGAGAGTAAAGGAAAAAATATAAAGACAATATGTTTTGCAACACAATAGAAATTAATAGTCAAATAGTACCACCTTATGGAATTACATAGCAATAGATCAAATTCAGGATACCAGTCATGAAAAACAAAAAAAACAAAAAAAAACAGATGAACCATTATCTGTGCTGCTTTCATCAACGTCAAGACATTTACAGGCCCTTTAAAGACGGCTCGACCAAAACTAAAGCTCTTTTTACACTTAACGGCGTTCGAATCAAACCGGCACTTAAAACTGATTGATCTTTACAGAAGACTTCAGACACAGTACATTAATGAGACTCTTAGTTGCAGTAAAACATATAAATGGTGCAAACGTTTTAAAGAAGGCCGTACGTCAGTGAATGGCAACCCTGGGCAAGGTGGCTCAGAGCCCAATTAGGCGGCAGGAAATTGTATAACGAATGTAATGTTCATAACTGTGTTCTGTTACTCTGAACAATTAAAAGTCTTGGTTTGACTTGAATGTCCCTTGACTTGAATGTCTCCACTCAGATCTACTAAATGAACAGCTTTACCTTCATTTTTCTCAGACGAGACTTGTTGTCATGGCACCAAGCCAAGCAGGTAGCCGTTTCCTGCCTTTCGAGTGACTCCTCCACTTCTTTTGCAGTGAGGAACATCTCAATGTTGACCAAATCCTAGCAAATATATACAGAGTTCAAGGTATTATTATTAAAAAAACAAACAAACAAAAAAGAAAAAGTTTAATAAAACCGTTTATTTCTGTCAGTGGATGATTTATATTTTTAGGCATCTCATGTGTTTTGGCCACTAATTTGAGAGGAATAGAGAGAGAGAGAAAGAGAGAGAGACGCACCTCGATCCCGCTTTGTTTGGCGAGCTTGACGGCAGTGTTGTAGTATCCACAGCGCAGCAGGTGCTCCACCATCATGCGGTCCATGCGCTTCCGTTTCCACACGCTAACGTTAGCCGGCTGGTCGCTGCTGTGCTCCTTCAGGTGTTCGATACGTCGCTTACACAGCTTAGCGCTCTCGTCTTCAGCCTGGATGGATTCTGCAGCCTTCAAAAGATGTTACAATGAGCGGTAGATTGCGGTAAAACTCATCTCTTATCTTTAATGACCAGAAACCATCAAACCACCCAGTCGAGTGCTGAACCTTTTATAAGGACGTCCTTACATACGAACACAGAATACCACTAGCTCTGAAAAATATTTTAACATCTTAAGACAGAGGTCCACACCAGCCGGGCCGCAGACCGGTACTGGGCCATGGATGATTTGGTAAAAAACAAACAAATAAAAAAAATAATAAAAAAAATATATATATATATATATATATATATATATATATATATATATATATATATATATATATATATATAAATAAAATAAAATAACTAAAAATTATCTGCATTACAATTAAATTAAAGGGTTAATTAATTAAAGGGTTAATCACAACAGGTGGTTCTCATGCTCCAGGCCCACTCTGTATAATAGACGTGACCTTAAAAGTAGGATTCTGGATTTAAATCATGGCGGAGAATTCTGAGATTGCAACAAAAGCCACTTCTTAGTCGAACGCTTCACTACTCAACCAAGTAGCTTCTTCAGTCTAAGGTAAGTTTGTCTACAGTGATGACAACGAAAACTAAATTACAAAACGGACTAGACATAAGGAACGCACTTTGAGTGTCGTCGTCACCCGTCACTCCCAGATGGGAGAGTTGCGTCGCAACAACACAAGCTCAGGCATTCACGCGGATTCTACGTTATGGTATGCTGTATTTATCACACACTTTATTATGCTTTGATACGAGCACTTGATACATACATAAGTATCGACTGGTCCATGGTTGTAAACCACTATTAATTTGTGGCCAGACACATATTTCAATGTAAAATAAATAAAATATCCATTACCGCTTTCATACAAAACTACTTGTGTGAAAGGCAAAACATACAGTACTGAAACTGGCGCATCACGGACGCGCATGTGCGTTTGCCGATGGGGCAAAGCTCCAGCTGTACGTGTTCCCAGTAGTGAAAAGGAAGTCGTGTTGTGCAGTTGTTGTTGAAAATGAGTCTCTCGATGGAGGAAAGAGCATTCATAGTCGAGTATTATTTCCGCTCATACGGAAGCCGTCATGAACGCGAAGTTTAAAAAAGGTGGCAGAACAATTCCTTCCTGTACCCGTCCCGTTCCTCCGATCTCACACCACCTGATGCCTCCTCGTGTGTTCAGCCGTGAAGAGCCGACAAAATGTCCTTCATTACGCGAACAAATCGACTCTTTCGACTCCGCAAGGGCGGCCTTTGTTCAGGAAATCCGGGTTGAGGATCTGCGTGAATGATGTGAACACGGTCTACAGCGAGGCGGTGAACACACACTTCGGACATACCGCCGTAAATCGACACGCTAATAGTGTGCATGTTAGTTTCTTTCAGGAGAAATAAACTCACAGATGACAACAACGTGATATTGTTCGTCTGTTCAGGTCAGTACTGTATATTTTGGCGCATAATCTAGTCAAATTGCAGGCTTATTTATTGTGCACAATAATATTACTTGATTAGTCAGCTGTTCCATCAAATACTTTTTTTTTGCATTCATTTTGCATTAATTCTATTTCAGTCATATAGGCTAATACATAGATGTTAGGGCTGTGAATTTCTGAGGATAACGTTGTTGTTGTTTTTTTAATCGTAGGTACACTCCATGGTCAGCTTTTGAACACAAATCGTTCTATGACAAATAAAAGAAGGTTTTAAATGTTTAATCTGTGCAACCTCTTAATGGACATTTTTTTCAAAATGAAAACTAGCGGTGAACCTGCGGTTCTAGTATTTAATTTGCTAAAAATCCTCAAAACCATTTTAAATCAAGGAAACAACATTATGGTTGTAGAAAAAAGTAAAGCCCCTGACTCATTCAATCAGTCATCCTACAATTCAGTCCAGCAGGATTTTCCTACTAACATTGAAATAAACCTTGGAGACCGAGAAGTGTCTCGTCTAAGATGGAAAGTTCTAAAAACAAGAACTGGGCCAGGAATAAAAAAAAGAAGAGTTTTCAGACACCCTTCGCTGCACCATTGTAACTTGTTACGGAATAACATCGGGAGTAGCTCGGTGGTTAGAGCATTGGACTACGATTCGAAGGTCCCAGGTTCAAACCCCATGACAAGCCTGTTGGGCTCTTAAGCCTCAACTGCTCAGATGCATAAAGAGATAACAACCAAGTTGCGTGATGTAGATGTAACGGTCCTACATGAGCTTACCTTCCGTTTGAGCGCGCTCAATTTCTCCACCACGCCATCCAGCAGGGAGACCACAGAGTCCACCACAGGGAACGAGCTGCCCAGTGTTTTCTCCAGCTCGGCCACCACCATGGTCACGTGACTCGTCTCACGGTCTATGTTCTTCTGTGCTGCCCGGAAGCGTTTGTTTAAAGTCTCATAAGGAACCTGCAGGGGAAACACAAGAATAATTCTTCCTAATGCTTTCCCTTTTGGTCACATGGATCATGCCATGATATATCTCACTCTGGCTGATATTTGATATAAAGTACATTTTTCCATCACTGCAAGCAGCATGCCCGAATAATGGAGATGAGGAAAAAAATCATTTCAGGTACATATTTACATTCTTTCATATGGTGATGACATCAAAATAGATTTTTTTTTTTAAATGAATTTGCATTTGAGGTAGCAAGATTTTGCAGTTCCGCTATAATCCTATATAATCCTAAAGTATTCACATACTGGCAGGTAGCGCAGCGTCCTGTGTGGTAGGAGCAAATTATTTGTGAAAGTTGAATACAAAAATGTGGGGGAAAAAAAAAAAGGTTTAACATCATTTCGGGAAATTTATAAAATACTTATATAATCAAAATACTAATAGTATTGGCACCCGGGTATCATGATACTATTGTATCGAGGGATCCCTGGTGATTCCCATCCCTACTGAATAATAGCTTTAAAAAAAAAAAAATCTATCAAGCTAATAACTACATTTAACATACTACTTTAATATGCATTTGGATGCAATACACTACAAATGATTATGTACTAAACCTGATTAGGCCTTTAATAATAATAATAATAATAATAATAATAATAATCATTTGTCCCAAGTTTGATTCAAACTTGCTTAATTGACAATCAGCGTTTTCTTGACTCTGAAACCTTTTTCAAACAACAAGCACCAATATAAACAGGTTATATTCTAGTATAAAATTATAATGTCTCAAAAAGTTAAACCAGGTTCTAGTGTCAGTGCGGGTTCAGAGCCGGTTTAATAGCGACGCTCATAAGAACTGGCTGTGTCTTTCCATGAGCTAGAGAGTTACGTCATTACATCACATCTGTGTACATCTATACTCTCCCAAGACTGGTTAAAAAAATTAAGGAAAAAACAAACAAACAGACAAACAAACAAATGAAAAAAGCATTTATGTACTTTAATGCCAGAGGAAAGCACAACAACAACAACAAGGGCGAACTTCAGCGTGGCATTGCAGGCATTTCTCCTGGCTTTATAATTGCTAGAAAGCATTCGAGCTGCCTATTGCATATTGAGTTTACTTTTTAAAGATCACAAAAAAAGTCACAAACTTTTAGTAGGTCGTGATAATACCGCCCCCCCGCCCATCCGCCGATGTAAGCGTTTTTTTGTTGTTCTACCCCAGTAAAGTGATGGTGCTGCCAAGGAACCATTTTTTCTGTTTGAGGGCCCAAAGGACTGGTTAGAAATCGGGCGCCAGCTCTAAACTTTGGAATCGCCTTGGTGGGAGAGGGGTACAGACCCAACCCAGTTACAGCATGACAACACCCCAGTGTACAAAGCGAGACATGGCTGGAGTGGAAGAACATGAGCGCTCCGATACCGACAGCACCCCAAGCCTCCGCATCGAACATCAGCGCCTTACCTCACTAATGTTTTTAGTGGCAAGCCTTCCCTGAGCAGGTGAGATTATTATCAGCAAAGAACAAGTAATCTAAAATGGGATGAGTAGGTGTAGGTGTGGGTCAGGTGTCCAGAAAGTTTTGGCCTGTAAGATATTATGTTTCCTACTGTATTGTTATTTATTTATAACAACTATTCATTCATTCATTCATTCATATTACAGGTACACTGTCTAGGTACATTGTATTTAAAAAATATAGAATCTGCTGAAGTTCAAACCGAGTATAAGAATAGAAAAGAAAAGTGATTTAAGTGACTGAACGTGGCATGGTTGTTCCTACCACACGGGCTGCTCGGAGGATTTCTGAATCTGCTCATGAACTGGGATTTTCACACAACCATCTCTAAGATTTACAGAGTATAGTGTGAAAAAGGAAATACATTTTTTAAAAATCCAGTGAGTGGCAGTTCAGTTCTCAGGGCAAAAACGCCTTGTAGATTCATGAGGTCAGGGGCAGACTGGACCAAGCTGATAGAAAAGAAACAATAAGTCAAATAATAATATTTCATTACAATCAAGGTATGCTCAAGAACATCTCTGAACACACGACATGTCAAACTTTGAAGCAAAAGACCACACTGGGTTTCACTTCTGTCAGCTAAGAATACGTAACTGAGGCTATAATTCACATAGTCTCACCGAAACTGGACAATAAATGATTGGAAAAATGTTGCCCGGGCTAAAATGTCTTGATTTCATTCACAATGCCATGATATCGATGTGGACCAAAATGTCTAAGGAATATTTTCATCCGGCACCATGTTGAATTTATTTCATAAAGAATAAAGGCGGTTCTGGTGGCAAAAGGGGTCCAGCACTAACACTAATACGGTGTACCTAATGAAGTGGCCAGTGAAAACACAAGTACTAAGAAAAGATAAATACATAATTTTACACATAATCTGAATTGCATTTAAAAGCACTTGGTCAATTTGCCAACAAGCTTTCGTATTCCCTCATTTAAAAACGTTTTAGATTTTGAGTTGTGAGCCACGAATGCACCGCTGTCTTCGCTTCTTCATCAGAAGTGAATCTTCGTCTTCGTAGTGCTGCTTTCAGAGACCCAAACTGGTGAAAATCCAACAGAGCGGGGTCCCGGGCTATAGGGAGGATGCTTTAACACCCCAAAACAAAGTTTCTGCAGAGCGTCGACAGTGTGGGCAGAAATCTGCAGACGTTCGTCATCGGCCATTGGCGTGGACGGGTGTTCAGCTCCTTCTTGAAGCTAACACTTGTGCGACCAATGAACTTCTCTATTTATTCATATGCACTTCTTCGAAGACAAAATGCTTTCTCTATACAAACTTGTACACAACAAAGTGTTTGATAAATAACGGCATCGGGTACACCTCAGACCACCCAAATTTTATTATTATTATTATATGTTTTATAAATAAATGTAAAAAAAAAATAAAAATTTTACTGCACGCTTTTCTTCTTTCGTGAAAATCACATGTGGAGCGTCTATTTCTGCTCGCACCGCAGTTGCAAATGAACAGTAGCCTCAACTGGAAAGCGCTGACAAGATGTTTTTAATATAACCGAAGTGTGGAATGGATTTTTGACTCATTCTCATAAATGGTCCCAGTAACGCTCACTGTGTCGTGTTTGCTGGTTCCAGACAGGCATTTCAGACCTCTTGTGATCTAGAGTTTCAGCGAGCCTGTACCCACTCTGTCTTGTCTTGTCAAATTACTGTTCTCAGCTGTCGGGATTGTAACTCAACGTAGTCTTCTGCTGTCCTAGTCCGTCCGCCCCTAACTTCAACATGCTGTGCATCATCCTGAGATGCCTTTCTGCACACCATGGTTGCACGGAGTGTTTATTTGAGTTGGTGTCGCCTCAACAAGGCATGCCTGCTCAATTAAAAATAACAATAAAAAAAAATAAAATGCAGAAAAATCCCAGAACCCCATCTGGATATTTGAAACACTCAAACCAGCTCATAACTGCAAACAAACAAGCTCATTTCGCGCGTATTAATCCGACACATAATGAAGAAATCCATGCTCGCACAGACGAGTGGACGTAAACCGATCTCGATGTTCCAGTTCCATCTGACAGGAAGCAGAGGCGCAAACGAGCAGATGACAGTAGCATTTAAATTCTGCATGCGTGCACTGGGACGGAAATGAAAGGCAAGCGAGGAAGGCAAGTCCCCCTTCCATGAATCCCCGGATGAATATCAAGCGTCTGATCTCGACATGAGGCTCCCCCGTGCAGCCTTACGGCATGCATGCAAAAGGAAAAAAAAAAAAAAAGAAAAGGAAAAAAGAAAAAGGCAGTGGCGCAGAGAACAAAGGTGGCAAAGCAGCCATGGTTTGACATGCTCTGCCATGATTAAAAGCAAGACATGTCTGGAAAGTGAATCGTGAAGCATGCACCCAAGCATGATGTGCATGGATGATCAGCAGCTCTGCTGTGTCTGCATGTGAGCACACAGTCACCAGGGAGGTCAGGATGGTGGATAGATAACGCAAAGGATGACACGCAAACGGCAAATAACGTGAGTTACGCAGTAGCAGCAGCAATCCATGCAATCTGGCCTAGGGTTAAAGCGTTGATTTATTTCAGGAGCTGAAACAGCCCTTGCCTGCAGGGGAGGCTATAACATGATCCGATGTGCATCACAGCGTTGCTAATGACATCCAGGATTTTGACTGATTTTGACTAAACAAAAGCAGAGCGGAGATGCGTTGCACTTACAGCAGTACCATGAAACCAGTCTCAATTCTAGAATATTCCTGCAAACCCTGATATCAACTCATCTCTCATTCTCTCCTTCTGTCTCTGTCTCCTTCTCTCTCTCTCTCTCTCCCCCTCTCTCTCTCAGCTGAGTTGTTTTGCTAACTTGTTTAGCCTTAGCTCCCAGAACAAACCCGCATTGATTCCAAATCGCCTGACATCCCGTTTAAAGCCCGGTTTTCGCCACACGGCCAAACTCAACCAGCTGAATCCGCCCACACAACTCGCGCGGGTGTGTTCATTTAAAAACAACGCGGTTGCTAACCTTTAAAGTTGGATATTCTTGGACCTTCAGAGCCATGGAGAGTTGAGCAGCTGTTTCTTGCACCGCCATCTTGGATTTGGGGGAAAAATGCTGCGCAAACGCAGTGCAGACCGAGGCGCTGTGACAGCAAGCGCTTGTTCATCCGTCGCCCTTACAGTGGCTTTCACGGTGAAGGGTTTCTCTACTGCCTCCTATTGATGATACGCGGTATTGCAGCTCTAAACTCGATGAGAAATTAGTAAATAATAATAATAATAATAATAATAATAATAATCAATTCTTTGTCACATGTACCTTACAACACTGTGAAATTACTTTTTTTTTGCATAACCAAGTTAGGAAGCTGGGGTCAGAGCTCAGGGTCAGCCTTTTTTTTTTTTTTACACAGTTCTTACTTTTTTTTTTTTACATTCTTATATTTTATATACTTTAGACATTTCTACCTAATACATTATTTAATTATATTTTATTTTACTGTAACAAAATTGTAGATTTTAAATTGTATATTTTTTATTCTTTCCTATTAGCATTTGCCTCCTTACTTCCTTTTTCCCTTTCAAGGTCACAAACATGTGTATGGTTGTGTATGTGACAACTAAAAATTATGAAATTGAAAAGAGTTAAAGGCCTTACTCAAGGGCTCAACACTGGCAGTTTGGCTGTGCTGAGACTTGAACCTCCTGACCTACCAATCAGTAACCCACTGCCTTAACTGTTCAAGCCACAGCTGCTCTAAGTTCAGCCTTTATTCGTGACGTATATGGCACAGTAAATTTCTCTTTTATTCTTTAGATCCGAGACAGGAATCGAACCCTAGCCCTAGCAGGTGGGAGGCCACGTGCTCACCACTACCCCACTGTGTTGCCGTTACAAAAGTGTCTTTATATGCTCTAGCATTATAATTTTGTATTATTAGAACTACAGTGGTCAGCATGGAATGGTAGTGGTTAACACTGTCGTCTTGGTCCGGGGTCGATTCCCACCTCAGGTCCACCTGAGGCTCGACGTCATGGAGTTTACATGTTCTCCCTGATGTGTTTGGCAGGTTTCCTCGAGTAATCCGGTTTCCTCCCACAGTTCAAGGACATGCAGATTAGGCTAATTGCCATTCCCAAATTGCCAGGAGTGTGTGTGTGAGTGTGTGTATGTGTGTGTCTACCCTGTGATACAATGGCACTCCATCCCGGGTGTACCTCACCTCATGCCCTAAGTCTCTTGTGATAGGCTGACATTCCAAACATTCTGAAAGCCTTTCCAGAAGAGCACAGGCTATTATAAAAGTATGCCACTATAGAATTGCAAAGTGACTAGAAGGCTTAGGATTTGCTAGGAAAATGTTTTTCTCTTCTGTAAACCAGCTAAACCCAAGTTTATAATTATAATTCATATTAATTATAATTAATATTGAAGTGAGATTGTTAATGGGTAATCATGCTATATTGCACTAGATCTTTAGTATGTAAAGTATATGTTTTGTCCCCAGAATCCAAACGATCACTCAATCTCCATCTTTTACAACTTGCTTGTGGTCTTCAGAACATTCTTTTTTTAGTATGTAAAGTCAGTGTGGTCGCTATAATGGTTTAGAAACATATGTTCATGATTATGTGACAGCTGACAGTTTTTTTGTCACTAATATTCCAGGAATTTCTGTAATGTGGCTTGTTGATCTAATCACAAGAAATACACCGGAAGGGTGAGCCAGTTATTATTATTATTATTAGTAGTAGTAGTAGTAGGTGGCATGGTGGTGAAGTGGTTAGCACTGTCGCCTTGCACCTCCAGGGTCTGGGTTCGATTTCCATCTGTGTGTATGGTGTTGCATGTCTTGGTGGGTTTCCTCCGGGTACTCCGGTTTCCTCCCACAGTCCAAAGACATGTATGTTAGGCTAATTGGTGTTTCCAAATTGCCAGCAGTGTGTGTATGGGCCTCCGAGTGGCGCAGTGGTTAAAGCGCTCGCCCTATCATCCGGAGATCGATAGTTCGAATCCCGGGTGGTGCTGTAACCTCTCGCAGCCGGAGGTCTAGAGAGAGCTGATTGGCCGAGCTCTCTCAGAGGGGAGGGATGAGAGGTACTTAGTGCTCCTGCATTAATCACGGCTCTACAGACAGTCAGGGGCGTCTGTGAGCTCGCGCAACGGAGGGAGCGGATAGCGCTGTCCTCCGAGTGTGTTACGCCGCCCCCAACGGTGCGCGAGCGAGCAGTTCGAAAAGATGCGGTCACGTGGTTCGGAGGAAACACGTGATAGTCTTCGGCCCTCCCGGCTGAGTGGTAGTAGTAGCCTTAATGTGGGAGCCCCCTAGTGACGGGGAGGAATTGGACACGACTAAATTAGGGAGAAAATCGGGGAAAAATCCAAAAAAAAAAAAAAGCAGTATGTGTGTGCCCTGTGATGGATTGGCACCCTGTCCAGGAATAGGCTCCAGTTCCCACGACCCTGAATACAGGATAAAGCAGTACAGACGATGAGTGAGTGAATAGTAGTAGAAGTAGTCCTAGTAGTATTTTAATAATAATAATTATTATTATTAAATACTTAAAGTGCCATTAATTATGGCAGTTTTAGAGGAATTATTTCTGAACCATAATCCATGATGCTACTTATAAAACAAAACAAACTCTTATTATATTAGGGCTATTTCTATTAACTGTACTTTATAGTATTTTCTTTTATGTAGTAAAATATTCATTATTTTTGAAGGCGTCTTTGGTTTATAGCAGGTCTTTTGCCCAGTACTGAATATGAATGTTTTCCTAAAATGAAAACGACATATATGGGAAAAAAAGAGTATCTGAGAGGTGCAAAGCCCAAAGAGTCATAAACAACATAAAATATGTAATAACTGGAAGAGAGTGGAATCAGAAAGCAGTAAATATGTCATCATGGCGAGACATGTGGAAGCAATGTACAAGTCGTGCTGAAATGTAAAGCTCTCCACTGCAAGGATAATGGATAAAACAAATGCCAGAACTGCAGAGACTAAAGGAGGTGCTTCTGGTAGTTTATTTCAGGATCTCATACCGTCTTTCATTATCAGACCACGAAAATACTGTAAAATGTTCGAAGCTGTCCATATAGTTAGATAAAGCAGGACTTGGTGTACATCTCTACTTGAAAAGAAATGCATCACAGAGACGATGTAATAAACGTACATGGCTGTGTCTTTCCTTTTTCCTTAAGCAATGTATGAAATCTGAACGTCACAGGAGACACGTTGTAGTACCTCTTAAAACTCTGACATTTTAACATAAAAACAAAACAAAAACATATATAGGGCTCAGGACTGTGCAGTTTAGAGTGACATAACCTTTACTTCGGCAAAACCTAGGCAATATGATGAACCGAATTGTATTATATTTTAACCAACTATGCAAACATGAGTGAGCAAAAATGGGTCACAGAGGCAAAGAAATAGCACAGATACCCATGATCACGTTCCTACAGTATGAGCATGTACTGTATCTGTGCCGCTCGGGTTTAAAGGGTTTAATGCCAGGTGTGAACGGCTATGCGTCTCAGGTGTCCACTTGTGATCTGATCACTTGAGTCTGGATTTTGATACCCGGTGTGAAGGTGGTGAAGGAGGCACGTCCAAACCCAACCGTGCGTTCCAGTTTTCTCAGCCATTCTATACACTTTTACCTAGGCGTAAATCTTTCTATTTGATTGTGTTACACTGATGGCAGGTGTGAACGGATATGCGTCTCAGGTGTCCACTTGTGATCTGATCGCTCGACAAGTCCGGATTTTGATACCAGGTGTGAAAGTGGTGAAGGAGGCAGGTCCAAACACAACCACTTTCCCCAGGTTTCCCAGATGGGTTTTTCTCAGCCATTTTATTTGCTTTTTTTTTCTTCTGGGGTTACAGCTTAGATTTTTCTGTTTGATCGTGTTTGACATGTCTTCTGTGTTATTTGTATGAATTTGAGGTAAAAAAAAAAAAAAAGTTTATTGCAAATTTAGTGAGTCTGGTAGTTTGTAAAGTAGTCTGCCTAAGATGACAGTGTGTTTGTTCAAAATGGATCTCATTAAATAAAACCTAGCCAGTCAGGGGAAAGACTATTACACTGAAATAATGGAAAAGCTTTTCACTCTTATACTCAAAACCCATTTAAACCTTTCATCCTCGGCCAGCAAAAACAACTCATGTTATCTTGGCCATTTCACCTCCTTCTCTGTTCATCCCTGGTGAAACAACAACCCCCCCCAATACACATTCTCTCTCTCTCTCTCTCTCTCACACACACACACACACACACACCTTCTTCCTTCTTTCCCCCTCCTTCTCCACCCAGTACTCAGATTTCGGTTTCCTGTCCGAGCAAGTGAGTGTGACCCCTCCCTCATGAGACGAGAGAGATTTAATCCCAAATTGCGCAGTTTTCCACTACATAGGGCACTCCACTTTGTGCAGAAGTCACTATTGCGCAGTGTACCTAAGTAGGAAGTAGGGAGGGGATTGTAACAGCGGTGGCAACAAGGCGTTTTCCGATTGGCGCGTTCCCAAAGGTAGGGCGTCCCTGATTGGCTGGATCGCGTTTCCTCGTCTGTGATTGGTCAGATTTTTTCTGCAATGGATCCCCGAATCCCAGGCACGCCGAGGGACTGATTGAGGCTCCGAAAGCGAGCGATATGCAAGGTTTGTGATTGTTTTTGCCCCCCTTTCTCTCCTACTTCCTGTGTGCTGTAGCCAGCTGGCTCGTCATGTGCATTGACACAGACTTTTCTCGTTTTCCCCCACAGGCAGGGAGAGGCAGTTAGAAGGGACTTAGTTTAGTGGCGGCCAGCTTTCTAGCTAATAAACACACTGCACTTGATTTGGTGTGTGTACATGTGTAAACCATATTTATGGTGGATTTACATTAAAGAGAAACAGACTAACATAAGATTGTGATAGATATTCAGGGTTACACTTCTGCTTTGATTTCTAACTAAGCATGTTGGTCGCTTATTTTAATTAAACATGACATATCAATCCTTGTGTTTTTGACCTTATGAGAGCAGGAAATATGATCCAGGAAGGAATGCAAAATAATATTTTAGTTGTTTAAACTGGAAAAAAAAAAGCATTTTGATGACTCGTCCTGTACTAGGCTTGTATTCAACCAATTAAATGCTTCCCATAATATATTTGTCCCGCCCCTTGGATATGATTGGATAGAATGTTCTCCTTGATTAAAGCCGACACATCCTCATAAAAGCAAAGATAAGAAAATGTTCACAGTTGAAAACTGTGTTTTTATAAACGTGTTGTTGTTCCTTATATTAAGCTGTAGAAAAATATGAATTATTCTTGAAGGCAGGTTTGCTTTACAGCATGTCTCTGTATGTGACTTTTGCCCAGTACTGAATGTGAAAATAGGAATTGCACTGACTTGCTTTCCTAAAAATGAAATGGATACGGAAAAAAGAGTGTAATCCGAAAGGCGTATAAGGTAAAACATTTTAGTACGAAAGCCAACGTGACCTAAACAACATTAAAATCACTAATCACTGGAAGAGGGTGGAATCAGAAGGTAAGATAAGAAAATATTCAAAGTTGAAAACCGTTTATGCTCAGTGTTGTTCCTTATATTAATCTGTAGAGCCACAATTTAATCAATTTTACAATCATTTTTATAAAAAAAATATTTTGGGTCAGTATTGGGGAAAAATCCCAAGAAAAATAACTGATGATGATGATAATAATAATAATAATAATAATAATAATAAAGCATCTGTTCATACTTTATTTAGTAGGTAAACTTATGTGAGCTCCCTGAAAAATATACCACAGCTTTCTCAGAAAATAAAAGCCATTTCTATCTTCTGCTAATAACTGTATTTTGTGAGAGCGTTGCTTCTTCAACTGTTGAGTTTATGCGTGCTTGGGCAACAGCAGAAGACTGGCAGGAAAGAAGTTGATCACTTTGTAAGAAACATGACAGGTAAACAATCAATAAGACAAAGTTTACACTGTATACTGTAGATATATATATATATATATATATAGATAGATAGATAGATAGATAGATGGATAGATTTATAGATATTTAGATAGATAGATAGATACTTTATTGAGCTCAGCAATAGACAGTAACACTGTTAGATGTGATTGCACACTGTATATTTTGTAGATGGTCAGTAGACACACATAAGCTGATAAAAAGTTACTTGTGCAATGCTAAGAACACAAAGTTACAAGATGTATAAAAAGAATATAAATAAAGCATATGAGTCACAAGTAATAATAATTATTTAAAAAAAGAATAAACGAATAATACTAAATGGAATGAAGTGGAATGCAGTGCAACCGTGATATGCAATTGTATTTATGACAACGTTACATCAGTTCAAATAGTGGTCAACGTGAACAGCATGAAGGTGACACAATGTTCATAAGATATTATGAAAGATATGACGTTATTAAGATATCATAAAAAAATGTAAATAAATACAGCTGATTGAGACGAATTAGACAATAAACGTTAGTGCTGTTAAATCAAATTGAGAATTGCAGTGCCTTCAAATTGTTTTGTCAGGGGTGTGGGACGGCTCAATGCTGTTTGATTGTGTACAAGTCAGTCTACTTCTACATGCCTTCAATTTCACCTACTGTCTGAAAAAGAAATACGTTATCAACATACAGAATGAAATCTAATTTAGAGAGATCATGTGGATGTTTATGGTTTTATCTCCCTCTGTGAATGACACAATATCTTAATATAAGGTTATAGATATTGCTCGTCCTATCATCCGGAGATTGCGAGTTCGATTCCCGGGTGATGCTGTAACCTCTCGCAGACAGAGGACTAGAGAGAGCTGATTGGCTGAGCTCTCTCAGAGGGGAGGGATGAGAGGTACTTAGTGCTCCCACATTAATCACGGCGGACTAATTTGGACACGACTTAATTAGGGAGGAAATCTGGGGGGGAAAAAGAATATAGTAGAATGTAGAGTGTTTTAACATTTAAACAGAAGCATGTTTTTGCACGTTCATGGTTCTTTCAGGCTGAATTCTCATGTCTTTTCAGGGAAAGGCAGAACGCACCAAAATGAAAATGATCTCAAGCATAATCGATTAGCTAAGACATGTTTGGTCTTGATATAGGTACTGTATATAAAATGACACAGATCGTAAGTCATTTACCAAGGAATTCAATCTACACCACCAGAAAATCTTTAAACGTAATGGATGTCTATATTACATGTAAGAATAACAGCTTATTTGGGTAACAAGGGATTAAAGCGTAGAGTATTTACAGTTTTTGCCTTTTACTTTTTTCCATGGGGAATTATTCCAGGACTTTCGTGTATTTCTAGGAAAAAGGAAAGTCTAAGTTAACTACCAACATTAGTCTTGTAGTTCCAGTGCGGGACCAAAGAAGCAGACGATTACATCTATTAAAAAAAATTTTTTTTTTTTAGGTATTACATTTTTAGCATGAGTGGGAAAATTATATATAACCTATCTTTGGATGCTTTATACCTCCAGTACCAGTCAAAAGTTCGGACACACCTTCTAATTTCATGGTCTTTCCTGATTTTTATTTCTTTTTACATTTGTAAAACAATTATAAAGGTGTCAGAAATATCTAATAATCTCCCTTGAGCAGTTGATATTGAGATGTATCTCTGCTACTTATGCTTGGTAAAGCTTCATAACGGCTCTAATCTGAGGTGCTGTTTGAGGTTAATTGGTGATTTCTGAGGCTGGCGACTCTAAGTGAACTTCTCCTCTGCAGCAGAGCTACTTTTTGGTCTTGCTTTCCTGGGAAGGTCTTCATGAGAGACAGTTTCATCATGGAAAGGGTTGAAGGGTTTTACAAATGCACTTGACACAATACTGTTCCAGCTGATCTTCGTGTCTTAAAATGTCAGTTGACTCTTGTTGTTGTTTTTGTTATTTAATTCTAAAATTCCATATGTATGCCATAGTTTTGAAATCTCCAGAATTGTTCTAGAATGTAGAAAAGAAATCACTAAACTACTTAATTAGAAGGTGGGTGTGTTCAAACCTCCACAGATCATAGACAACCTCGAGCAACCTCAAACATGACATCATCATGGTACGTTTATTATAAACCAGGCCGAACAACAGATGTCGTGGGTGAATATTCCTACTGGTCTGTTTTCTTAAGTACCGCTCTTTCTGGTTTCATGTTTAGTCATCGCTCTAGTCTTGGGCCGTGAGATCTTGAGCTGTGGAACATTGTCCAAAGGTCACGCTGAACTAGAGTTCTGTCAACATTCAGCACCTCAAATCTTCAGAAAAAGGAGAAGGATCGCTTTCAGGAAACCTCGGCTGCAGGGATAGCGTTACCGCTGCGGGGATCGTTTGGATAAAATAGGCTTTACTGTAATGGTGGAGCGCAGCGTCATTTTTAGCACAACTGCCTCATAACCACAGGCTCTGTATTTCTTACGGGCTGAGTTGAATAGGAGGCGTGCAGTCACACAGAATTTATTACAAGAGGGAGGGTTGAGTTTGAACAATTCTCCATGCTGTGGCTGTGCGTGTGTGTGTGTGAATGTGTGTGTCAGCGAGCCAGCAGCCGTGCATGCCTCAGACAGTTAAATCTTTCTTTCTCAGGGGCTTCTCCTTTCCTCACACGTCTTTTTTTTTTTTTTTTTTCCCATTCCACAATGGCACGTTGTTGTTTTAAGCCGTCCAGCTGTCACAGTCATCTGACGGCATTCTTCCTCCGCTGTCTTTCTTTCTTCCTATCAACTTGATTGATCAGACCGGCGTGGGTGGAAAGTGTCACCAAATCGTTATAGCTTCGGCATTTTCACAGTGGAAACGGAACATGACGGAAAGTACCGCTAACATCCGTATTGACCGGATTTTTATGTTCAAAGCTTGGGTTGTAAGGAAATCCAGGGTTCAGTGCTTTTACCACTTTTAAATATGATCTTAAGTCTCTTATTTTAAGCGTCTCATTTTAAATCCGTTCTTAATCTATTCCTGGGATATAAAATAGCCTTCATTCTTTAGTTGACCAAGTAACTACAAAATTGCCTGCAGATCTCTCAACTTTACCCCTTTTAGAAATTCTATGAATATTTTTTGGAACGTTTTGCAATCGCCCACAAATCCTCCTACCCTCCGACATACAGTAGCTAGCTGACTGTTTATTCGATGGCATTTCGTATAGATCAGTATTAAGCTAGGATTTATAGTTTACACAGGCCGTATGATGAATATGACATTGATTGTGATGATGTCACACAATATAATCTTTTTCTTCTTAAAAAACACTCATAAGCTCTGAATATGGCTGATTTCATCATATTTTAAATAGTTAGATTTTTTTTTCACATAATTATTTTAACTCAAACTTTTCGATGTTAAAAATTAATATAAATGTACTATTTTAATCCAAGCAACATTGAAACATTTCATTTATCATTTTTTTTACCCAAGCCCAAATTCATGGAAATAGTTTCACTGTCCTTAAGGCTAAAGGTTTTAAAGCAGCAGGCCATCCTGCATTGAATTGAAATCTTCTTTAAATAAAATGTCGTGAGGTGTTTTTCATAACCGAATGCTGATTGGTTGAACATACATTGTGACTTAAAAAAGTTCATGCAAGTCATGTTATGCTTTTTTTGTTATGCTTTTCTACCATTTCGATGAGTTATATTTTGAAACAGATAATGCATTTATAATAAATGTGTTTACTGAGTAGAAATTAAATCCTTAACATTGAAATAGATGTTTTTGCTTGCTTTAGTATAAAAATCTGCCTGGATTTCTGCACACGTGACTTGATTGCTCAGCTTCCCAGATTGCCTCGTTAGCCAGGAAACTTAGCAGCTACATCTACATCTAGGCATTTGGCAGACGCCCTTCTCCAGAGCGACTTACATTTTTTTATCTCATTATACATCAGAGCAGTTGGGGTTAAGGGCCTTGCTCAAGGGCCCAACAGGGACAACTTGGTGGTCGTGGGACTTGAACCTGGGACCTTCCGAACCGTAGTCCAATACCTTAACCACTGTCTTGGTTAATGTCTTATTATATATATTATATTTATATTATATTATAATGTCTTAGGATAAATATAATGTATTTGAATGTATCTGGACTTAAAGAAAATGTCAGTTGGTGCTGCAAAATTATTTCATAAATGTAATTAATAATAATAATAATAAAAAAAACTTTTGTGATTTATATGTTTTGGCAAACATTATGATTATTTATGCAATAAGTATTTGCTGTTAGCATAAAAAAGTTTAAATTGCAATTACGATATTTGTCAAAATAATTGCTTTTTGTTTTTTTCAAATCATGCAGCCCTAATGTCAGTCATAGATTTAATTGACAAACATAAAAAAACTGACAGCAACAAGATAATAATAATAATGAATGCAGCACAACTGCATGTTAAGGAATGCAGTCTCTGAGACTCTGACTTTATCGTTATCATTTTGATGTTTTAACTATAATTAGGTGGAATACTGCTGTTTATCTCATAACTAAGTAACACCACTTGCTTCGAGCTTGGAGGTGGCATGGTTTAGTCCTTCTCCACACTTTTATCATCTTTTTTGAGTTATCTGATAGAGTACAGCTACAGTGTTCAGAACTCATGTATGTCACTTTGTTGGAATACAGACGATTCCGGTTAATGATTATAGACAGATTTTACAGTCTTAAAGTTAGATTAAAGTTATTTAATAACTTTCAGATTAAAGTTATTTATGTGACCATTGTGAGTTCTTCTTTCATTGACCGAAGGGTACCAACACTTTTGTCCACGTGTGTATAATTGATACCCATGGAAATCAAGTATTAAAGCATAATGTCTCGAAAATAAAACATGTAACATGCTTTTTTGGGTAATTAATGTAAGAAATAAGCTAGAAGATTACATTAACCTTATTAACAGGATTTGGCAGACACCCTTATGCTAGGGTCTGAACCTGGGACCTTACAATCAGTCCAACACCTTAACCACTGTGCCATCCTTGCCCCCCCCCTCCCCCCCCCCCCCCCCCTTTATTTAGCTTTATCTTAACTTTAATTAGGATGTGTAATACTGCTTTGATTCTTCCTCAAATATTATGTACATATGAGCCCTAGTCACATGACTAAAACACATCTTTCAGGAAAACTGTCATATCGAAAAAGACTTCCAATTTGTTATGCTGTTGTTATATTGTACCAATTGTTTAAAAGTGTTTTAATTATCTTTTAAACTTAAAATTAATACAAAATCTTAATAAAAATCTTTAATATACATCTTTCACATGATTACATATATGGATATAGTGTGTGGATTTAAAGATGGTTTTAACTTTTTTTTTTATTTTTTAATTAATTTCCTTTTAGAGGACAGCTTAAAATGCAAGGACCTCGATATTAGATAATTAATTCTAGATGTGTGTGTGTGTGTATAATGTACACACACACATATTTTACAGTATATATATCTTACATTTTATATATAATCACAGTGGCTTAGTGGTTAGCACTGTGGCCTCGCAGCTCCAGGGTCCGGGTTCGAGTCTCGTCTCGGAGTCTTTGTGTGTGGAGTTTGCATATTTTTCCTGTGCTTGGTGGGTTTCCTCCGGGTACTCCGGTTTCCTCCCACAGTCCAAAGACATGCAGATTGGGCTAATTGCCAGTAGTGTGTGAATAAGTGCGTGAGTGACTATGTGTGTGTGCCCTGCGATGGATTGGCACCCTGTCCAGGGTGTACTCTGCCTCGTGTCCTGAGCCTCCTGGGATAGGCTCCAGGCCCCATGTGACCCTGAATACAGGATAAAGCGGTATAGATGATGAGTGAGTGAGTGAGTGTGTGTATAATGTATGCATGTATAAAGACACACACACACATTTTATATATAATCACAGAGGCTTAGTGGTCAGCACTGTGGCCTTGCACCTCCAGGGTCCTGGTTCGATTCTCGTCTCGAAGTCTTTGTGTGTGGAGTTCTTCCTGTGCTTGGGTACTCCAGTCTCCTCCCATACAGTATAAAGCGATATAATGATTAGATGAATGAGTGTATGTGCGTCTGTGTATATATAGTTTATAATGTATTCGTTTATTGAGTTTCTTTTTGGCTGAAAGGTCTCATATGGGAAAACAGCATATCTAATGTATAATTACATCACATGCAATGTTCTCTCACTCTCTCCCCTCTGTCCTGTCCTGTACTTGCTCCACAGAATTTCCATTATCTCCACCCCCCCCCCCCCCCCCCCTTCTTTTTTCTTTTTTTCTTCTCAGGAAACAAAAGATCAATTTTGCGCGAGCGGCCAGGCTCCACCCCATTTCTCTCTCTCTCACACTCTCTCTCTCTCTCTCTCACACACACTCTCTCTCTTTCTGACACAGACACACAAATGCACTGACACTTGCGCTGCCATTCTGTGTGTTGAAATAGAAAGTGAGGGAGCAAGGAGGAAGAGAGAGAGAGAGAGAGAGAGAGAGAGGAGGCAGAGTGGCGGGGCGAGCGTGCGCATATGCTCGTGCGTGTGCGCGCGCGGGTGTGTATATGTGTGTGTAGCTACACTACAGCGGAGACGGAGGAGGGAAAAAAAGGGAATAAGAAATTCTGAGCTAGCCGCCATATGCTGAGGGGTTTGGTGAATGTTTCGCTGTTCGTTGTGGACCGTACACCATGGGGAGCTCACACTTGCTGAACAAAGGCCTGCCTTTAGGTAGGTAAAGCGTTTCGCTTTCATTGCGCGAGCCCCGCACGTGAAGAAAGCGGTTGTAAGCGCGTGATTGTGCGTGTGTGTGTGTGTGTGTGTGCGCGCGCGCGCGCCGATTATTTGGGCGTTGAGCTGTAAAGCATTGAGCGTGTGTCTCCCCCTCCCCCTCTTTCTTCCCTCCTCCTTTTTCTCATGCTTTTCCTTTCCTTTAGTCTTCTCTCTCTCCCCTTTCCTATTATCTTTCATGCTCTCCATTCATCCTACACACAATACCTCATGCTTTCTCTGCTCTGTGTGTGTGTGTGTGTGTGCACATGCAATGTGAGTTTCTCTCTCATTCCATGCTGTCTTGTCTGTTCTCCTGCTTGGAAAATCAGAGAGGGTTTTGGCAAGGACATGGTGCCTCTCACATTTGGGAGTCCTCCCAACATGTTGTACAGTGGAAATGTGGCTTCCAGTCCCCGGGCTTGACTCGCTTCCTAATTTTTTATTTTTTTGCTTCTTTTCGAAAGGGAGGAACAGGAAGAGCTCAAGAAATGTCTTTTTTTCTTTCTATTATTATGCATTAATTACAGATGCATAAAGAAGTCACATCTTGTCTTTTCTCGCCTTATTGACACTACTGAAGTCTGTGCACCAAATAAAACCACATCCAGGGTTTTCAGAAGATCCTCGTGTGTGTAAGTGTGTGATCAAGGGCTGGGTTGTTGGCGAGCAGTGTCGGTTTGAAACATTGCCCGTGGACAGCTTAGGAGGTAGACCGTATCTCGTTGCTATGAAGTGGCTAATTCAAACAGATCCCACACACACATCCCCAGAGGCAAGGCATTAAGCACACACACTGCAGTGTTCGCACAGATCCATGCAACACATGTACGTATTTTTATTTCCATGATACAGTTTCACCCCTCGTGTATGGTTCACCTGTTCTGTCAAAAAACAGAGCCCAGAGTTAACATTACTCATTGTTCTGTTCAGTCCTTATTTGGTCCGATTGCATGCATGACACAGATTAGGTACGCTCATAGTGTAATCACGCCGGCAGTTTGTATTCTTTAAAAGAATATTGAAGAGAGTGTGTGTGAGTGGGTGGGGGGGAGAGTATTAGTCTAGAAAGCTAGACACTGCTAGACGTCACACTGCATGAGCATATAGAGGTTTATGAGAGGAACGTTAACCAGGGTAGAGAAATAGACTGAAATGGTACGTGTGTATGACATTGGGGACGTGTGGGTTCATCAACGTAAAAAATAGTGGACAACTTTGTGTACGTGTGTGGAGGGAGGAGACCCGCATCTGGGTGTGAGTGTAGAAGAGATGTTGGGGAAAACAGTCACGTCATGTCTGCACATGCCAGATTAGTCTCAGTATACACAGATCAGGCATGTCTAATTCACACATAGTAGCGTAATATGTTACGTCATACGACTAAACCGTGCATGCCATTGAAGGGTTTGTACAACATCTCGCATCTTAATTACAGACATTACAGAAGGACACGACTGACTCTGGCTCAGGTGATGTAGAATCAGGATTACGTCATAATAGTAATATTGTATAGTATACTTAACACACTGAGTGTGCTGAGTAACACACTGAGTGTGCTGAGTAACACACTGAGTGTGTTAAGTGGGAACAAACCCTGAATACACTAATAAAGTTTTACAGAAGTAAAAGGAGGGCCACAAACAATTTGCATGTGTAAATGTGTCTGATTGTGCCCAGATGTAGATCAAAAATGAATTATCGAATAGTCCGTTAATATATTACCGTCACCTGTGTGACACACACCTGTCCAACAAAGCGCATATTGACCTTAAATGGCAGTGAAACTTTAACAGTATAACAAACAGAGCAGACAGACTGAAGACTGAACTGAGGCTCAGGTCGTGTTTTTTCTGTCTAACAGACATCGTTTGTGTATTTATCTAGCCGTTATCAGCATCTCTTATCATATTGGAGAACAAACAGGAATGGTGGCATTTACGGACTAAACTTCAGCACACACATGCACACGTGAACCTTTAATGGATTTTGTGCAGAAAAAAAAAAAACCAGGCTGTGCACGTTTCCTAACTGGAAAAATGAGCACAAAGATGAAAGATGAACTGGTGTATTCCTTTTATAGCACAGTAGTGTGCCAATGATTGCATGTTTTAAATTGTTAATTTTTTTTAACTGCTATAAATCTATATAAACATTTAATTTTAGATTAATGTTTAATTAAAAAATTAGTTCCACATCTTGTCACGTTACTGCAAAAAACTGAAAGTACAAGTTTGTCATACAGAGGACTCATCCAAATTGAAATCTCCTGATTTTCTTTCTTATTATAAACTATAAGATCAGAATTTCGATAGACTGACCAGAACTTAAACTTTCACTTTTTGATTTTGACATCTAGTAGTGTTTAAAAAAATAATAAATAAATAAATAAATAAAATAAAAATATTGCAGTTTTCATAGCAGAACACCCAGCATTTGGTTGAAAGCATATCCTCTGTGCATTGGGTTCTCAGTGGTATGATACTCACCTGCTGTGCCCAATGCCCAAAGCCCAGACACTGTATTCAGTGTCGGTCCCAAGCCCGGGTAAAATAGGAGGGTTGCCCCAGGTAGGGAATCCGGCGAAAAACCTGTGCCAAGTTGTGTGCGGATCAGAATGTTCTCTGTGGCGACCCCTCAACGGGAGCAGCCGAAAGACCAAAAACAACATTATAACTTTATAACCCTAAATGGTGAGACCCCTGTGAATGACCAGTGACTATATAATAGAGAATTAATCAAATGGAGTTCATCTGCGGCATAAGTTTATAACATAGTCAATATCTGAGAAAATATGAAACTCAGACGTTTGATTTTGGGCAGAATAACTGAACACAACTGAGGGTAAAAACTCCCTTTATTTCTCTTTATAACCTCCTGCTATACTAATGCACTTATCCCAGAGTTTCATTAGTCAAGTCAATTTTATTTATATAGCGCTTTTAACAATTGACATTGTCGCAAAGCAGCTTTGCACAATAAAAAGAAGTAAGTTTGTATGCAATGTGTATGAATCAAAATGATTAGTGCTCATATACCATCAAGGTAGAAAGGTTTCTCAGTGCACTTGCTTTACATCTGAAACGCTGGCCTCCCAGGAACTCCTTTAACCGTCCAAACAGGTGGAAATGGCTTGGAGTGAGATCAGGACTGTACGGGGGATGTGGCGGTAAATTCCAGTAGTGGTGTTGGTCAATGATTGTGTGTATAGTTCAGATATACACAGACGGATGCATGTCTTCCGCAATTTGTCGACAAGTTATCTGTCGATTTTGTTCTACTCACTAAGCGTCCACGGGAACGACTGCAGTGGGCTTCGAGTCACCTCGGCCGGGATCGTCATTCACGGATGCACGTCCTTCTTTAAAACGTTTGCACCGTTCAGATATTTTACTGCGGCTAAGAGTCTCATCGCTGTGCTGTGCTTGAAGTTTTCTGTAAATGTCAGGCGGAGGATTTCATCTCTTAAATAGTCCCGGTTTGATTTGAACGCCCCATGTATTTAGAAAAAAATGTAGATTTTTTTTTTTTTTCCGAAACAAATTTTACAATTTTATTTCTTTTCAATGACTTTATGGTACAGTAAGTGTACTAATTACAGTGTTTAGAATTAACCATTTGATGTCTGTAATTGTTTACACTAAGCGCATACTGTACACACAGTAAGGTATCAGGTGAAAATCTTAATAATGAATAATAAAAAAAATAATAATAACAATAATCGTAATCTTAATTTGATGTTCTCATGAAGGTGACCTGCTTCCTGCTTATCCTGCACTTCCTTATGAACCGTGTGTGGGTGTGTAGACACGACCTTTGACGCGATTGGCATTTAATATTTCTAGGTTCTCAGGCTATCTAACAGTCCTCTTCAGGAGGCATCTGCCTTGCAATATGTTCAGGAAGCACAAGTGTGGAAAGTGAGAAAATGACCCAGCATGCTCGGTTCTGCGCCCTGTAATTGGTAGCGGCGTTTTTGTCAAAGGTTCTTCATGTTCGTCCGGAGATGAGTGAATAACTCATTGGAGGTCAAGTACCGGGTTTATTCTTCAGGGTGTACATTATTTCAGGAATCTTCCCGGTGAGATTAACCTTGAGCCTTAATGTTTATGTCCATCCTTGAAGGCCGGGTTTTTTTTTATTTTTTATTGCTTGCACAGAAACACAGCTGCCACAAGAGCAGAGTTGTTTTAAGACCCACAGGAGAGCGGTTGTTTAAACGGTTGATTTTTGTTTGCATTTTATTACTTTAAACTTGTATAATGGCCTGGTGAGTATGATTATGCTTTTTTATTTTGTTTAGCCTACAGGCAAGTCGTTTATTCAGATTATGAGGGAATGTTAAAAAAGAATAGCAGAATTTGAATAATAAAAAAATCTATCTATCTATCTATCTATCTCATAAATAACTGGCAAATATTTGTGTTGTGTTGTACTTTAATTTTGATTTATTATTATTATTATTATTATTATTACACTGCAGTTATACATAAATATGTATATAATATAAATAAATGCATGATTTCTAAACATTTGGATATTTTAGGATTTTCTTTTTCCACACTTTTTTCTTTTTCCTATTTTTAAATTATTATTATTATTATTATTGTTATGTAGTTTATTTATTTATTTATTATTTTTTATTATGAAGCAGTTAATTGAATTTCCTTTCCTTTGATGGAAGTAATTGCAGGGCAAATTGACTGTAAAGGGACATAAAAGAAAAAAAAACATGCGTCGAACAAAATTCTCTTCTCTTACATTTTTTTTCTAGAATAAAATTGCGAGATCCTGCAAAACTCAGAGCGGCTCATGTACTTCTGGTTCTTTTAAATCCTCTTTAGATTTCGGCTTCTAGCCAATAAAATAGACAAAACAGAATTTCTGATACTATTCAAACTGCGATTTCTTAACCTCACACAAGCTTGCTAAAATTGTCTAACAGTTTTGTCATAGTTTTTATTTTATTATTATTATTTATAAAAATAAAAAAACATTAATAATACTAATAATATACATTAATATGGTTTAGACTGACACTGAGACTTTAATAATAAACAACTATTTTGAAAAACTGAGCTAATAAAATACAATGATTTCAATCCCGGCTTTTGGTTTCCAACCAATCATAGACAAGAATGAATCTTAACGGGAAGACGGGAAATCTTAACCTCAAACAGAGTCTTGCTAGCATTTTTTTTTCTTTGTTTTAAAGTATATGGTAATTTACTTCTTTACAAAGAAATGAAAAACAAAAAACAAAGTGTCCTTGTCTAGTGATGACTCTTCTTACATTGACCTGAATGCAGTATATTCTCACCAATCTCAGCTGTAAAGCAAAAGGCTATATATTTTCAGTTTCATTTTGATTGCATTATTTTCATTATGACTTCTGTCTCTTAAAATGCTATATGTTAAAGCATTGAAAGGGGAAAACATGGTATTTATATCAAAGTATGTTAGATAACCAACATGAATCTCAGATTATGTGATAAACCGTACATCAAAGACGGTTTCTATGAAAAAACAAAAACATAATGCATAATAATAATGCAAAACCAGTCCATAGACTAAGAACAGGGCAAAATATTTCTGAACAGTTCCTGTTGTTGTGTTCTGAGTGAAGTGCTGAAGCGCTCTAGGGTGTACAAAAACTAGACCTTGTTTCAAAATCCATTTTGTGTTCACTGTGACGATATAGACAGTAATCAGTACGGTGGAAGTTTTTCCTCTTATTGACTTTCTCTCTCTCTCTCTCTCTCTGTTGTGTCTTTATCTGGAGTCATTGAACCATCTTGCTCCTTTTTTTCTTCTTCTTTTCTTCTTTTTTTTTTAAAGCCTGTAATGCTGGAGTGTGGGGTGGCCTTGATTTCCAAGCTGCAGCTTATATTGCCATGATTCATTTCACCACAAAGTGGAATTGATCCTTACTTCACGGGGGAGGCGAGTCTTTCTTTCTCTGCGAGTCCAGTTGGTGTAACTGAGACGTTTGGATGCATATTGCATGCGACGGGGATGACTGACTCGATTGCATTATTAGTATATTTATTAGATGTCTTTTGGCTCTATATAAATGTCCGAATGACGCTTCTACTTGAAAGACTCCAAACCTGGGGCGCGCTTGAATTCAGCCATGAACCAGACCGAGGTGTCTCGAGATCTGAGCTCTTTCTTAAGGTTACAGGATTAGACCCTGCATGCACAGGAGCAACACCTCTGTGACCCCAGTGACCCTTGGGTGGGCTCGCCGTAGTTTCAAAGCACACTGAGGATAAAAGTAATTTTAACTCAACTTCCACGTCTCTCTCTCTCTCTCTCTCTCTGTGCAGGCATCAGGCCTCCAATAATGAACGGGCCCATGCACCCTCGTCCGCTGGTGGCGCTGCTGGACGGCCGGGACTGCACGGTGGAGATGCCCATCCTGAAAGACGTGGCCACCGTGGCTTTTTGCGATGCTCAGTCCACCCAGGAGATCCACGAGAAGGTAGAGAAATCTTTTGTCGTGTTTACATTCGAACATGTCGGACCTGTTCGGGCGAAAGAAAGAAAAAAAAACAAAACATGATTTGTCAGGTAGATATACAGTATATAATGTATGTAGCTGTATACCATGTTTAGATGTATGTGAGAGTCGTGTGAAAACAACCTGTTGTCGATTAGAGAGAGAGGGGTCAGATGAACGATGGTTCAAACGGCCTCAAAAGCTACGACAAAATAAGCACTCTGAACGCATGCGGTAAGTAGAAAAGCATCTCAGAACGAACACAGACCACAAGGTGGATGGGCTGCTACCAAGACCCACATCAGGATCAGCCAAGAGCAGAAATCTGAGGCAACATGGGTTGTTTTGTGTTGGTGCTTTTATAACTCATTAGATATAGTACAGTATAGTATTTGATTGTATTGCTAATAATTTATTAGTTTGTTTTTGCACCCTATTTGTTATAAGAAGAAAAGTTCTAGCATTATTTATCAAAGTACCTATATATATATGTTCCACATCTTTATTACCTAATGCACCTTCTGTTTACTGTAGCACATTCACTGCACAATGTTGCACAATTGTACTGTACTACATCACTATATATACCATAAGTCTCTTACCAAATGCATCTTCTGTTTGTATGACACTGTATGACTGACTTGTATGTCATTGTGTATATTCTGGTTAGATGCTAAATGCATTTCATTGGCTCTGTACATGTACTCTGCACAATGACAATAAAGTTGAATATAATTTAATGTTTTTGATATTTTTTTTTTTTTAATGTCTCTTTGAAAACATGAATAAATGATTGGATAAAACATTTGAAATAAAAAAGTAGTACACAGGTACTATCATTAGTAATATTATTTGATGCTCTGTGTTAATCATTGCTGACATCTGATGAGATCTGTGAGCAGTGCTGGGGCACGTTACTTTTTTAAGTAACTAATTACATTACAAAATTACTGTCTTCAAAAAGTAATCAGTTACATTACAGCGTTACTTTCTGATAAAAGTAACTAGTTAGAGTTACTTTTTCATTGCAGAAAATGAAAACTCCTTTGTGCTTCCTCATGCATGTTGTTTTAGTCAAGACCTTTATAATTATTCTACCATCATCACATCATGGGGAAGTTTGGCCCATAATCTGTTAACTACTAATACCCCTATCTCACTTACGCGGTTTTGCGCGGTGGTCGTAAGTACGGTTCATCATGATTCACTGCGACTTTCGGCGCTTTGATTAGGTTTCCATCTTTCCGCGCGTCGGTCCTCACATAGTCAAACCACATAGGTGAGATAGGGGTATAACGGCAGGAATAACAGAAGGGAGGGTGGGTTATCAGGGGCGGGGCTTGCAGGACAACTTTCTCTCTCACGCACTAATGGATTGCGAATGACTGCTGTCTGGCTCACGGATTACATAAATTGTCTGAATAGCGGTTTACATTTTTGAAAAAGTAACTGAGTACTTGGCGTAGTAATTGACGCGTTAGATTACTCATTACATCAAAAAAGTAATCCGAGTACTCTACACCCAACACTGCCATGGAGTGCATCAGGTGTCACTAAATGGACTCCTATCCAGACTCTAATGTTTTTATTTTGATCAGAATAATTAATATATCATGCTTTTTCCCTCGAGGTGGGCGTGGCTAAAAGCGTCACTCAACAGACCCAGTCAACATGATAGCTTGACGCGTATAGATAGAGTGTGGAAGAAACAGAAACGAAAGCATGACACATCATGGCTTACTCCAAAAAAAAAAAAAAGATGAATGACAGATCAATGTACAGTATGTTTATTCTTCCTGCAGGAAGTTTAAAACCAGTTTGTCTCGTGTCTTCTGAAACTGTGTTGATTAATAAAAAGCAATAATGTGAAGCGCCACCATGAGACGAAAAAAACTGGTTGTTAGAGTAAACAGCAGTCTGAGGTGAGGGCGTGTGTCCTTTCACATTCATTTCCAGCGCAGCAGCGTGAGAATGAAGATCGTTATTCAACCTTTCAAGATCAACCTTTCCACATGTTTAATGTAGTTGCTGAAAATTTCCACTGATTATTATTGAAACGCTGTGGAAATTTTATATGGCCCTTTTTTTTTTGTAGATTTAAAATGACTGCATATTTAGAGATCTGAATCCGAACACAAGCAGGAAATTCTGACCTCGGCTCAAAGAACATTTCTAGGAAAAAGTTTAAAGGCGTTGTGATCTGATGTGCCTCAACATGAAGCAGAGTTACCTTTGAACACCTCAAAGATTAGTTTCGAATAACAGCAATGTCAAAAAGTGTTTCATTCCTCTTTCCTCATGACACTTTGCCACCGATTAGTTGTGAGTGTATTAATTACAGAATGACGCAATCATGCCTTTGATCGGATTCTTGTTGACCTCGTGGAACGGCGACAAGACGGGTTACAGACTTACAGTGTAGCAGCTTAAACAGTCATCAATTAATTAGTCCCCTTTTATCGATCGTTCTTGATGATAATCGGAGGAAAAAAATGTAGATGGTTGTAACTGAGAAAGTGGAAACTACAAGCTTTGGGCCTAGCCTTGCCGAGTGACTCTGGAGACTCAGTCAAACATGTTAAATGAACTACTCTATTGAGAAAACATCACCATTTTAACTGGTTAATTAAATCAATTATAATTTAAAAAAGCAAATAAAATTTGACACATTTCTGTTGTAATATGAGGGTGAGCGCATAAATATAAAACTAATTTGTAATAAAGCCGCAATGTTGTCAGAGCTGCGTTTATTTAAAAAATAAAATAATATATATATTATTATTATTATTATTATTTATTTATTTATTTATTTATTTATTTTTTTATTTTAAACAACAGCAGCTCTGAGAACAGTTTAAAAAAAACAAAAACAAACACCTGATGTCCAATAAGGAGAGATATGAACTGTTAGCCAGTTAGGTTTAAGAATAAAATATTTTATTAATTTCATATTCGAAAACAGTCGTACATGTTTGCGCCAGTTTATATATGCTAAATTAAAAACTGTCAGCAGTGGACTAGGACCATTAGCTCAAACTGAACATAAATTAATGGCCTGTGAATAAACATGGATTTATTTTAAGTGTTTTTTTTTTTTTTTTTTTTTTGTAGCTTGTAATCGTACATGGCCATGAAGTGTAACTGTGAATACGCTGACTCCAGTAGATATGTCAGTTAATTTACATATCAAACAATAAGCAGTAGAAACTCGTATGTAAATACTGTATGTTTTTATTCCTCTGTGGACTCGCGCATGGTGTCTCGCAGGCTTGTGGTTAGAACTCGACTAATTTCTCGGTCAGAGTGGCGGCCGGTTACTACATAGTACTTTCAGTTTATTGCTGTAATTATCACATCAGTTGTTGACTATCTGCGGCTCTAAATCAAATTATGTTGCCGTATAAAAGAGAGAAAGTCTCCCACGTCTTCGTCGCACCACCATCGGACCGCTCCCCGTTCCCCGTCTTGTTTCTGCCGTCCTCGATCAGGTCTTAAACACACCCATGGCTTTCCGTTTTTTCTGCTGACTTGCCGATCGCCTTTTTTTTGGCACGTGTTGTGTATTTTTGGACAGACGCCAGGCCCCGGCGTACCCTCCCAGAGCTCTCGGAGACAGATGGCTCTCTAGTTTTCCTCCCTGTCCTCTTCTACAAGCCAATTTCAACTTCCCGTGCTGAATGGATGGGGTTATTACACGGTCCTTTGTACAGAGAGAAGACGCTCCGATACTGCAGTTTCTCCGCTCGTGATCGAAATGGTTCACATTGGCGTTGGTTAAAATGCCCGTGAACAACAGAACTACACAGTTTTAATTTGAGCGGTCGGTTTTGAAACAGCAATAACTTTTTAACATCGTCGTCAAATTGAACGTCTTGTTTATCTTTCTGCAACTTTGATTGACAGTGATTGAAGGTCGAGTTTTTTATCATCATTTGTCTCTTAGGTAGGCGGCATTTTCACGGCCTCTTAGCGTCCTCAGAAAGAATGTATACATGCTGAATTGTCCTGAACAGAAATTATTTATGGTTATTATTGGAGTGGGTGGTGGGGGGATTTGCTGCAGGGGACTGGAGTCTATCCCAGGAGACTTGGGGCACAAGACGGGGGACACACAAACACACATACACTACAGTGTATGGGAATGCCAGTTAGACTAATCTGCATGTCTTTGGACTGTGGGAGGAAACCTTAGGAGTACTCTTAGGAAACCCACCAAGCACGGGGAGAACATAGAAACTGCATGCACACAGACACGAGGCTGGAATTGAACCTCCGATCCAGGACGCGCAGGGGGACAATGCTAAGCACTGAGTGGAGGATGTCTCACACTGTCGTGTGATATAGAAAAACCGTATCATGTAAAGTTATTGAATCCTAAAAATGAATTCCCAGTATAATAACATTAAAAGAAGCCGTACCGATAATTAGGCACACTGATGAAACTGACCGTGTGAGTATGAAAGTTAATCGGCCGACGGAGCAGAAACGTTGCCATGGTAACCTAAAAACCAGACGATGGGTCGACACAGCAGTGTTCATGAAAGTGTTCATGCGTGAAGATACTCGACCCTGTAACAACATTGTTTTTTTTTTTTTTACTTGGAAATATAAAACGTGATTCATTTTGCTTTTGTTTTAATGCCAGCGAGACTCTCTGCAGTCATCCCAAGTAAATGCATTTATTAATGAATCCTGCTTTTATGAGTGTAGGTGTTTTAAGAGCCGTGCGGTATAATACAGTGAGGAACTGTGGGAGGCATGAATACCAAACCCGACGTCATCAAATGCTTCACAGCGCATTGACAATGGTCATGCTTTTCGTCTGGTCTTCATGTTCATGCTGTACATTTCTTCGGTCATGACCACAAAAACCGGATGACTAAGAGCGACGCAGACTGGAATTCCTGACCAGTTGCTCCCCATGTGAACCTTCTCCGAAGCAGCAAATAATAACATAAGCGTTTTAAACGAGAGCATAAGAATATCACAGTGTGGTTCAAATGCAGAGCTCCGCACATCTGGAATAAACTTGAACTGTTATAAATATTTCCCCGGGGTCATAAATGTTTTTACTCTGTATGGTTTTACTGATCTTTTTTGGCCGGGTTTAAAAACTCTGCTTGAAAGCACTGTTGTGAATGATTGCTTTGCTTCTGTATGTTTAGTTTTAAACTCACCCATTACTTACATTCATTTATGAGTAATTATTTGTCCTACATGGCTGTTCTATTATTCCATCATTATTCCGTTTATGAGGCAGCGTGCATGCAGTATATTTCTCCTGAAACACACCTGTACCTTCAGCTCAAGTATTCATAAACTGTTGTGTAATGTATTAGCAAAAATGACTACAGTACTCCCACACATGGCGCTTTATTATTGTCTCGCTGCTTCTTAACATTTTGTGTAAATCCAGGGCATCCTTGAAGATCAATCAGGATGTTTATTTATGTTTATGTTTTTTCAGGTACTAAACGAGGCGGTTGGGGCTCTCATGTACCACACCATCACACTTATGCGAGAGGACCTGGAGAAATTCAAAGCCCTCCGAATCATCGTCCGCATCGGCAGCGGGTTTGACAATATCGACATCAAATCCGCTGGAGAACTGGGTAATCTGATGTCTGTGTTAATACTGGTGCCATGCGTCTCTCTCTCTCTCTCTCTCTCTCTCTCTCTCCGTCCATGTGCACGCTTTTTAATTGATTCATTTATTTACTTGTTGGTTTTTAGGCATAGCCGTGTGTAACATGCCGTCAGCTTCAGTGGAAGAGACAGCCGATTCGACGCTGTGTCACATCCTCAATCTCTACAGACGCACCACCTGGCTGCACCAGGCTCTCCGGGAGGGCACGCGGGTCCAGAGCGTGGAGCAAATCCGCGAGGTCGCGTCCGGAGCCGCCCGCATCCGAGGGGAGACCCTGGGGATCATTGGCCTCGGTCAGCTCACACGACCACGCTTTAATTTCATGATTTATTTTTTTTCTGTTTGTTGTATCGCCTGTCTGTGAAGCATATTCAACACGTAGGGATACTTTTATTATTTTTTACATTTGCGTGAGTATGGGGGAATTTTTTTTTTTCATTTCAACAAAATTATAGATAAAGTAGATTATTTTAATATACTGATGTATATTGATAGTGCCTGGGTTTGAATTTCTTTTTAATGTGTAAAATATTTTGTTACCTTGGGATAGTTTTTCTTGGAGTAATTAAGAGTTTTAAAATTTGTAAAAATTGCTTTTATAAATGATTTCTATTTTTTTTTATTTTTGTATTTGATACTTTATTGTAATATTTAGAGTGTGTGCACAATGGTAAAAAAAAGAAGAAGAAGAAAAAAATATATACACACGTGTGTGTGTGTGTGTGCGTGTGTGCGTGTGTGTGTGTGTGTGTGTGTGTGTGTGTGTGTGTATATACATATATACACATACACACATACATGACTCCTCGTACCCGGCGCCTACGATCGTGCCCGGGATAACGCACTTACCGATGCTAAATTATCGCTACACGCTAAAGGATTTAATGCAGCCTCTTTTTATATATTTAATCAAGCACCACTTAGGGACTCAGAAATCACAGATTATCTTTAATATAAAGTGAGTATGAGGCACCTCTAAATGAATCATTAAATTAATCATCCATTTAAAGCCACTTAGAAAATGTTTAAAAAGGGAAATGAAATCAGTCTGATTTGAGTCGAATGAAAGGTTATTGATCTGTCTAATGTGTGTGTGTGTGTGTGTGTTACAGGGCGCGTTGGTCAAGCTGTAGCTCTGCGAGCTAAAGCGTTTGGCTTTAACGTGATCTTCTACGACCCATACCTGTCTGATGGCATGGAGCGAGCACTAGGACTACAGAGAGTAAACACACTACAGGACCTCCTGTTCCACTCGGACTGCGTCACACTCCACTGCAGTCTGAATGAACACAACCACCACCTTATTAACGACTTCACTATCAAACAGGTATACACTTGTTTACCTTTTAAACGAAGGTGAAAATCAGAGCATGCTGCTGTGAAATATCATTCAGAATTAAGGGCCAGGTTTTTTTTTTTTCTTCCCCCACCAATAAATACTGTATATATCAGCTGACGTGTGAGTTTGGAATGTTTGATATTTGCGTAGGTGTTTTGAACTCTAACTAACACTTTCAGAAGCCTCGCCTCCTTCTCTCCATGTGAGATTTGTAATCTTTTGTCCCAAGTCAGTTTAGTTACCCTGTATCAGTCTTGAATATAGCTGCAACTGCTTACTTATAAAAATTATTCCGGGTTTTTTAGTTTTAATACTGCCAGGCTCGGATATATGGTTAATTAATTATTATCGCAATATTGGCAATATCAATTATTTAACCAGTTTGCGCTTATACGCTATGGTCCAAAACATACAGTATTGAAACTCGCGGATCTTGGACTTGCATATTCATTTGTCGACGAGGCATATCTCCAGCTGTCTGTGTTCCCAGTAGTGAAAAAGTAGTGTTGTGCAGGGATTTAATCTCTCTGGAATTGAAAGTATTCATAGTCGAGTATTATTTCCGTTCATACGTAAGCGGTCGTGAATCAGGACCGTGTTTAAAAAAAGGTAGCAGGACAGTTCCTTCCCGTACCCGTCCCATTCCCCCGATCTTACACCACCTGACGCCTACGTCTGTGGAATGTTAAAGGAGAGCGTGTTAAAGGAGAACTGTGAAGATCCGCCAAAAACTGTTTCTACATTATTATTATGCGAGCATATTGTCTCCTTTTGCAGGAGTCTGCAGCAGCAACCCCCCGATTTTCTCTCTAATTTAGTCGTGTCCAATTCCTCCTCGTCACTAGGGGGCGCTCCCACATTAAGGCTACTACTACCACTCAGCCGGGAGAGCCGAAGACTATCACGTGTTGCCTCCGAACCACGTGACGCCAGCCGACCGCATCTTTTCGAACTGCTCGCTCACGCACCGTCGGGGGCGGAGTAACACACTCGGAGGACAGCGCTATCGGCTCCTTCTGTTGCGTGAGCTCACAGACGCCCCTGATTGGCTGTAGAGCAGTGATTAATGTGGGAGCACTAAGTACCTCTCATCCCTCCCCTCTGAGAGAGCTCGGCCAATCGGCTCTCTCTAGACCTCTGGCTGCGAGAGGTTACAGCATCACCCGGGAATCGAACTAGCAATCTCCGGATGATAGGGCGAGCGCTTTTTAAAAAAAAAATTTTTTTCCCCCCCGATTTTCTCCCTAATTTAGTCGTGTCCAATTCCTCCCCGTCACTAGGGGGCTCCCACATTAAGGCTACTACTACCACTCAGCCGGGAGGGCCGAAGACTATCACGTGTTTCCTCCGAACCACGTGACGCCAGCCGACCGCATCTTTTCGAACTGCTTGCTCGCGCACCGTTGGGAGCGGCGTAACACACTCGGAGGACAGCGCTATCCGCTCCTTCTGTTGCGCGAGCTCACAGACGTGCCTGATTGGCTGTAGAGCCGTGATTAATGTGGGAGCACTATTTACCTCTCATCCCTCCCCTCTTTTACCACTGCGCCACTCGGAGGCAGATAGGGCGAGCACTTTAACACTTTGAACACTTACTTACATTACGCATACCGCGGTAAATCAGCACGCTAATAGTTTCTATGTTTCATGTCACAGATGACAATATGATATTGCTTGTTTTTTCATCTCAGTAATGTATATTTTGGCGCACACTGCATTTTCATCATGCCTTGTCCAAATAGAGTGACCATGATTTTTATCAATTTTTTCCCCCTGTGTGTTAGATGCGTCAGGGTGCGTTCCTGGTGAACACTGCACGAGGGGGGCTAGTGGATGAGAAAGCTCTGGCACAGGCACTGAAAGAGGGCAGAATACGCGGTGCAGCTCTCGATGTCCACGAAACGGAGCCCTTTAGGTGAGCCTTGAGTGCTTATGGCAGAGAGCGACTGAGAAAGAGAGAGAGAGAGATTTCTAGTGAACAATGAGTGTGTGTAGGTGTTTGTGTTTGGAATGCCTCAGGTGATTCGACAGAGCTTAACGAGGCTTTATTTGTGTTTACTCGTCTTCTTGCATACTAGCATTCCACAGCGTAATCATTGTGACCCCGATGTACCCGTTGTCTGACACTTCTACCTGCCCGTCTCAGTTTCAGTCAGGGCCCTCTGAAAGATGCCCCCAATCTGATCTGCACTCCGCACGCTGCCTGGTACAGCGAGCAGGCCTCCATCGAAATGAGAGAGGAAGCAGCTCGGGAGATCCGCAGGGCCATTACGGGTACGGCGCTGTGATGTTTAAACATGAAATACCAGGGGCGTTCAAGTGAAACTGGGACTTAGGGTGAATTTTCTGTTCATTTATTTTTGCAAATGCGAGTTAACATTTACAAAAGACTTGAAGCACAGCATGGTGATGAGACTCTTAAAAAAAACAAATGAATGGTGCAAACGTTTTAAAGCATGCCGTATGTCCCCGAATGACGATCCTCGTCCACAGCAGTCGTTCCTGTGAATATTCATCAAGTGGAATGCGTGATCCCTAAAAAGAAATCGACGGATATCTCGCTACACACTTTAACAAATTAATTAGTCTGTGGGAACTATACAAGAACACTACTTGCACATTACAGGAATTCAGATGGGATCTATCGCCATATTCACCATACGGTCCTGACCTCACTCCAAGCCATTTCCACATCAGGTCATTGAAGGAGTTCCTGGAAGGCAGGCAGTCCGTTCATGGCTCCGGCGTACTGAGAAAACTTGATAGTGTCCAAGCACTAGTGAAACGTTAAGATAAATGCATTAGTGTGTCAGGGGATGATATCGAGGCATAAAGATATTTTTTTTTCCTCCCATAACTGTGTTCTGTTATTCTGCTTATCATCATCATAAGTCTCAGTTTGATTTGAACGCCCTTTATACATAAGGATCTTGTATCCAAATAATGAATGGTAATATGTGTTAGTTCTTGTAGAAATGATAATGTATAAGAATATTAATCTGTGATTTTGAATACAGTCAGAGCTGCTGTTTTAGAATTAGACTAAATATTTAACAATTCGGTAGTAGTCTGGTTTCTTGGTGCTGTATTTCAATTTCTCCAGATAAGTCTGTTTTTAGGGAAGGATCTGCAGATTGTGGATTTTTCATCATCTATCATCTTTATCAACCGTGATTGGTGTAACAGGTTTTTAAAAAAAACTTTCTTTCCATTTATTTATTTTTTGCCCACAGGTCGTATTCCAGACAGCCTGAAGAACTGCGTGAATAAGGAGTTTCTCACACAGACTACCCACTGGGCGGGCATGGATCCCGCCATCCACCCGGAGCTCAACGGAGCCTACAGGTGCACATATGGAGTTAATGCTTAAAATGCGTTTACACTTGCATGTATGCAGTTTGTACAGTAGATGCTTTCATCCAAAATTTTATCAAAATCCTACATTTGCTCCACTGGTAACAATATGCACGCTATATAGCATTCATATAAATGTGAGTAACATCCAATTCTTAATCCATAGGGTTTAATATGATGTTGGCCCCGCCCCCTTTGCAGCTATGACAGCTTTAACTCTTCTGGGAAGGATTTCCACAAGGTTAAGGAGTGTGTTTATTGCTTTGTGCACTGGTGCGCAGTCATGTTGGAACTGGTGTAGAGCGGTTTTTCAGGACTTGGGCTCGACCCCTTACCTCCAAGTAAACGAAGCCTTTTTTTTTTGTTTGTTTGGATTTTTCCCCGATTTTCTCCCTAATTTAGTCGTGTCCAATTCCTCCCTGTCACTAGGGGGTTCCCACATTAAGCTACTACTACCACTCAGCCGCGAGGGCGAAGACTATCGCGTGTTTCCTCCGAACCACGTGACGCCAACCGACCGCATGTTTTCAAACCGCTCGCTCACGAACACTTTACCACTGCGCCACTCGGAGGCCAATAAAAGGAACTCTTGATGCTTCAACATACCAGGACATTTCACGCTCCCAACTTCGT